>CM062480.1:962324-1084824 GCA_031479575.1 Coregonus ussuriensis | reverse complement strand
CTCTATGGAACAGTTTATTAGGCTAGACTATGAGACACTAAGGCCACTCTATGGAACAGTTTATTAGGCTAGACTATGAGACACTAAGGCCACTCTATGGAACAGTTTATTAGGCTAGACTATGAGACACTAAGGCCACTCTATGGAACAGTTTATTAGGCTAGACTATGAGACACTAAGGCCACTCTATGGAACAGTTTATTACTCTAGAACATGAGACACTAAGGCCCACTCTATGAACAGTTTTATTAGGGCTAGACTATGAGACACTAAGGCCACCTAAGGAACCAGTTTATTAGGCTAGACTATGAACACTAAGGCCACTCTATGGAACAGTTTATTAGGCTAGACAATGAGACCACTAAGGCCACTCCTAGGGAACAAGTTTAATAGGCTAGACTATGAGACACTAAGGCAAACTCTATGGAACCAGTTTATTAGGCTAGACTATGAGACACTAGCCACTCCATGGAACAGTTTATTAGGCTAGACTATGAGACACTAAGGCCGACACTATGAACTAGTTTATTAGCTAGACTATGAACACTAAGGGCACTCTATGGAACAGTTTATAGCATACTAATGAGTACACTAAGGCCACACTATGGAACAGTTTATTAGGCTAGACTATAGAAAACTAGGCCACTCCATGAACAAGTTTATTAGTGCTAGACTAGAGACACGAAGGCCACTCTATGGAATCAGTTTATTAGGCAGACTATGAGACACTAAGGCCACTCATGAAACAGTTATTAGGCTAGACTATGAGACACTAAGGCCACTCTATGGAACAGTTTTAATTAGGCTAGACTATGAGACACTAAGGCCACTCTATGGAACAGTTTTATTAGGCTAGACTATGAGACACTAAGCCACTCTATGGAACAGTTTATTAGGCAAGACCTATGAGACACTAAGGCCAACTCTATGGAACAGTTTATTAGGCTAGACTATGAGACACTAAGGCCACTCTATGGAACAGTTTATTAGGCTAGAACTATGAGACAACTAAGGCCACTCTATGGAACAGTTTATTAGGCAGACTAATGAGACACTAAGGCCACTCTAATGGAACAGTTTATATTAGGCTAGACTAGACACTAAGGGCCACTCTATGGAACAGTTTATAAAAAAATAGGCTAGACTATGAGACACTAAGGCCACTCTAATGGAACAGTTTATTAGGCTAGACTATTGAGACACTAAGGCCCACATCTATGGAACAGTTTATTAGGCTAGAAGACTATGAGACACTAAGGCCACTCCATGAACAGTTTATTAGGCTAGACTATGAGACAACTAAGGCCACTCTATGGAACATTTATTAGCTAGACTATGAGACACTAAGCCACTCTAGGAACAGTTTATTAGGCTAGTCTAGAGACCACTAAGGCCAAATCCTGGAACAGTTTTAGTAGGCGAGACTATGAGACACTAAGGCCACTCTATGGAACAGTTTATTAGGCTAGACTATGAGACACTAAGGCACTCTATGGAACAGTTTATTAGGCTAGACTAGAGACACGAAGGCCACTCTATGGAACAGTTTTTAGGCTAGACTATGAGACACTAAGGCCACTCTATGGAACAGTTTATTAGGCTAAGACTATGAGACACTAAGGCACACTATGGAACAGTTTTATTAGGCTAGACTATGAGACCACTAAGGGCCACTCTATGGAACAGTTTATTAGGCTAGACTATGAGACACTAAGGGCCACTCTATGGAACAGTTTATTAGCTAAGACTATTAGACACTAGGCCACTCTATGGAACAGTTTGATTAGGCTAGACTATGAGACACTAAGGCCACTCTATGGAACTAGTTTATTTAGGCTACCACCTTGACTATGAGACACTAAGGCCACTCTATGGAACAGGTTTATTAGGGCTTGACTTATGAGACACTATAAGGCCACTCCTATGGAACTGTTTATTAGGCTAGACTCTGAGGACACTAGGCCACTCTATGGTACAGTTTATTAGGCTAGACTATGAGACACTAAGGCCACTCCTATGGAACAGTTTATTAGGCTAGACTATGAGGACACATATGGCCACTCCTATGGAACAGTTTATTAGGGGCTAGACTATGAGACACTAAGGCCACTCTATGGAACAGTTTATTAGGCTAGCTATGAGACACTAAGCCACTCTTATGAACAGTTTATTAGCTAGACTAATGGAGGACACTAAGGCCACTCTATGGAAACAGATTATTAGGCTATGACTATGAGGACACTAAGGCCACTCTATGGGACAGTTTATTAGGCTAGACTATGAGACACTAAGGGCCACCTATGGATCAGTATATTAGGCTAGCTATGAGACACTAAGGCCACTTATGGAACAGTTTATTAGGCTAGACTATGAGACACTAAGGCCACTCTATGGAACAGTTTATTAGGCTAGACTATGAGACACTAAGGCCACTCTATGGAACAGTTTATTAGGCTAGACTATGAGACACTAAGGCCACTCTATGGAACAGTTTATTAGGCTAGACTATGAGACACTAAGGCCACTCTATGGAACAGTTTATTAGGCTAGACTATGAGACACTAAGGCCACTCTATGGAACAGTTTATTAGGCTAGACTATGAGACACTAAGGCCACTCTATGGAACAGTTTATTAGGCTAGACTATGAGACACTAAGGCCACTCTATGGAACAGTTTATTAGGCTAGACTATGAGACACTAAGGCCACTCTATGGAACAGTTTATTAGGCTAGACTATGAGACACTAAGGCCACTCTATGGAACAGTTTATTAGGCTAGACTATGAGACACTAAGGCCACTCTATGGAACAGTTTATTAGGCTAGACTATGAGACACTAGGCCACTCTATGGAACAGTTTTATTAGGCTAGACTATGAGGACACTAAGGCCACCTATGGAACAGTTTATTAGGCCTAGACTAAGGACACTAAGAGCCACTCATATGGAACAGTTTATTAGCTAGACTATGAGACACTAAGGCCAACTCTATGGAACAGTTTTTTAGGCTAGACTATAGCACACTAAGGCCACTCTATGGAACAGTTTTTATTAGGCTCACTATGAGACACTAAGCTCACTCTATGGAACATGTTTTATTAATGGCCTAACTATGAGAACCCTAAGGCCACCATCCATGGAACAGTTTTATTAGCTAGAACTAATGAGACACTAAGTAAGGCCACTCTATGGAAACCGTTTATTAGGCTAGACTATGAGACACAAGGCCACTCTATGGAACAGTTTACTTATAAGGCTCAGACTATGATACACAAAGGCCACTCCTAGGAATACAGTTTATTAGGCTAACTATGAGACACTAAGGCCACTCTATGGAACATTTTTTAATTAGGCTAGACAATGAGAACACTAAGGCCCACTCTATGGAACAGTTTTATTAGGCTAGACTAAAGACACTAAGGCCACTCTATGGAACAGTATATTAGGCTAGACTATGAGACACTAAGGCCACACTATGGAACAGTTTTATTAGCTAGACTAAAGACACTAAGGCCCACTCTATGGAACATTTATTAGGCTAGACTAATGAGACACTAAGGCCACTCTATGGAACAGTTTTATTAGGCTCGACATGAGACACTAAGGCCACTCCATGGAACAGTTTTATTAGGCTAGACTATGAGAGACACTCTAAGGCCACCTCCATGGGAACAGTTTATTAGGCTAGACTATGAGACACTAAGGCCACTCCATGGAACAGTTTATTAGCTAGACCTATGATGACACATTTCTAAAAGGCCACTCCTGGAACAGTTTATTAGGCTAGACCTATGAGACACTAAGGCCACTCAATGGAACAGATGTTTGTATTAGGCTAGGACTATGAGACACTAAGGCCACTCTATGGAACAGTTTTTATAGCTAGGCTTAGGTACCTATGAGACACTAAGGCCACTCTATGGAACAGTTTATTAGGCTAGACTAATGAGACACTAAGGCCACTCTATGGAACAGTTATTAGCTAGACTATGAGACACTAAGGGGCCACTCTATGGAACAGTTTATTAGGCTAGAGGCTATGAGACACTCAAGGCCACTCTATGAACAGTTTATTAGGCTAGGACCTAGATACACTAAGGCCACTCTATGGAACAGTTTATTAGGCTAGACTATGAGACACTAAGGCCACTCTATGGGAACAGTTTATTAGGCTAGACTATGAGACACTAAGGCCACTCTATGGAACAGTTTATTAGGCTAGACTATGAGACACTAAGGCCACTCTATGGAACCAGTTTATTAGGCTAGACTATGAGACACTAAGGCCACTCTATGGACAGTTTATTAGGCTAGACTATGAGACACTAAGGCCACTCCATGGAACAGTTTATTAGGCTAGACTATGAGACACTAAGGCCACTCTATGGAACAGTTTATTAGGCTAGCTATGAGACACTAAGGCCACTCTATGGAAACAGTTTATTAGGCTAGACTATGAGACACTAAGGCCACTCTATGGAACAGTTTATTAGGCTAGACTATGAGACACTAAGGCCACCTCTATGGAACAGTTTATTAGCTAGACTATGAGACACTAAGGCCCTCTATGGAACAGTTTATTAGGCTTCACCTATGGAAACAGTTTATTAGGCTAGACTATGAGACACTAAGGCCACTCTATGGAACAGTTTATTAGGCTAGACTATGAGACACTAAGGCCACTCTATGGAACAGTTTATTAGGCCTAGACTATGAGACACTAAGGCCACTCTATGGAACAGTTTATTAGGCTAGACTATGAGACACTAAGGCCACTCTATGGAACAGTTTATTAGGCTAGACCTATGAGACACTAAGGCCACTCTATGGAACAGTTATTAGGCTAGACTATGAGACACTAAGGCCACTCTATGGAACAGTTATTAGGCTAGACTATGAGACACTAAGGCCACTCTATGGAACAGTTTATTAGGCTAGACTATGAGACACTAAGGCCACTCTATGGAACAGTTTATTAGGCTAGACTATGAGACACTAAGGCCACTCTATGGAACAGTTTATTAGGCTAGACTATGAGGACACTAAGGCCACTCTATGGAACAGTTTATTAGGCTAGACTATGAGACAACTAAGGCCACTCTATGGAACAGTTTATTAGGCTAGACTATGAGACACTAAGGCCACTCTATGGAACAGTTTATTAGGCTAGGACTATGAGACACTAAGGCCACTCCATGGAACAGTTTAATTAGCTAGACTAATGAGACACTAAGGCCACTCTATGGAACAGTTTATTAGGCTAGACTATGAGACACTAAGGCCACTCTAATGGAACAGTTTTTATTAGGCTAGACTATGGAGACACTAAGGCCACTCTAATGGAACAGTTTATTAGGCTAGACATGAGACACTAAGGCCACTCTATGGACAGTTTATTAGGCTAGAAAAAACTATGAGACACTAAGGCCACTCTATGGAACAGTTTATTAGGCTAGACTATGAGACACTAAAGGCCACTCTATGGAACAGTTTATTAGGCTAGACTATAGACACTAAGGCCACTCTATGGAACAGTTTATTAGGGCTAGACCTATGAGACACTAAGGCCACATGGAACAGTTTATTAGGCTAGACTAAATGAGACACTAAGGCCACTCTATGGGAACAGTTTATTAGCTAGACTATGAGACACTAAGGCCACTCTATTGAACAGTTTATTAGGCTAGACTATGAGACACTAAGGCCACTCTATTTGGAACAGTTTATTAGGCTAGACTATGAGACACTAAGGAAAGGCCACTCTATGGAACAGTTTTTTAGGCTAGACTATGAGACACTAAGGCCACTCTATGGGAACAGTTTATTAGGCTAGACTATGAGACACTAAGGCCACTCTATGGAACAGTTTATTAGGCTTGGGAGACTATGAGACACACTAAGCCACTCCATGGAACAGTTTTTTATTAGGCTAGACTATGAGACACTAAGGCCACTCTATGGAACAGTTTATTAGCTAGACTATGAGACACTAAGGCCACTCTATGGAACAGTGTTATTAGGCTAGACTATGAGACACTAAGGCCACTCTATGGAACAGTTTATTAGGCTAGGCTATGAGACACTAAGGCCACTCTATGGAACAGTTTATTAGGCTAGACTATGAGACACTAAGGCCACTCTATGGAACAGTTATATTAGGCTAGACTATGAGACACTAAGGCCACTCTATGGAACAGTTTATTAGGCTAGACTATGAGACACTAAGGCCACTCTATGAACAGTTTTTTATTTAGGCTAGACTATGAATGACACTAAGGCCACTCTATGGAACAGTTTATTAGGCTAGACTATGAGACCACACTAAGGCCACTCTATGGAACAGTTTATTAGGCTAGACTATGAGACACTAAGGCCACTCTCTAAGGAACAGTTTATTAGGCTAGACTATGAGACACTAAGGCCACATCTCCATGGAACAGTTTTATTAGGCTACGTGACTATGACACTAAGGCCACTCTATGGAACAGTTTATTAGGCTAGATATCTTGAGACAAAAAACTAAGGCCACTCTATGGAACAGTTTTTATTAGCTAGACTATGAGACACTAAGGCACGTCTATGAACAGTTTATTAGGCTAGACTATGAGACACTAAGGCACTCTATGGAACAGTTTTTATTAGGCTAGACTATGAGACACTAAGGCCACTCTATGGAACAGTTTATTAGGCTAGACTATGAGAGACAACTAAGGCCACCATGGAACAGTTTAGTTAGGCTATTGACTATGAGACACTAAGGCCACTCTATGGAACAGTTTATTAGGCTAGACTATGAGACACTAAGGGCCCACTCTATGGAACAGTTTATTAGGCTAGACTATGAGACACTAAGCCACTCTTTATGGAACAAGTTTATTAGGGCTAGACTATGAGACACTAAGGCACCATGGAACAGTTTATCTAGGCTTGAGACTATGAGACACTAAAGGCCACTCCATGGAACAGTTTATTTAGGCTAGACTATGAAACACACTAAGGCCACTCTATGGAACAGTTTATTAGGCTAGACTATGAGACACTAAGGCCACCATGGAACAGTTTATTAGGCTAGACTATGAGACACTAAGGCCACTCTATGGAACAGTTTTATTTCTTAGGCTAGACTATGAGACACTAAGGCCACTCCCCATGGAACAGTTTATTAAGCTAGGCTATGAGACACTAAGGCCACTCTATGGAA
This sequence comes from Coregonus ussuriensis, assembly GCA_031479575.1. NCBI lineage: Eukaryota > Metazoa > Chordata > Actinopteri > Salmoniformes > Salmonidae > Coregonus > Coregonus ussuriensis. Next base: position 1,077,623 of record CM062480.1, on the reverse strand, counting down.
CAGTTTATTAGGCTAGACTATGAGACACTAAGGCCACTCTAGGAACAGTTTATTTGGCTAGGACTAGACTATGAGACACTAAGGCCACTCTATGGAACAGTTTATTAGGCTTAGACTATGAGACACTAAGGCCACTCTATGGAACAGTTTATTTGGCTTAGACTATGAACACTAAGGCCACCATGAACAAGTTTATTAGGCTAGACTATGAGGACACTAAGGCCAAAAACATCTATGGAACAGTTTATTAGGCTAGACTATGAGACACTAAGGCCACTCTATGGAACAGTTTTATTAGGCTAACTATGAGACACTAATAGGCCACCATGGAAACAGTTTATTAGGCTAGACTATGAGACACTAAGGCCACTCTATGGAACATTTATTAGGCTAGACTATGAGACACTAAGGCCACTCTATGGAACAGTTTATTAGGCTAGACTATGAGACACTAAGGCCACTCTATGGACACAGTTTATTAGCTAGACTATGAGACACTAAGGCCACTCCATGGAACAGTTTATTAGGCTAGACTATGAGACACTAAGGCCACTCTATGGAACAGTTTATTAGGCTAGACTATGAGACACTAAGGCCCACTCTATGGAACAGTTTATTAGGCTAGACTATGAGACACTAAGGCCACTCTATGGAACAGTTTATTAGGCTAGACTATGAGACACTAAGGCCCACTCTATGGAACAGTTTATTAGGCTAGACTATGAGACACTAAGGCCACTCTATGGAACAGTTTATAGGCTAGACTATGAGACACTAAGGCCACTCTATGGAACAGTTTATTAGGCTAGACTATGAGACACTAAGGCCACTCTATGGAACAGTTTATTAGGCCTAGACTATGAGACACTAAGGCCACTCACTCTATGGAAACAGTTATTAGGCTAGACTATGAGACACTAAGGCCACCATGGAACAGTTTTATTAGCTTAGACTATGAGACACTAAGGCCACCTGGAACAGTGGAAGGGAACAGTTTTATTAGGCTAGACTATAATGAGACACTAAGGCCACCGTCTATGGAACAGTTTATTAGGCTAGACTATGAGGACACTAAGGCCACTCTATGAACATTTATTAGGTTCTAGACTATGAGACACTAAGGCCACTCTATGGAACAGTTTATTAGGCTAGACTATGAGACACTAAGGCCCGACCACTCTTTGGAACAGTTTATTAGGCTAGACTATGAGACACCTCTAAGGCCACCTCTATGGAACAGTTTATTAGGCTAGGACTATGAGACAACTAAGGCCACTCTATGGAACAGTTTATTAGGCTAAGACTATGAGACACTAAGGCCACTCTCATGGAAAATAACAGTTTATTAGGCTAGACTATGAGACACTAAGCCACTCCATGGAACAGTTTATTAGGCTAGACTATGAGACACTAAGGCCACTCATGGAACAGTTTATCTAGGCTAGACTATGAGACACTAAGGCCACTCCATGGAACAGTTTATTAGGCTAGACTATGAGGACACTAAGGCCACTCTATGGAACAGTTTATTTATAGGCGGTAGACTATGAGACACTAAGGCCACTCCATGGAACAGTTTTATTAGGCTAGACTATGAGACACTAAGGCCACTCTATGGAAACAGTTTTTATTAGGCTAGACTATGAGACACTAAGGCCACTCCATGGAAACAGTTTATTAGGATAGACTATGAGACACTAAGGCCACTCTATGGAACAGTTTATTAGGCTAGACTATGAGACATACTAAGGCCACTCTATGGAACAGTTTATTAGGCTAGACTATGAGGGACACTAAGGCCACTCTATGGAACAGTTTATTAGGCTAGAGAAATGGGCTAATGAGACATTTACTAAGGCCACTCTATGACTCGGGGATGGAACAGTTTATTAGGCTAGACTATGAGACACTAAGGCCACTCTATGGAACAGTTTTATTAGGGCTAGACTATGAGACACAAGGCCACTCTATGAACAGTTTATTAGGCTAGACTATGAGACACTAAGGCCACTCCATGGAACAGTTTATTAGGCTAGACTATGAGACACTAAGGCCCCCCCCCCACTCTATGGAACAGTTTTATTAGGCTGGGGACTATGAGACACTAAGGCCACTCCATGGAACAGTTTATTAGGCTAGGGACTATGAGACACTAAGGCCACCATGGAACAGTTTATTAGGCTAGACTATGAGACACTAAGGCCACTCTATGGAACAGTTTATTAGCTAGACTATGAGACACTAAGGCCACTCTATGGAACAGTTTATTAGGCTAGACTATGAGACACTAAGGCCACCTATGGAACAGTTTATTAGGCTAGAACTATGAGACACTAAGGCCACTCTATGGACAGTTTATTAGGCTAGACTATGAGACACTAAGGCCACCATGGAACAGTTTATTAGGCTAGACTATGAGACACTAAGGCACCATGGAACAGTTTATTAGGCTAGACTATGAGACACTAAGGCCACTCTATGGAACAGTTTATTAGGCTAGACTATGAGACACTAAGGCACTCTATGGAACAGTTTATTAGGCTATAGACTATGAGACACTAAGGCCACTCTATGGAACAGTTTAATTAGGCTAGTCTAGACTATGATGACACTAAGGCCACTCTATGGAACAGTTTATTAGGCTAGACTTTGAGACACTAAGGCCACTTCTATGGAACAGTTTATTAGGCTAGACTATGAGACACTAAGGCCACTCTATGGAACAGTTTATTAGGCTAGACTATGAGACACTAAGGCCACCATGGAACAGTTTTATTAGGCTAGACTATGAGACAACTAAGGCCACTCTATGGAACAATTTATTAGGCTAGACTATGAGGGACAACTAAGGCCACTCTATGGAACAGTTTATTAGGCTAGACCCCCCCCCCCACCACTAAAAATGAGACACTAAGGCCACCATGGAACAGTGTTATTAGGCTAGACTATGAGACACTAAGGCCACTCTATGGAACAGTTTTATTAGGCTCTAGGGACTATGAGACACTAAGGCCACTCCATGGAACAGTTTATTAGGCTAGACTAATGAGACACTAAGGCCACTCCATGGAACAGTTTATTAGGCTAGACACTATGAGGACACTAAGGCCACTCTATGGAACAGTTTATTAGGCTAGACCTATGAGACACTAAGGCCCCCACTCTATGGAACAGTTTATTAGGCCTAGAAACTATGAGACACTAAGGCCACCCTCTATGGAACAGTTTTTTATTAGGCTAGACTAATTTGAGACACTAAGGAGCCACCATGGAACAGTTTGTTATTAGGCTACGACTATGAGACGTCACAAATGGCAACGACACTCTATGGAACAGTTTAATAGGCTAGACTATGAGACACTAAGGCCACTCTATGGAACAGTTTATTAGGCTAGACTATGAGACACTAAGGCCACTCTATGGAACAGTTTATTAGGCTAGACTATGAGACACTAAGGCCACTCTATGGAACAGTTTATTAGGCTAGACTATGAGACACTAAGGCCCCCCCCCCACTCTATGAACAGTTTTTATTAGGCTAGACTATGAGACACTAAGGCCACCTATGGAACAGTTTATTAGGCTAGGACTATGAGACACTAAGGCCACTCTATGGAACAGTTTATTAGGCTAGACCCTATGAGACACTAAGGCCACTCTATGGAACAGTTTATTATTTAGGCTAGACTATGAGACACTAAGGCCACTCTATGGAACAGTTTATTAGGCTATTACTATGAGACACTAAGGCCACTCTATGGAACAATGTTTTATTAGGCTAGACTATGAGACACTAAGGCCACCATGAACAGTTTTTATTAGGCTAGGACTATGAGACACTAAGGCCACTCGCTATGGAACAGTTTATTAGGCTATACTATGAGACACTAAGGCCACTCTATGGAACAGTTTATTAGGCTAGACTATGAGACACTAAGGCCACTCTATGGAACAGTTTATTAGGCTAGACTATGAGACACTAAGGCCACTCTATGGAACAGTTTATTAGGCTAGACTATGAGACACTAAGGCCACTCTATGGAACAGTTTATTAGGCTAGACTATGAGACACTAAGGCCACTCTATGGAACAGTTTATTAGGCTAGACTATGAGACACTAAGGCCACTCTATGGAACAGTTTATTAGGCTAGACTATGAGACACTAAGGCCACTCTATGGAACAGTTTATTAGGCTAGACTATGAGACACTAAGGCCACTCTATGGAACAGTTTATTAGGCTAGACTATGGAGACACTAAGGCCACCTATGGAACAGTTTATTAGGCTAGACTATGAGACACTAAGGCCACTCTATGGAACAGTTTAATTAGGCTAGACTATGAGACACTAAGGCCACTCTATGGAACAGTTTATTTTATTAGGCTAGACTATGAGACACTAAGGCCACTCTAGGGAACAGTTTATTAGGCTAGACTAGTGAGACACTAAGGCCACTCATGGAACAGTTTATTAGCTAGACTATGAGACACTAATGCCGACTCCTTGGAACAGTTTATTAGGCTAGACTATGAGACACTAAGGCCACTCTATGGAACAGTTTATTAGGCTAGACTATGATACACTAAGGGCCACTCTATGGAACAGTTTATTAGGCTAGACTATGAGACACTAAGGGCCACTCTATGGAACAGTTTATTAGGCTAGACTATGAGACACTAAGGGCCACTCTATGGAACAGTTTATTAGGCTAGACTATGAGACACTAAGGGCCACTCTATGGAACAGTTTATTAGGCTAGACTATGAGACACTAAGGCCACTCTATGGAAACAGTTTATTAGGGCTATGACTATGAGACACTAAGGCCACTCTTATGGAACAGTTTTATTAGGGCTAGACTATGAGACACTAAGGCCACTCTATGGAAACAGTTTATTAGGCTAGACTATGAGACACTAAGGCCATGTTTTTTTTACTCTATGGAACAGTTTATTAGGCTAGACTATGAGACACTAAGGCCACTCTATGGAACAGTTTATTAGGCTAGACTATGAGACACTACTAAGGCCACTCTATGGAACAGTTTATTAGGCTAGACTATGAGGGGACACTAAGGCCCACTCTATGGAACAGTTTATTAGGCTAGACTATGAGACACTAAGGCCACTCTATGGAAACAGTTTATTAGGCTAGACTATGAGACACTAAGGCCACTCTATGGAACAGTTTTTTATTAGGCCTAGACTATGAGACACTAAGGCCACTCTATGGAACAGTTTATAAGGCTAGACTATGAGAACACTAAGGCCACTCATGGAACAGTTTATTAGGCTAGACTATGAGACACTAAGGCCACTCTATGGAACAGTTTATTAGGCTAGACTAAGAGACACTAAGGCCACTCTATGGAACAGTTTATTAGGCTAGACTATGAGACACTAAGGCACTCTATGGGAAACAGTTTATTAGGCTAGACTATGAGACACTAAGGCCACTCTATGGAACAGTTTATTTAGGCTAGACTATGAGATCACTAAGGCCACTCTATGGAACAGTTTATTAGGCTAGACTATGAGACACTAAGGGGCCACTCTATGGAACAGTTAATTAGGCTAGACTATTGAGACACTAGGCCACTCTATGGAACAGTGTTATTAGGCAGTCTTATGACCTATGAGATCACTAAGGCCACTCTATGGAACAGTTTATTAGGCTTAGACTATGAGACACTAAGGCCACTCTATGGAACAGTTTTATTAGGCTAGACTATGAGACACTAAGGCCACTCTATGGAACAGTTTATTAGGCTAGACTATGAGACAACTAAGGCCACCTATGGAACAGTTTATTAGGGCTTAGACTATGAGGACACTAAGGCCACTCTATGGAACAGTTTATTAGGGCTAGACTATGAGCCACTCTATGGAACAGTTTATTAGGCTAGACTAAGAGACACTAAGGCCACTCTATGGGAACAGTTTATTTAGGCTAGACTATGAGACACTAAGGCCACTCTATGGAACATTTGTATTAGGCTAGACTATGAGACACTAAGGCCACTCTATTGAACAGTTTATTAGGCTAGACTATGAACACTAAGAGGCCACTCATGGAACAGTTTATTAGTCTAGACTATGAGACACTAAGGCCACTCTATGGGAACAGTTTATTAGGCTAGACTATGAGACACTAAGGGCCACTCTATGGAACAGTTTATTAGGCTAGACTATGAGACACTAAGGCCACTCTATGGAACAGTTTTATTAGGCTAGACTATGAGACACCTAAGGCCACTCTATGGAACAGTTTTTTTAGGCTAGACTATGAGACACTAAGGCCACTCTATGGTACATTTATTAGGCTAGACTATGAGACACTAAGGCCACTCTATGGAACAGCTTATTTATTAGGCTAGACAATGAGACACTAAGGCCACTCTATGGAACAGTTTATTAGGCTAGACTATGAGACACTAAGGCCACTCTATGGAACAGTTTATTAGGCTAGACTATGAGACACTAAGGGCCACTCTATGGAACAGTTTATTAGCTAGACTATGAGACACTAAGGCCACTCATGGAACAGTTTATTAGGCTAGACTATGAGACACTAGGCCACTCTAGGGAACAGTTTATTAGGCTAGACTATGAGACACTAAGGCCACTCTATGGAACAGTTTATTAGGCTAGACTATGAGACACTAAGGCCACTCTATGGAACAGTTTATTAGGCTAGACTATGAGACACTAAGGCCACTCTATGGAACAGTTTATTAGGCTAGACTATGAGACACTAAGGCCACTCTATGGAACAGTTTATTAGGCTAGACTATGAGACACTAAGGCCACTCTATGGAACAGTTTATTAGGCTAGACTATGAGACACTAAGGTAAGGCCACTCTATGGAACAGTTTATTAGGCTAGAGACTATGAAGAACACTTAAGGCCACTCTATGGAACAGTTTTATTAGGCTAGACTATGAGACACTTAAGGCCACTCTATGGAACAGTTTATTAGGCTAGGACTATGAGACACTTAAGGCCACTCTATGGAACTGTTTATTAGGCTAGACTATGAGACACTAGGCCACCATGGAACAGTTTTATTAGGCTAGACTATGAGACACTAAAGGCCACTCTATGGAACCAGTTTATTAGGCTAGACTATGAGAACACTAAGGCCAACTCTATGGAACAGTTTATTAGGCTAGACTATGAGACACTAAGGCCACTCTATGGAACAGTTTATTAGGCTAGACTATGAGACACTAAGGCCACTCTATGGAACAGTTTATTAGGCTAGACTATGAGACACTAAGGCACACTCTATGGAACAGTTTATTAGGCTAGACTATGAGACACTAAGGCCACTCTATGGAACAGTTTATTAGGGGGGGGGGGGCTAGACTTGAGACACTAAGGCACTCTATGGAACAGTTTATTAGGCTAGACTATGAGACACTAAGGCCACTATCTATGGAACAGTTTATTAGGCTAGACTATGAGACACTAAGGCCACTCTATGGAACAGTTTATTAGGCTAGACTATGAGACACTAAGGCCACTCTATGGAACAGTTTATTAGGCTAGACTATGAGACACTAAGGCCACTCTATGGAACAGTTTATTAGGCTAGACTATGAGACACTAAGGCCACTCTATGGAACAGTTTATTAGGCAAGACTATGAGACACTAAGGCCACTCTATGGAACAGTTTATTAGGCTAGACTATGGAGACACTAAGGCCACACTATGGAACAGTTTAATTAGGCTAGACTATGAGACACTAAGGCCACTCCATGGAACAGTTATTAGGCTAGAACTATGAGACACTAAGGCACTCCATGGAACAGTTTTTTATTAGGCTAGACTATGAGACACTAAGGCCACTCCATGGAACAGTTTTATTAGGCTAGACTATGAGGGACACTAAGGCCACTCTATGGAACAGTTTATTAGGCTAGACTATGAGACACTAAGGCCACTCTATGGAACAGTTTATTAGCTAGACTATGAGGACACTAAGGCCACTCTATGGAACAGTTTTATTAGGCTAGACTATGAGACACTAAGGCCACTCTATGGAAACAGTTTATTAGGTCTAGACTATGAGACACTAAGGCCACTCTATGGAACAGTTTATTAGGCTAGACTATGAGACACTAAGGCCACTCTATGGAACAGTTTATTAGGCTAGACTATGAGACACTAAGGCCACTCTATGGAACAGATTTATTAGGCTAGACTATGAGACACTAAGGCCACTCTATGGAAACAGTTTATTAGGCTAGACTATGAGACACTAAGGCCACCATGGAACAGTTTATTAGGCTAGACTATGAGACACTAAGGCACACCATGGAACAGTTTATTAGGCTTAGACTATGAGTCACTAAGGGCCACTCTATGGAACAGTTTATTATGGCTAGACTAGTGAGACTCTAAGGCCACTCTATGGAACAGTTTATTAGGGCTTAGACTATGAGACTCTAAGGCCACATCTATGGACACTGTTTATTAGGCGTAGACTATGAAGACACTAGAAGGCCACCTCTATGGAACAGTTTATTAGGCTAGACTATGAGGACACTAAGGCCTACTCTATGGAACAGTTTATTAGGGCTAGACTATGAGACACTAAGGCCACTCTATGGAACAGTTTATTAGGCTAGACTATGAGACACTAAGGCCACTCTATGGAACAGTTTATTAGGCTAGACTATGAGACACTAAGGCCAACTCTATGGAACAGTTTATTAGGCTAGACTATGAGACACTAAGGCCACTCTATGGAACCGTTTATTAGGCTAGACTATGAGACACTAAGGCCACTCTATGGAACAGTTTATTAGGCTAGACTATGAGACACTAAGGCCACTATGGAACAGTTTATTAGGCTAGACTATGAGACAACAAGGCCACCATGGAACAGTTTATTAGGCTAGACTATGAGACACTAAGGCCACTCTATGGAACAGTTTATTAGGCTAGGCTATGAGACACTTAAGGCCCACTCTAAGGAACAGTTTATTAGGGCTAGACTAATGAGACACTTAAGGCCACTCTATGGAACAGTTTATTAGGCTAGACTATGAGACACTAAGGCCACTCTATGGAAAACAGTTTATTAGGCTAGACTATGAGACACTAAGGCCACTCTATGGACAGTTTATTAGGCTAGACTATGAGACACTAAGGCCACTCTATGGAAACAGTTTTATTAGGCTAGGACTATGAGGACACTAAGGCCACTCTATGGAACAGTTTATTAGGCTAGACTATGAGACACTAAGGCCACTATGGAACAGTTTATTAGGCTAGACTATGAGACACTAAGGCCATTATACTCTATGGAAACAGTTTATTAGGCTAGACTATGAGACACTAAGGCCACTCCAAGGAACAGTTTATTAGGCTAGACTATGAGACACTAAGGCCACTCTATGGAACAGTTTATTAGGCTTAGACTATGAGACACTAAGGCCACTCTATGGAACAGTTTATTAGGCTAGACTTCTATGAGACAACTAAGGCCACTCTATGGAACAGTTTATTAGGCTAGACTATGAGACACTAAGGCCACTCTATTGGAACAGTTTATTAGGCTAGACTATGAGACACTAAGGCCACTCTATGGAACAGTTTATTAGGCTAGACTATGAGACACTAAGGCCACTCTATGGAAACAGTTTATTAGGCTAGACTATGAGACACTAAGGCCACTCTATGGAACAGTTTTATTAGGCTAGACTATGAGGGGGGGGGGGGGGGGGGGGGACACTAAGGCCAATCTCTATGGAAAAGTTTATTAGGCTAGACTATGAGACACTAAGGCCACTCTATGGAACAGTTTATTAGGCTAGACTATGAGACACTAAGGCCACTCTATGGAACAGTTTATTTGGCTAGACTATGAGACACTAAGGCCACTCTATGGAACAGTTTTATTAGGCTTAGACTATGAGACACTAAGGCCACTCTATGGAACAGTTTATTAGGCTAGACTATGAGACACTAAGGCCACTCTATGGAACAGTTTATTAGGCTAGACTATGAGACACTAAGGCCACTCTATGGAACAGTTTATTAGGCTAGACTATGAGACACTAAGGCCACTCTATGGAACAGTTTATTAGGCTAGACTATGAGACACTAAGGCCACCATGGAACAGTTTATTAGGCTAGACTATGAGACACTAAGGCCACTCTACTGGAACAGTTTATTAGGCTAGACTATGAGACACTAAGGCCACTCTATGAAACAGTTTATTAGGCTAGACTATGAGACACTAAGGCCACTCTATGGAACAGTTTATTAGGCTAGACTATGAGACACTAAGGCCACTCTATGGAACAGTTTATTAGCTAGACTATGAGTAAGGCCACTCTGAGACACTAAGGCCACTCTATGGAACAGTTTATTAGGCTAGACTATGAGACACTAAGGCCACTCTATGGAACAGTTTATTAGGCTAGACTATGAGACACTAAGGCCACTCTATGGAACAGTTTATTAGGCTAGACTATGAGACACTAAGGCCACTCTATGGAACAGTTTATTAGGCTAGACTATGAGACACTAAGGCCACCATGGAACAGTTTATTAGGCTAGACTATGAGACACTAAGGCCACTCTATGGAACAGTTTATTAGGCTAGACTATGAGACACTAAGGCCACTCTATGGAACAGTTTATTAGGCTAGACTATGAGACACTAAGGCCACTCTAGGAACAGTTTATTAGGCTAGACTATGAGACACTAAGGCCACTCTATGGAACAGTTTATTAGGCTAGACTATGAGACACTAAGGCCACTCCTATGAACAGTTTATTAGGCTAGACTATGAGACACTAAGGCCACTCTATTAGGCTAGACTATGAGACATAATCTATGGAACAGTTTATTAGGCTAGACTATGAGACACTAAGGCCACTCTATGGAACAGTTTATTAGGCTAGACTATGAGACACTAAGGCCACTCTATGGAACAGTTTATTAGGCTAGACTATGAGACACTAAGGCCACTCTATGGAACAGTTTATTAGGCTAGACTATGAGACACTAAGGCCACTCTATGGAACAGTTTATTAGGCTAGACTATGAGACACTAAGGCCACTCTATGGAACAGTTTATTAGGCTAGACTATGAGACACTAAGGCCACTCTATGGAACAGTTTATTAGGCTAGACTATGAGACACTAAGGCCACTCTATGGAACAGTTTATTAGGCTAGACTATGAGACACTAAGGCCACTCTATGGAACAGTTTATTAGGCTAGACTATGAGACACTAAGGCCACTCTATGGAACAGTTTATTAGGCTAGACTATGAGACACTAAGGCCACTCTATGGAACAGTTTATTAGGCTAGACACCTAGACTATGAGACACTAAGGCCACTCTATGGAACAGTTTATTAGGCTAGACTATGAGACACTAAGGCCACTCTATGGAACAGTTTATTAGGCTAGACTATGAGACACTAAGGCCACTCTATGGAACAGTTTATTAGGCTAGACTATGAGACACTAAGGCCACTCTATGGAACAGTTTATTAGGCTAGACTATGAGACACTAAGGCCACTCTATGGAACAGTTTTATTAGGCTAGACTATGAGACACTAAGGCCACTCTATGGAACAGTTTATTAGGCTAGACTATGAGACACTAAGGCCACTCTATGGAACAGTTTATTAGGCTAGACTATGAGACACTAAGGCCACTCTATGGAACAGTTTATTAGGCTAGACTATGAGACACTAAGGCCACTCTATGGAACAGTTTATTAGGCTAGACTATGAGACACTAAGGCCACTCTATGGAACAGTTTATTAGGCTAGACTATGAGACACTAAGGCCACTCTATGGCACTAAGATGGAACAGTTTATTAGGCTAGACTATGAGACACTAAGGCCACTCTATGGAACAGTTTATTAGGCTAGACTATGAGACACTAAGGCCACTCTATGGAACAGTTTATTAGGCTAGACTATGAGACACTAAGGCCACTCTATGGAACAGTTTATTAGGCTAGACTATGAGACACTAAGGCCACTCTATGGAACAGTTTATTAGGCTAGACTATGAGACACTAAGGCCACTCTATGGAACAGTTTATTAGGCTAGACTATGAGACACTAAGGCCACTCTATGGAACAGTTTATTAGGCTAGACTATGAGACACTAAGGCCACTCTATGGAACAGTTTATTAGGCTAGACTATGAGACACTAAGGCCACTCTATGGAACAGTTTATTAGGCTAGACTATGAGACACTAAGGCCACTCTATGGAACAGTTTATTAGGCTAGACTATGAGACACTAAGGCCACTCTATGGAACAGTTTATTAGGCTAGACTATGAGACACTAAGGCAGGCCACTCATGGAACAGTTTATTAGGCTAGACTATGAGACACTAAGGCCACTCTATGGAACAGTTTATTAGGCTAGACTATGAGACACTAAGGCCACTCTATGGAACAGTTTATTAGGCTAGACTATGAGACACTAAGGCCACTCTATGGAACAGTTTATTAGGCTAGACTATGAGACACTAAGGCCACTCTATGGAACAGTTTATTAGGCTAGACTATGAGACACTAAGGCCACTCTATGGAACAGTTTATTAGGCTAGACTATGAGACACTAAGGCCACTCTATGGAACAGTTTATTAGGCTAGACTATGAGACACTAAGGCCACTCTATGGAACAGTTTATTAGGCTAGACTATGAGACACTAAGGCCACTCTATGGAACAGTTTATTAGGCTAGACTATGAGACACTAAGGCCACTCTATGGAACAGTTTATTAGGCTAGACTATGAGACACTAAGGCCACTCTATGGAACAGTTTATTAGGCTAGACTATGCTATGAGACACTAAGGCCACTCTATGGAACAGTTTATTAGGCTAGACTATGAGACACTAAGGCCACTCTATGGAACAGTTTATTAGGCTAGACTATGAGACACTAAGGCCACTCTATGGAACAGTTTATTAGGCTAGACTATGAGACACTAAGGCCACTCTATGGAACAGTTTATTAGGCTAGACTATGAGACACTAAGGCCACTCTATGGAACAGTTTATTAGGCTAGACTATGAGACACTAAGGCCACTCTATGGAACAGTTTATTAGGCTAGACTATGAGACACTAAGGCCACTCTATGGAACAGTTTATTAGGCTAGACTATGAGACACTAAGGCCACTCTATGGAACAGTTTATTAGGCTAGACTATGAGACACTAAGGCCACTCCATGGAACAGTTTATTAGGCTAGACTATGAGACACTAAGGCCACTCTATGGAACAGTTTATTAGGCTAGACTATGAGACACTAAGGCCACTCTATGGAACAGTTTATTAGGCTAGACTATGAGACACTAAGGCCACTCTATGGAACAGTTTATTAGGCTAGACTATGAGACACTAAGGCCACCATGGAACAGTTTATTAGGCTAGACTATGAGACACTAAGGCCACTCTATGGAACAGTTTATTAGGCTAGACTATGAGACACTAAGGCCACTCCATGGAACAGTTTATTAGGCTAGACTATGAGACACTAAGGCCACCATGGAACAGTTTATTAGGCTAGACTATGAGACACTAAGGCCACTCTATGGAACAGTTTATTAGGCTAGACTATGAGACACTAAGGCCACTCCATGGAACAGTTTATTAGGCTAGACTATGAGACACTAAGGCCACTCTATGGAACAGTTTATTAGGCTAGACTATGAGACACTAAGGCCACTCTATGGAACAGTTTATTAGGCTAGACTATGAGACACTAAGGCCACTCTATGGAACAGTTTATTAGGCTAGGCTAGACTATGAGACACTAAGGCCACTCTATGGAACAGTTTATTAGGCTAGACTATGAGACACTAAGGCCACTCTATGGAACAGTTTATTAGGCTAGACTATGAGACACTAAGGCCACTCTATGGAACAGTTTATTAGGCTAGACTATGAGACACTAAGGCCACTCTATGGAACAGTTTATTAGTCCTGACTTTGAGTGCCATGTTGTTAAGCCCCGAGCCGACTAGGTGAACAATCTGTCGATGTGCCCTTGAGCAAGGCACTTAACCCTAATTGCTCCTGTAAGTCGCTCTGGATAAGAGCGTCTGCTAAATGACTAAAATGTCAAATGTTACAGGAAGAAGAACCGCAGGGTGAAAATGTCATGTATGTGAAATGTCATGTATGTAAAATGTCATATATGTATGCCATGAGAACAACTATCCATCTTCCACTTGTGTAACAACACAACAAAAAGGCTCAACTATATTAGCCCACTATGATATTACAAAGCATCATAGGCTATTATAAAGATATGACTATGTAACAATGTTGCTGCATATGTATCATTACAAAGTTATGTAAAGTTTTTACATATTGATCTAAATCATATTCATTCCCAAGGAGTAGAATATAATGGAAAAACTATGAGCAGAATGGATTGTAATAATGTATACCAACACACTAACTTTGTAGCCTATGTTTTATGACACTTGGGGAACTCAGAAAGGGGACGATCATGAACAGAAAATAAGCACTACAGCTTTAAATTAGAAGCGTTTGTAACAGACGCCGTAGCTGTGCCAAGACCGAGATCTGCAACGACTTGCAGCCTTCATTATCGCTCCGGTGGTGTTGACTACGCTATAGTGCGGAAACTGTTAATGCATTCTACTTTATCGGCCAGCACGAACATAAGATACATTTTAGTCACCGGGTACGAAGAGCCTTAAACCTATTATTATTGTTTCGACATAATCGTATTGCTCGCGATAGTTAAACGTTCAAACTTTACGCATGGAGAATAGCCTAGAGAACATCAGGTGATGCACATGTAAAGGACTAGCCTACACATGGACGGATGGGAACTGTATTTCCTGAATACTAAATGCTGCTGTTATTCTCCATCCATCCCACAGCACGACACTTGTTGATTTGAATAGACTTCATCACAGCAGACTGCTGCTTGGGAATACTATTTTTCTTTTGTGGGAGACCTGCGGCTACAGATGGATCGTAACCCTTCGGGAGGGTGTCATTCGTTTTACCCGGGCTGTGTGTTACAGAGGCGGCGATGATCCTCGGCTTTTAACAGGTGGACCGCCTGGCACCATCAACATCCTCACATACCTATCTGCTACCAGGGAGGAGGCATGGGCAACCAGGTGGATAAAATGAAACTGTCACATCAAAGTTACGCAGAAGTTCCCACAGTGGACCCCAACGGGCTGGACACTGAGGAGGGTCCTCGGATCGGAGTGTCTTATATTTTCTCAACCGATGACGAGGAACAGGAGGGTGATAACAGTAACGTAGATGGAGCGGATAGGGAGCCCCACGCTGGTACGGAACAGAAACACTACGACAAGAGCAACGAGGTGGAGTGCGCGGTTTACCACCGGGAGGAATGTATTTACGAGAAGAGCGTCAAGACCGCGGACATGGAAACCTACTCCCCCGAGATCCTTCTAAACAAATGCAAGGCAGGTGACCTGGTGGAGTTCGTAACAACGGGGCAGTGCCCCCACTGGGCGGTGTATGTCGGGGACTTCCAGGTGGTGCACCTGCACAGAGCAGAGATAAAGAATAGCTTCCTGACAGACGCCAGCCAGGGAAGGAGATGTAGGATAGTCAACGAGCTGTATAAATTCAAAGCCCTCAGCGCCGAGATGGTGGTTCAGAACGCCATGGAACAGGTTGGCGCTAAAGACAGAGAGTTGAGCTGGAGAAATGCAGAGTGCTTTGCCGCTTGGTGCAGGTTTGGCAAACGGGAGTTCAAAATGGGTGGGGAGATCAAGATAGGAAAACAGCCATACAGGTTAAAGATCCTGATGTCAGATAAACAATCTCACATGCTGGAGTTTCAGAGTTTGGAGGACTTGATCATGGAGAAGAGGAGAAACAACCAGCTGGGAAGGACATCGGTGGTCCAGGAGCTGGCCAATCATTTGAACAGTGTCTGGGAGATCAAAAGTGATCCACTCAGTGATCCAATAACAGCACAGACTGCACAGTGATCTGATGGATTTAAAGACCATGATGGCCCTTGCCTATCCAATCACAGACCACAATTTAAGTGGAGTTCCAAACACATATTTTATTCCACATTTTGATGAATAGAATAAATACATCGGCCATTCATGTCTAGTTGTTATTTGATTGATGGAAGAAAAATAGTTTTAAAGGTGCAGAATATGATTTGTTTACGTTGATGTTTCATAATGATTGAAATAAAATATACTGTACATGTTTCATGTCTCACCCAGGAAACGATCCTACATACATACCTCTAGCCCTAAGGTTATGTCATTCTGATGAAAACATGTTGTAGCGTATAGGTTGATCAATCATCTAGCTTATTGTACCGTACCAATAAATTAAGTCAAGTAAATGATCATTACATCTTTGCAATCGAACTGGCTTTTATTCCCTGCTGTCTACAGGTGCTGTTTCCACTGGCACCATCTCTCCTACGTAGTGCACTACTTTTGAACAGGGCCCACAGGGATGGGGTGTAGGGGACAGTGTGTAGGGGATAGGGTGTAGGGGACAGTGTGTAGGGGACAGGGTGTAGGGGACAGGGTGTAGGGGATATAGTGTAGGGGACAGTGTGTAGGGGTCAGGGTGTAGGGGTCAGGGTGTAGGGGATAGGGTGTAGGGCATAGGGTGTAGGGGACAGGGTGTAGGGGATATAGTGTAGGGGATAGGGTGTAGGGGACAGGGTGTAGTGTAGGGGACAGGGTGTAGGGGATAGGGTGTAGGGGACAGGGTGTAGGGGATATAGTGTAGGGGATAGGGTGTAGGGGACAGTGTGTAGGGGACAGTGTGTAGGGGACAGTGTGTAGGGGATAGGGTGTAGGGGATAGGGGATAGGGTGTAGGGGACAGTGTGTAGGGGACAGGGTGTAGGGGATAGGGTGTAGGGGACAGGGTGTAGGGGACAGGGTGTAGGGGACAGGGTGTAGGGGACAGGGTGTAGGGGATATAGTGTAGGGGACAGGGTGTAGGGGACAGGGTGTAGGGGACAGGGTGTAGGAGACAGGGTATTAGGGTATAGGGGATAGGGTGTAGGGGACAGGGTGTAGGGGATAGGGTGTAGGGGACAGGGTGTAGGGGATATAGTGTAGGGGACAGGGTGTAGGGGATAGGGTGTAGGGGACAGGGTGTAAGGGACAGGGTGTAGGGGATAGGGTGTAGGGGACAGTGTGTAGGGGATATAGTATAGTATAGGGTGTAGGGGACAGGGTGTAGGGGATAGGGTGTAGGGGACAGGGTGTAGGGGATAGGGTGTAGGGGACAGGGTGTAGGGGATAGGGTGTAGGGGACAGGGTGTAGGGGACAGGGTGTAGGGGATAGGGGTGTAAGGGACAGGGTGTAGGGTGTAGGGAACAGGGTGTAGGGGACAGGGTGTAGGGGACAGGGTGTAGGGGATAGGGTGTAAGGGACAGGGAGTAGGGGACAGGGTGTAGGGGATATAGTGTAGGGGACAGGGTGTAGGGGATAGGGTGTAGGGGATAGGGTGTAGGGGATAGGGTGTAGGGGACAGGGTGTAGGGGATAGGGTGTAGGGGACAGGGTGTAGGGGATAGGGTGTAGGGGACAGGGTGTAGGGGATATAGTGTAGGGGACAGGCTGTAGGGGATAGGGTGTAGGGGACAGGGTGTAGGGGACAGGGTGTAGGGGACAGGGTGTAGGGGACAGGGTGTAGGGGACAGGGTGTAGGGGGACAGGGTGTAGGGGACAGGGTGTAGGGGATAGGGTACCAACCCCTATCTATGCCTGCATAGTCTATTCATCATTTATGCACACTTATCTTCCACCTGCCTTACAGTCAGCCTCATATCTCAGAGTACTAGCCTGTTTCCACCTGCTTTACAGTCAGCCTCATATCTCAGAGTACTAGCCTGTTTCCACCTGCTTTACAGTCAGCCTCATATCTCAGAGTACTAGCCTGTTTCCACCTGCCTTACAGTCAGCCTCATATCTCAGAGTACTAGCCTGTTTCCACCTGCCTTACAGTCAGCCTCATATCTCAGAGTACTAGCCTGTTTCCACCTGCCTTACAGTCAGCCTCATATCTCAGAGTACTAGCCTGTTTCCACCTGCTTTACAGTCAGCCTCATATCTCAGAGTACTAGCCTGTTTCCACCTGCCTTACAGTCAGCCTCATATCTCAGAGTACTAGCCTGTTTCCACCTGCCTTACAGTCAAGTCAGCCTCATATCTCAGAGTACTAGCCTGTTTCCACCTGCTTTACAGTCAGCCTCATATCTCAGAGTACTAGCCTGTTTCCACCTGCTTTACAGTCAGCCTCATATCTCAGAGTACTAGCCTGTTTCCACCTGCTTTACAGTCAGCCTCATATCTCAGAGTTCTAGCCTGTTTCCACCTGCTTTACAGTCAGCCTCATATCTCAGAGTACTAGCCTGTTTCCACCTGCTTTACAGTCAGCCTCATATCTCAGAGTTCTAGCCTGTTTCCACCTGCTTTACAGTCAGCCTCATATCTCAGAGTACTAGCCTGTTTCCACCTGCCTTACAGTCAGCCTCATATCTCAGAGTACTAGCCTGTTTCCACCTGCTTTACAGTCAGCCTCATATCTCAGAGTTCTAGCCTGTTTCTAGTCTATCGGTTCCTCAGTTTCTAACTGGTATATGTGGAGAATTCTATCTTTACTCTGTCTGAACCAGAAGAACAGGAGTCATGTAATTATCACTAACTGAGTTAGAACCAGAAGAACAGGAGTCAAGTAATTATCAGAGCCTCCCTCCCAGTGAGGTTGAATAGGATCTGACGGCGTGGGGGGAGCTACTAGCAACTAGACTACCCTACAGCTATCTACTGTGTAGCTAGCATCTATACAGCTGGCAACTAGACTACCCTACAGCTATCTACTGTGTAGCTAGCATCTATACAGCTGGCAACTAGACTACCCTACAGCTATCTACTGTGTAGCTAGCATCTATACAGCTGGCAACTAGACTACCCTACAGCTATCTACTGTGTAGCTAGCATCTAGCCCTGTTCTATAGTCCATAGAGTACTGATGAATGGACAGGGAAGATACATTTGGGCATCACATCATCATGTTGTATGAAATCACTCCAAGAATGAAGAAGCACAATAAGAGAGAGTTTCTGTTCTCAGCAATAAACACCTGAACTAAGGGCTTCTTTTCTTCCTCCACTCTACTGTTCCACTATTCCAATAAACACCTGAACTAAGGGCTTCTTTTCTTCCTCCACTCTACTGTTCCACTATTCCAATAAACACCTGAACTAAGGGCTTCTTTTCTTCCTCCACTCTACTGTTCCACTATTCCAATAAACACCTGAACTAAGGGCTTCTTTTCTTCCTCCACTCTACTGTTCCACTATTCCAATAAACACCTGAACTAAGGGCTTCTTTTCTTCCTCCACTCTACTGTTCCACTATTCCAATAAACACCTGAACTAAGGGCTTCTTTTCTTCCTCCACTCTACTGTTCCACTATTCCAATAAACACCTGAACTAAGGGCTTCTTTTCTTCCTCCACTCTACTGTTCCACTATTCCAATAAACACCTGAACTAAGGGCTTCTTTTCTTCCTCCACTCTACTGTTCCACTATTCCAATAAACACCTGAACTAAGGGCTTCTTTTCTTCCTCCACTCTACTGTTCCACTATTCCAATAAACACCTGAACTAAGGGCAGGGCTTCTTTTCTTCCTCCACTCTACTGTTCCACTATTCCAATAAACACCTGAACTAAGGGCTTCTTTTCTTCCTCCACTCTACTGTTCCACTATTCCAATAAACACCTGAACTAAGGGCTTCTTTTCTTCCTCCACTCTACTGTTCCACTATTCCAATAAACACCTGAACTAAGGGCTTCTTTTCTTCCTCCACTCTACTGTTCCACTATTCCAATAAACACCTGAACTAAGGGCTTCTTTTCTTCCTCCACTCTACTGTTCCACTATTCCAATAAACACCTGAACTAAGGGCTTCTTTTCTTCCTCCACTCTACTGTTCCACTATTCCAATAAACACCTGAACTAAGGGCTTCTTTTCTTCCTCCACTCTACTGTTCCACTATTCCAATAAACACCTGAACTAAGGGCTTCTTTTCTTCCTCCACTCTACTGTTCCACTATTCCAATAAACACCTGAACTAAGGGCTTCTTTTCTTCCTCCACTCTACTGTTCCACTACTATTCCAATAAACACCTGAACTAAGGGCTTCTTTTCTTCCTCCACTCTACTGTTCCACTATTCCAATAAACACCTGAACTAAGGGCTTCTTTTCTTCCTCCACTCTACTGTTCCACTATTCCAATAAACACCTGAACTAAGGGCTTCTTTTCTTCCTCCACTCTACTGTTCCACTATTCCAATAAACACCTGAACTAAGGGCTTCTTTTCTTCCTCCACTCTACTGTTCCACTATTCCAATAAACACCTGAACTAAGGGCTTCTTTTCTTCCTCCACTCTACTGTTCCACTATTCCAATAAACACCTGAACTAAGGGCTTCTTTTCTTCCTCCACTCTACTGTTCCACTATTCCAATAAACACCTGAACTAAGGGCTTCTTTTCTTCCTCCACTCTACTGTTCCACTATTCCAATAAACACCTGAACTAAGGGCTTCTTTTCTTCCTCCACTCTACTGTTCCACTATTCCAATAAACACCTGAACTAAGGGCTTCTTTTCTTCCTCCACTCTACTGTTCCACTATTTCTAGGAAACTGGAACTGCAAATGGCATTCTCAAACACAAAACACTTTTCCCTCACAAAACCCACACACATTCACATACACTACACACGCACACACACATGCAGTGCATTCGGAAGGTATTCAGACCCCTTCACTTTTCCCACATTTTGTCACGTTACAGACTTATTCTAAAATTGATTAAATTGTTGTTTTCCCATCGTCAATGTACACACAATACCCCATAACGACAAAGCAAAAACAGGTTTTTAGCAATTTTTGCAAATGTATAAAATAAAAAATAACGGAAATATCACATTTACATAAGTATTCAGACCCTTTACTCAGTACTTTGTTGAAGCGCCTTTCGCAGCGATTACAGCCTCGAGTCTTCTTGGGTATGATGCTACAAGCTTGGCACACCTGTATTTGGGGAGTTTCTCCCATTCTTCTCTGCAGATCCTCTCAAGCTCTGTCAGGTTGGATGGGGAGTGTCGCTGCACAGCTATTTTCAGGTCTCTCCAGAGATGTTCGATTGGGTTCAAGTCCGGGCTCTGGCTGGGCCACTCAAGGACATTCAGAGACTTGTCCCGAAGCCACTCCTGCGTTGTCTTGGCTGTGTGCTTAGGGTCGTTGTCCTGTTGGAAGGTGAACCTTCACCCCCAGTCGGAGGTCCTGAGGGCTCTGGAGCAGGTTTTCAACAAGGATCTCTCTGTACTTTGCTCCGTTCATCTTTCTCTCGATCCTGACTAGTCTCCCAGTCCCCTCCAAACTCCACTATGGCCAAGACCAAAGAGCTGTCAAAGGACACCAGAAACAAAATTGTAGACCTGCACCAGGCTGGGAAGACTGCATCTGCAATAGGTAAGCAGCTTGGTTTGAAGAAATCAACTGTGGGAGCAATTATTAGGAAATGGAAGACATACAAGACCACTCATAATCTCCCTCGACCTGGGGGTCCACGCAAGATCTCACCCCGTGGGGTCAAAATGATCACAAGAACGGTGAGCAAAAATCCCAGAACCACACAGGGGGACTTAGTGAATGACCTGCAGAGAGCTGGGACCAAAGTAACAAAGCCTACCATCAGTAACACACTACGCCGCCAGGGACTCAAATCCTGCAGTGCCAGACGTGTCCCCCTGCTTAAGCCAGTACATGTCCAGGCCCGTCTGAAGTTTGCTAGAGTGCATTTGGATGATCCAGAAGAGGATTGGGAGAATGTCATTTGGTCAGATGAAATCAAAATATAACTTTTTGTTAAAAACTCAACTCGTCATGTTTGGAGGACAGAGAATGCTGAGTTGCATCCAAAGAACACCATCTGAGATCTGCATGGAGGAATGGGCCAAAATACCAGCAACAGTGTGTAAAAACCTTGTGAAGATTTACAGAAAACGTTTGACCTGTGTCATTGCCAACAATGGGTATATAACAAAGTATTGAGAAACTTTTGTTATTGACCAAATACTTATTTTCCACCATAATTTGCAAATAAATTCATTACAAATCCTACAATGTGATTTTCTGGAGAAAAACAATTCTCAATTTGTCTGTCATAGTTGACGTGTACCTATGATGAAAATTACAGGCCTCTCTCATCTTTTTAAGTGGGAGAACTTGCACAATTGGTGGCTGACTAAATACTTTTTTCCCCCACTGTATATAGCTCCACATTGATCTGGTACTGGTACTCCCTGTATATAGCTCCACATTGATCTGGTACTGGTACTCCCTGTATATAGCTCCACATTGATCTGGTACTGGTACTCCCTGTATATAGCTCCACATTGATCTGGTACTCCCTGTATATAGCTCCACATTGATCTGGTACTGGTACTCCCTGTATATAGCTCCACATTGATCTGGTACTGGTACTCCCTGTATATAGCTCCACATTGATCTGGGACTGGTACTCCCTGTATATAGCTCCACATTGATCTGGTACTGGTAGTCCCTGTATATAGCTCCACATTGATCTGGTACTGGTACTCCCTGTATATAGGTCCACATTGATCTGTTACTGGTACTCCCTGTATATAGCTCCACATTGATCTGGTACTGGTACTCCCTGTATATAGCTCCACATTGATCTGGTACTCCCTGTATATAGCTCCACATTGATCTGGTACTGGTACTCCCTGTATATAGCTCCACATTGATCTGGGACTGGTACTCCCTGTATATAGCTCCACATTGATCTGGTACTGGTAGTCCCTGTATATAGCTCCACATTGATCTGGTACTGGTACTCCCTGTATATAGCTCCACATTGATCTGGTACTGGTACTCCCTGTATATAGCTCCACATTGATCTGGTACTGGTACTCCCTGTATATAGGTCCACATTGATCTGGTACTGGTACTCCCTGTATATAGCTCCACATTGATCTGGTACTGGTACTCCCTGTATATAGCTCCACATTGATCTGGTTCTGATACTCCCTGTATATAGCTCCATTCTTTTGTATTTGATTGTATGTGTTACTATTGTTTATTAAACGTTTTTTTTTAACTGTATCATTGGGAAGGGCTCGTAAGCAAGCATTTCACTGTGAATTTTACACCACTTATATTCGGCCCATGTGACGAATAAGATTTGATTTTCAGACTTTTTCACAGAATTAAACAGCAGGCATTTTCAAGACAGCAGGCCAAGACAGCGGCAAGCCCCAATTTAGGCATCAATCTTGATTCTTTCTTGAAGTTTCTCTGCAGGTCTAACCTGTGGTGCTCTTGCGTCTAGCTACTAACAGCTTATCAGCTGTGAACTACAGGAACACTTCTAAAAAGAAAACCCAGTGGCCTCAAAAAACACGTTCTATTTACGCGCTCACAAAAAGACCATCAGGAGTCCTCCGTCATCTGCCCTTCTCAAGCCTCCACCTAACAGACGTCGTTCTTTTGTGACCAGCTGGCCAGCCTCCCTCAGAATGGTTTATGATTCAAAGCCCCAATCTCCTGTTCTGTAGGAGATCAATGGGCAAACACAGAGCCAGAGACGGAGAGAGACGGAGAGAGAGACGGAGAGAAGCTAGTGATTACAGCTGACACACCGAGAGAGCGGCAGAAAGAGACAGAAAGAGAGAGAGGGAGAGAGAGGGGGATGATCTGGTGCTTCTGTCCCCAACCAAGGAGGGCCTACAGCAGCACCTAGATCTTCAACACAGATTCTGTCAGACCTGGGCCCTGACAGAAAATCTCAATAAGACAAAAATAATGGTGTTCCAAAAAAGGTCCAGTTGCCAGGACCAGAAATACAAATTCCATCTAGACACCGTTGCCCTAGAGCACACAAACAACTATACATACCTCGGCCTAAACATCAGCGCCACAGGTAACTTCCATAAAGCTGTGAACGATCTGAGAGACAAGGCAAGAAGGGCCTTCTATGCCATCAAATGAACATAAAACTTGACATACCAATTAGGATCTGGCTAAAAATACTTGAATCAGTTATAGAACCCATTGCCTTTTATGGTTGTGATGTCTGGGGTCCGCTCACCAACCAAGAATTCACAAAATGGGACAAACACCAAACTGAGACTCTGCATGCAGAATTCTGAGAAAATATCCTCTGTGTACAATGTAAAACACCATATAATGCATGCAGAGCAGAATTAGGCCGATACCCACTAATGATCAAAAACCAGAAAAGAGACGTTAAATTCTACAACCACTTAAAAGGAAGCGATTCCCAAACCTTCCATAACAAAGCCATCACCTACAGAGAGATGAACCTGGAGAAGAGTCCCCTAAGTAAGCTGGTCCTGGGGCTCTGTTCACAAACACAAACAGACCCCACAGAGCCCCAGGACAACAACAACAACACAATTGGACCCAACCAAATCATGAGAAAACAAAAAGAGAATTGCTTGAGACATTGGAAAGAATTAACAACAAATCTGAGCAAACTAGAATGCTATTTGGCTAAACAGAGAGTACACAGTGGCAGAATACCTGACCACTGTGACTGAACCAAACTTAAGGAAAGCTTTGACTATGTACAGACTCAGTGAGCATAGCCTTGCTATTGAGAAAGGCCGCCGTAGGCAGACCTGGCTCTCAAGAGAAGACAGGCTATGTGCACACTGCCCACAAAATGAGGTGGAAACTGAGCTGCGCTTCCTAACCTCCTGCCAAATGTATGACCATATTAGAGACACATATTTCCCTCAGATTACAGAGATCCACAAAGAATCTCCAATTTCAATTGGGTGAAATACCACAGTGTGCCATCACAGTAGCAAGATTTGTGACCTGTTGCCACAAGAAAAGGGCAACCAGTGAAGAACAAACACTATTATAAACACAACCCATATTTATGTTTATTTATTTTCCCATTTGTACTTTAACTATTTGCACATCATTACAACACTGTATATATACATAATATGACATTTGAAATGTCTTTATTCTTTTGGAACTTCTGAGTGTAATGTTTACTGTTAATATTTATTGTTTATTTCACTTTTGTTTATAATCAGAGAGAGACAGAGCGAGGCTAGTGATTACAGCTGACAGACTGAGAGTGAGTGATGTCCTCCACAGAGTGAGTGATGTCCTCCACAGAGTGAGTGATGTCCTCCACAGAGTGAGTGATGTCCTCCACAGAGTGAATAATGTCCTCCACAGAGTGAGTGATGTCCTCCACAGAGTGAGTAATGTCCTCCACAGAGTGAGTGATGTCCTCCACAGAGTGAGTGATGTCCTCCACAGAGTGAGTGATGTCCTCCACAGAGTGAGTGATGTCCTCCACAGAGTGAGTGATGTCCTCCACAGAGTGAGTGATGTCCTCCACAGAGTGAGTGATGTCCTCCACAGAGTGAGTGATGTCCTCCACAGAGTGAGTGATGTCCTCCACAGAGTGAATAATGTCCTCCACAGAGTGAGTGATGTCCTCCACAGAGTGAATAATGTCCTCCACAGAGTGAGTGATGTCCTCCACAGAGTGAGTAATGTCCTCCACAGAGTGAGTGATGTCCTCCAGAGAGTGAATAATGTCCTCCACAGAGTGAGTGATGTCCTCCACAGAGTGAGTGATGTCCTCCACAGAGTGAGTGATGTCCTCCACAGAGTGAGTGATGTCCTCCACAGAGTGAGTAATGTCCTCCACAGAGTGAGTGATGTCCTCCAGAGAGTGAATAATGTCCTCCACAGAGTGAGTGATGTCCTCCAGAGAGTAATTAATGTCCTCCAGAGAGTGAATAATGTCCTCCACAGAGTGAGTGATGTCCTCCAGAGAGTGAATAATGTCCTCCAGAGAGTGAATAATGTCCTCCAGAGAGTGAATAATGTCCTCCACAGAGTGAATAATGTCCTCCAGAGAGTGCGTGTGTATAATGGGTATGAGGTATAAGCAGCAGAGTAGGGTGATACCCTGAGATGAAGCCTGTGTTTGGTAGGGTGATACCCTGAGATGAAGCCTGTGTTTGGTAGGGTGATACTCTGAGATGAAGCCTGTGTTTGGTAGGGTGATACCCTGAGATGAAGCCTGTGTTTGGTAGGGTGATACTCTGAGATGAAGCCTGTGTTTGGTAGGGTATTACTCTGAGATGAAGCCTGTGTTTGGTAGGGTCATACTCTGAGATGAAGCCTGTGTTTGGTAGGGTATTACTCTGAGATGAAGCCTGTGTTTGGTAGGGTCATACTCTGAGATGAAGCCTGTGTTTGGTAGGGTGATACCCTGAGATGAAGCCTGTGTTTGGTAGGGTCATACTCTGAGATGAAGCCTGTGTTTGGTAGGGTGATACCCTGAGATGAAGCCTGTGTTTGGTAGGGTGATACTCTGAGATGAAGCCTGTGTTTGGTAGGGTGATACCCTGAGATGAAGCCTGTGTTTGGTAGGGTGATACCCTGAGATGAAGCCTGTGTTTGGTAGGGTGATACCCTGAGATGAAGCCTGTGTTTGGTATGGTGATACTCTGAGATGAAGCCTGTGTTTGGTAGGGTGATACCCTGAGATGAAGCCTGTGTTTGGTAGGGTGATACTC
Organism: Coregonus ussuriensis; assembly: GCA_031479575.1. Taxonomy (NCBI): domain Eukaryota; kingdom Metazoa; phylum Chordata; class Actinopteri; order Salmoniformes; family Salmonidae; genus Coregonus; species Coregonus ussuriensis. The sequence continues at coordinate 1,050,939 of CM062480.1, read as the reverse complement.
TGAGATGAAGCCTGTGTTTGGTACATTACATTTACATTACATTTTAGTCATTTAGCAGACGCTCTTATCCAGAGCGACTTACAGGAGCAATTAGGGTTAAGTGCCTTGCTCAAGGGCACATTTACGTCATTTAGCAGACGCTCTTATCCAGATCGACTCACCAATTGGTGCGTTCACCCTATAGCCAGTGGGATAACCACTTTACAATTTTGGGGGGGGGTAGAAGGATTACTTTATCCTATCCCAGGTATTCCTTAAAGAGGTGGGGTTTCAAATGCCTCCGGAAGGTGGTGAGTGACTCCGCTGTCCTGGCGTCGTGAGGGAGCTTGTTCCACCATTGGGGTGCCAGAGCAGCGAACAGTTTTGACTGGGCTGAGCGGGAACTATGCTTCCGCAGAGGAAGGGGAGCCGAGCCAGCAGGCCAGAGGTGGATGAACGCAATGCCCTCGTTTGGGTGTAGGGACTGATCAGAGCCCGAAGGTACAGAGGTGCCGTTCCCCTCACTGCTCCATAGGCAAGCACCATGGTCTTGTAGCGGATGCGAGCTTCAACTGGAAGCCAGTGGAGTGTGCGGAGGAGGGGGGTGACGTGAGAGAACTTGGGAAGGTTGAACACCAGACGGGCTGCGGCATTCTGGATGAGTTGTAGGGGTTTAATGGCACAGGCAGGGAGGCCAGCCAACAGCGAGTTGCAGTAGTCCAGACGGGAGATGACAAGTGCCTGGATTAGGACCTGTGCCGCTTCCTCTGTAAGGCAGGGTCGTACTCTCCGAATGTTGTAGAGCATGAACCTGCAGGAGCGGGTCACCGCCTTGATGTTGGCGGAGAACGACAGGGTGTTGTCCAGGGTCACGCCTAGGCTCTTCGCACTCTGGGAGGAGGACACAGCGGAGTTGTCAACCGTGATGGCATGGCGAGATCATGGAACGGGCAGTCCTTCCCCGGGAGGAAGAGCAGCTCCGTCTTGCCAGGGTTCAGCTTGAGGTGGTGATCCGTCATCCATACTGATATGTCTGCCAGACATGCAGAGATGCGATTCGCCACCTGGTTATCAGAAGGGGGAGGTGATAAAGCCTGTGTTTGGTAGGGTGATACCCTGAGATGAAGCCTGTGTTTGGTAGGGTGATACCCTGAGATGAAGCCTGTGTTTGGTAGGGTGATACCCTGAGATGAAGCCTGTGTTTGGTAGGGTGATACCCTGAGATGAACGATGTGTTTGGTAGGGTGATACCCTGAGATGAAGCCTGTGTTTGGTAGGGTGATACCCTGAGATGAAGCCTGTGTTTGGTAGGGTGATACCCTGAGATGAAGCCTGTGTTTGGTAGGGTGATACCCTGAGATGAAGCCTGTGTTTGGTAGGGTGATACCCTGAGATGAAGCCTGTGTTTGGTAGGGTGATACCCTGAGATGAGATGAAGCCTGTGTTTGGTAGGGTGATACCCTGAGATGAAGCCTGTGTTTGGTAGGGTGATACCCTGAGATGAAGCCTGTGTTTGGAAGGGTGATACCCTGAGATGAACGATGTGTTTGGTAGGGTGATACCCTGAGATAAAGCCTGTGTTTGGTAGGGTGATACCCTGAGATGAAGCCTGTGTTTGGTAGGGTGATACCCTGAGATGAAGCCTGTGTTTGGTAGGGTCATACTCTGAGATGAAGCCTGTGTTTGGTAGGGTGATACCCTGAGATGAAGCCTGTGTTTGGTAGGGTGATACCCTGAGATGAACGATGTGTTTAGTAATTTCATACTCTGAGATGAAGACTGTGTTTGGTAGGGTGATACCCTGAGATGAAGCCTGTGTTTGGTAGGGTGATACCCTGAGATGAACGATGTGTTTAGTAATTTCATACTCTGAGATGAAGCCTGTGTTTGGTAGGGTGATACCCTGAGATGAAGCTCTGAATTTACGAACTGACAATCTGACAGCGCTCTGGATTTCTCTCTGGCACTCCAGATTGAATTTACGAACACCCCCGAAATCGCAAATTGTCTAGCTAGTCATTTGTTATGTTCAACTTCCGGTAGAGAGGGGAAGCGCTAGTAAGCTCAACTGAAACGATACCGTTTGTTTACAGTATACTAAAATGAACTAATAGTATGTAATGTATACTCATTAAGTATGTGGTCTACAGTATGTTAGTATGGGTATTCGAACACAGCTTAGGTCTGTGTACTCAGCTGTGTGTTTGAGGTACTCTGATAGACTAGGTCTGTGTACTCAGCTGTGTGTTTGAGGTACTATGATTGACTAGGTCTGTGTACTCAGCTGTGTGTTTGAGGTACTCTGATAGACTAGGTCTGTGTACTCAGCTGTGTGTTTGAGGTACTCTGATAGACTAGGTCTGTGTACTCAGCTGTGTGTTTGAGGTACTCTGATAGACTAGGTCTGTGTACTCAGCTGTGTGTTTGATTTGAGGTACTATGATAGACTAGGTCTGTGTACTCAGCTGTGTGTTTGAGGTACTCTGATAGACTAGGTCTGTGTACTCAGCTGTGTGTTTGAGGTACTCTGATAGACTAGGTCTGTTTACTCAGCTGTGTGTTTGAGGTACTCTGATAGACTAGGTCTGTGTACTCAGCTGTGTGTTTGAGGTACTATGATAGACTAGGTCTGTGTACTCAGCTGTGTGTTTGAGGTACTCTGATAGACTAGGTCTGTGTACTCAGCTGTGTGTTTGAGGTACTCTGATAGACTAGGTCTGTGTCCTCAGCTGTGTGTTTGAGGTACTCTGATAGACTAGGTCTGTGTACTCAGCTGTGTGTTTGAGGTACTCTGATAGACTAGGTCTGTGTCCTCAGCTGTGTGTTTGAGGTACTCTGATAGACTAGGTCTGTGTACTCAGCTGTGTGTTTGAGGTACTATGATAGACTAGGTCTGTGTACTCAGCTGTGTGTTTGAGGTACTCTACTCTGATAGACTAGGTCTGTGTACTCAGCTGTGTGTTTGAGGTACTATGATAGACTAGGTCTGTTTACTCAGCTGTGTGTTTGAGGTACTCTGATAGACTAGGTCTGTGTACTCAGCTGTGTGTTTGAGGTACTCTGATAGACTAGGTCTGTGTACTCAGCTGTGTGTTTGAGGTACTCTGATAGACTAGGTCTGTGTACTCAGCTGTGTGTTTGAGGTACTCTGATAGACTAGGTCTGTGTCCTCAGCTGTGTGTTTGAGGTACTATGATAGACTAGGTCTGTGTACTCAGCTGTGTGTTTGAGGTACTCTGATAGACTAGGTCTGTGTACTCAGCTGTGTGTTTGAGGTACTCTGATAGACTAGGTCTGTGTACTCAGCTGTGTGTTTGAGGTACTCTGATAGACTAGGTCTGTGTACTCAGCTGTGTGTTTGAGGTACTATGATAGACTAGGTCTGTTTACTCAGCTGTGTGTTTGAGGTACTCTGATTGACTAGGTCTGTGTACTCAGCTGTGTGTTTGAGGTACTCTGATAGACTAGGTCTGTGTACTCAGCTGTGTGTTTGAGGTACTCTGATAGACTAGGTCTGTGTACTCAGCTGTGTGTTTGAGGTACTCTGATAGACTAGGTCTGTGTACTCAGCTGTGTGTTTGAGGTACTATGATAGACTAGGTCTGTGTACTCAGCTGTGTGTTTGAGGTACTCTGATAGACTAGGTCTGTGTACTCAGCTGTGTGTTTGAGGTACTCTGATAGACTAGGTCTGTGTACTCAGCTGTGTGTTTGAGGTACTCTGATAGACTAGGTCTGTGTACTCAGCTGTGTGTTTGAGGTACTCTGATAGACTAGGTCTGTGTACTCAGCTGTGTGTTTGAGGTACTCTGATAGACTAGGTCTGTGTCCTCAGCTGTGTGTTTGAGGTACTCTGATAGACTAGGTCTGTGTACTCAGCTGTGTGTTTGAGGTACTCTGATAGACTAGGTCTGTGCTGTGTCCTCAGCTGTGTGTTTGAGGTACTCTGATAGACTAGGTCTGTGTACTCAGCTGTGTGTTTGAGGTACTATGATAGACTAGGTCTGTGTACTCAGCTGTGTGTTTGAGGTACTCTGATAGACTAGGTCTGTGTACTCAGCTGTGTGTTTGAGGTACTATGATAGACTAGGTCTGTGTACTCAGCTGTGTGTTTGAGGTACTCTGATAGACTAGGTCTGTGTACTCAGCTGTGTGTTTGAGGTACTCTGATAGACTAGGTCTGTGTACTCAGCTGTGTGTTTGAGGTACTCTGATAGACTAGGTCTGTGTACTCAGCTGTGTGTTGACAGTACTCCTATTTCTTATATAGTGCTGGTCAAAAGTAGCGCACTATGTAGGAAATCGTGTTCCATTTGGGATACAGTCTAGCTTTGTGTGGTGGTGGGGTAAAACTATCAAACTGACCAACAGCAGTGGAGTTTTCACTGTGAAACTCAATTCATAAACGTTTTCTAATTTGCATAATATTATTTGATCTATCACGAAGACACCAAACTTCCCCCTTATCATTAAGCCCATTACAGCTTGTTATCAATGCATCTGGAGTGGTGAGAGAGAGAGAGAGAGAGAGAGAGAGAGAGAGAGAGAGAGAGAGAGAGAGAGAGAGAGAGAGAGAGAGAGAGAGAGAGAGAGAGAGAGAGAGAGAGAGAGAGAGAGAGAGAGAGAGAGAGAGAGAGAGAGAGAGAGAGATTTTCACACCTTCTCTCCTTCCAACTCATTGTCATTGGTCACAGTGTCCCTTTTCTTTAGTAGTTTCCCCCCCCAGGGTGACGTTTCAAAGTGTCTCCTTAATTCTGGTAAGCCATGTGTAAAATTATGCAAATATTGCACAAATAAGATTAGTTGTATTGTAGCATGTACTGTGCTTATCATGGATAAAGTATATTATGCTGTGTAGTGCAATCAAAAGAATTAGCATGAGCGCTGATGTAACCCCCTACATGTCATTTACATAACGTTAACACTGAAAGCTCATGTTTTGGATCATTTCGGTGCTGCGTCTGTGTTGGGTAGAGGTGAAAGGGAGGTAGTGTAGAGAGAGAGTGTGTTGTGAGTGAACTATATGTCCTTCAAAGCAGGAAGTAGTGGAGTGTGTGTGTGGTGACCTTTATAAGCCTCTAAGGAAGCAGAGGGTGAGTCAGTAACCAACTGGGGCTGGATGGAGTTGGTCAGTAACCAACTGGGGCTGGATGGAGTTGGTCAGTAACCAACTGGGGCTGGATGGAGTTGGTCAGTAACCAACTGGGGCTGGATGGAGTTGGTCAGTAACCAACTGGGGCTGGATGGAGTTGGTCATTGTTAAGGAAGTAGTTAACAGGGTGAGTCAGTAGTGGTGCTTGTTTTCTAGCCTATATCCATCTAAGGAAATAGCCCAGTGTAGGGTGGAGTGTGCAGCCGGTTCTGTCTCCTTTATAGTTTTCTAAAGAAGTTGCCTAGTGTAGAGGGTGAGTGTATGTAGTGGTGCTTGTTCTGTACATCATTGAGGTCTAAGCAAGAAGAGGGGGGGGGGGGTGAGTGTGTTGCCTATGTGGTGCTGGTTCTGTTTGTCCTTCACAGAGGTCCAAAGGGCTCTAAAGGAAGTACAATAGAGGGGGTGTCGCTGGTTCTGTAGGCTATGTCCGTAGGTGTCGCTGGTTCTGTAGGCTATGTCCTTCATGCCCTCTAAGGCAGTAGTGTAGGGTTGAGAGTGTGTACTTGCTCTTGCGGACTAAGTGTGTAAGCCCTCCAGAAACTCTCATTCAGACCTAAAAGTCCTGAGACTGAAGAACTGTGGTTAACGAGAGAGCAGAAAGCAGGTTGGAAATACTTCAAGTTGATTTGCATTCCTCCCTCTATTTCCTGTCGCTAAACACGTAAACACGAGGCGTACGTTACCACGGCAGCCTGACTGGCGCTGCGTCCCAAATGGCATCCTGTTCCCTATGGGGCCTGGTCAAAAGGAGTGCACTATATAGGGAATAGGGTGCCATTCTCTGGTCTAAAGTAGTGCACTATAAAGGGAATAGGGTGTCTCTTGGGACACAGTCAAGCTGACTGAGTAATTACTTGTTTAAAGCATGATGCTCTGAATGTGAGCAATTCATAACCTTGTGAATGCCAATTTTCATATTAAATACAGATGTGCATGGAGTGTGAGGCATGAGTGTATTTGCAACTCACTCACTGTAAATAATAATTGTTGTTGAAAGCTGTTTTTGTCTCTAAGCTGAATTACACTCACATTACGATAGTAACCTTGCCTGAGACCTGGACTAGGCTTTAGCTCAGTAGACTAACACAGTCTTGTGGCGCTCAGGAGACCTGGGTTTGAACCCCCGTCGGTCACATACTGTATGTAGTGTCTGGGTGTAGACCAGTGGTTGCTGTAGTCCCTTAGATGCTGATAGTTGTCAGACTGCTACCCTGAACAGCCATTACTCATACATTACTCATAGTCTACTCTCTAATTGTCAAGTGTCGGTTGCTTCCCAAAGGGCCCTGGTCAAAGGTAGTGCACGACAGTGGAAATAGGGTGGCATTTGGGACCCAGGCTATATCTCCTTACTCTGGCTAAGGACAGCTTGTTGGACATACAGTATCCTATAAGCACAGGCCTGCATTTACAATATCTCTGACGTTCATTATCTAAATGTTAGTGTTGTTCATTTGACCTGAACAAACACATGATGGAAATGTGTGTGTGTGTGTGTGTGTGTGTGTGTGTGTGTGTGTGTGTGTGTGTGTGTGTGAGCGAGCGAGCGTACACTCTGACGGCCACTTGCCATCTGCTCAGAGAACAGAGGACCAGGATGAGAGATATTATGTGTCATCTTCATTAACAGATCTCTGCTGTGCTGCGTCTGGGGGAGGTTAGCTAGCGAGGCTCTAGATCTCTGCTGCGTCTGTGGGAGGTTAGCTAGCGAGGCTCTAGATCTCTGCTGAGCTGCGTCTGGGGGAGGTTAGCTAGAGAGGCTCTAGATCTGTGCTGCGTCTGTGGGAGGTTAGCTAGCGAGGCTCTAGATCTGTGCTGCATCTGTGGGAGGTTAGCTAGCGAGGCTCTAGATCTCTGCTGTGCTGCGTCTGTGGGAGGTTAGCTAGAGAGGCTCTAGATCTCTGCTGAGCTGCGTCTGGTGGAGGTTAGCTAGAGAGGCTCTAGATCTCTGCTGAGCTGCGTCTGGGGGAGGTTAGCTAGAGAGGCTCTAGATCTCTGCTGAGCTGCGTCTGGGGGAGGTTAGCTAGAGAGGCTCTAGATCTCTGCTGAGCTGCGTCTGGGGGAGGTTAGCTAGCGAGGCTCTAGATCTCTGCTGAGCTGCGTCTGGGGGAGGTTAGCTAGAGAGCCTCTAGATCTCTGCTGAGCTGCGTCTGGGGGAGGTTAGTTAGAGAGGCTCTAGATCTCTGCTGTATAGGATTAGGGTGCCATTTGGGAAGCAACCCTGATCCACATGCAGGACAGAACGGTAAACTTAAAAATAAAATAAAAAATGACAGAGGATGACTGCTGCACCTACATCATGGCAGAGAGAGGCATGCCCAAGCAGAGAGACACACTGGGAATAATGAAGGATATTCCAGAGAGACACACTGGGAATAATTAAGGATATTCCAGAGAGAGACACTGGGAATAATGAAGGATATTCCAGAGAGAGACACTGGGAATAATGAAGGATATTCCAGAGAGAGACCCTGGGAATAATGAAGGATATTCCAGAGAGAGACCCTGGGAATAATGAAGGATATTCCAGAGAGAGAGACACTGGGAATAATGAAGGATATTCCAGAGAGAGACACTGGGAATAATGAAGGATATTCCAGAGAGAGACCCTGGGAATAATTAAGGATATTCCAGAGAGAGAGACACTGGGAATAATGAAGATTATTCCAGAGAGAGACACTGGGAATAATGAAGGATATTCCAGAGAGAGAGACACTGGGAATAATGAAGGATATTCCAGAGAGAGAGACACTGGGAATAATGAAGGATATTCCAGAGAGAGAGACACTGGGAATAATGAAGGATATTCCAGAGAGAGAGACACTGGGAATAATGAAGGATATTCCAGAGAGAGACACTGGGAATAATGAAGGATATTCCAGAGAGAGACACTGGGAATAATGAAGGATATTCCAGAGAGAGACACTGGGAATAATGAATGATATTCCAGAGAGAGACACTGGGAATAATGAAGGATATTCCAGAGAGAGACCCTGGGAATAATGAAGGATATTCCAGAGAGAGACCCTGGGAATAATGAAGGATATTCCAGAGAGAGAGAGAATGGGAATAATGAAGGATATTCCAGAGAGAGACACTGGGAATAATGAAGGATATTCCAGAGAGAGAACCTGGGAATAATTAAGGATATTCCAGAGAGAGAGACACTGGGAATAATGAAGGATATTCCAGAGAGAGAGACACTGGGAATAATGAAGGATATTCCAGAGAGAGAGACACTGGGAATAATGAAGGATATTCCAGAGAGAGAGACACTGGGAATAATGAAGGACATTCCAGAGAGAGACACTGGGAATAATGAAGGATATTCCAGAGAGAGACACTGGGAATAATGAAGGATATTCCAGAGAGAGACACTGGGAATAATGAAGGATATTTCAGAGAGAGACACTTGGAATAATGAAGGATATTCCAGAGAGAGACACTGGGAATAATGAAGGATATTCCAGAGAGAGACACTGGGAATAATGAAGGATATTCCAGAGAGAGACACTTGGAATAATGAAGGATATTCCAGAGAGAGACACTGGGAATAATGAAGGATATTCCAGAGAGAGACACTGGGAATAATGAAGGATATTCCAGAGAGAGACACTGGGAATAATGAAGGATATTCCAGAGAGAGACACTGGGAATAATGAAGGATATTCCAGAGAGAGACACTGGGAATAATAAAGGATATTCCAGAGAGAGACCCTGGGAATAATGAAGGATATTCCAGAGAGAGACCCTGGGAATAATGAAGGATATTCCAGAGAGAGAGACACTGGGAATAATGAAGGATTTTCCAGAGAGAGACCCTGGGAATAATGAAGGATATTCCAGAGAGAGACCCTGGGAATAATGAAGGATATTCCAGAGAGAGAGACCCTGGGAATAATGAAGGATATTCCAGAGAGAGAGACACTGGGAATAATGAAGGATATTCCAGAGAGAGACCCTGGGAATAATGAAGGATATTCCAGAGAGAGAGACCCTGGGAATAATGAAGGATATTCCAGAGAGAGAGACACTGGGAATAATGAAGGATATTCCAGAGAGAGAGACTGGGAATAATGAAGGATATTCCAGAGAGAGACACTGGGAATAATGAAGGATATTCCAGAGAGAGAGACTGGGAATAATGAAGGATATTCCAGAGAGAGACACTGGGAATAATGAAGGATATTCCAGAGAGATACACTGGGAATAATGAAGGATATTCCAGAGAGAGAGACTGGGAATAATGAAGGATATTCCAGAGAGAGACACTGGGAATAATGAAGGATATTCCAGAGAGAGACACTGTGAATAATGAAGGATATTCCAGAGAGAGAGACTGGGAATAATGAAGGATATTCCAGAGAGAGACACTGGGAATAATGAAGGATATTCCAGAGAGAGACACTGGGAATAATGAAGGATATTCCAGAGAGAGAGACTGGGAATAATGAAGGATATTCCAGAGAGAGACACTGGGAATAATGAAGGATATTCCACCCACAGCTAGGATGGAAGGTCATTCAAATATCACTACATGACTGTTCATAGATGTATAATTTTTTTGCGGCAGCAGAACCCCCCTCCATCCATCCATCCATCCCTCCCCCCTCCCCTAAGTATCCTTTTTGATCCCCAGAGGTGTCTAGGGAGTGTAATAGGGTAAATGAACACAGTTGTATTAATTGCTGATGATTTGCATAAATGCATCATGAATGATTCCAGCATGGTGACATTTGAGGTGGCAGCTGTGGATCCATCCAATCTAATGGGCTGCTGGTATGCCTCTGGAGATATCTACAGAAGTGTTCTGTCCTGTAAAAGATTGTTACACCGTAGCTACTGAAGGTAGTTGCAGTGGGACTGGCTCACTGAGGTTGACTTCTAAACTAACTGTCTCTCTATCCTTCTGGTGTGTCGAAAATCCTGGTAAACCACAACACCACTCTGGGTAGAGAAAGGTTATAGTTGCCTGTTGGCCAGAGAATGAAAGTTAACCCTAGCTCGAGGGGGGCGGTGATGTCGCTGTTAAAAAGAGTTGGGTGATATAATTCCATGGTAGGAATAACAGGACAGGGGTTATCTAGTGGATCTAAGGTTGAGGTCAGTGATAAAGTAGTCTACAGTACTACTGCCAAGAGATGAGCTGTAGGTGTACCTATCATAGGAGTCCCCTCGAAGCCTACCATTGACTATGTACATACCCAGTGTGCGACAGAGCTGCAGGATTTGTGACCCGTTTTTGTTGGTTATGTTGTCGTAGTTGTGCCTAGGGGGGCATATTTGGGAGGGAATGCTGTCACCTCCAGGTAGGTGTTTGTCCCCCTGTGTGCTGAGGGTGTCAGGTTCTTGTCCAGTTCTGGCATTTAGGTCATCACAGACTAGTACATGTCCCTGGGTCTGGAAATGATTGATCTCTCTGTCTCTGTCTCTGTCTCTGTCTCTCTCTCTCTCTCTCTCTCTCTCTCTCTCTCTCTCTCTCTCTCTCTCTCTCTCTCTCTCTCTCTCTCTCTCTCTCTCTCTCTCTCTCTCTCTCTCTCTCTCTCTATTTTCTCACCCCTGTCTCCCTCTCTCTCTCTCTCTCTCTCTCTCTCTCTCTCTCTCTCTCTCTGTCTCTCTCTCTCTGTCTCTCTCTCTCTCTCTCTCTCTCTCTCTCTCTCTCTCTCTCTGTCTCTGTCTCTGTCTCTGTCTCTCTCTCTCTCTCTCTCTCTCTCTCCCTCTCTCTCTCTCTCTCTCTCCCTCTCCCTCTCTCTCTCTCTCTCTCTCTGTCTCTCTCTCTCTCTCTCTCTCTGTCTCTCTATCTCTGTCTCTCTCTTTGTCTCTCTCTCTCTCTCTCTCTCTCTCTCTCTCTCTCTCTCTCTCTCTCTCTCTCTCTCTCTCTCTCTCTCTCTCTCTCTCTCTCTCTCTCTCCCTCTCTCTATTTTCTCACCCCTGTCTTCATTTGAACCCCTCACACTATCAGTTCTCTTGTCTTCCTAGAATATTGAAAATATTCAAACAACAGCCTTTTTCTTAATTCGTCTAACAACACTGAACATGTTTTTCTTGGTGTTAACATTGTCATGAATATTCCACAAGGGGTTCATCTCCAGCAGAGTTTCTTGTATGTCATTATGATGTTGGTCTAAAACACAGGCAGTCAGTTAGAATGATCTCACATATCCAAATGCTTGACTTTTCATATACAGAGTACAGTTAGTCGTAGGTCATTATGATGTTGGTCTAAAACAGTTGTAGGTTATTCTAGCAATGGCCCAAAGTACTATACACAAGTAAAATCCCCCGAATGCTTCACTGCCTTCTCCATTAGGAGTGAGTGGCTAATATTACTGGCAGACTTTACAGAGGCTTATCTGGACCAACTGCTTAAGCCTCAGCACTATGCATCAAGACTGAAAGAAAAGAAGGAAAAGCCTTTTCACAACCAACCTCTCTGCTCCTGACCCTGTTCACCCAGCTAAATGCCAAGAAGGAGGGGAAGGAGGGTGGCAGCCATTGTGTAACTACGACTGATGGAGACTTAATTCAGTCCTATTTCCAGCACTGCTGGCTCTATGCGCTAACAGTGTTGTCCTGTCTTACCCTGTAACTTAAGGAGTATCCTCTGCCACTGGCTCTATGCTCTAACAGTGTTGTCCTGTCTTACCCTGTAACTTAAGGAGTATCCTCTGCCACTGGCTCTATGCTCTAACAGTGTTGTCCTGTCTTACCCTGTAACTTAAGGAGTATCCTCTGCCACTGGCTCTATGCGCTAACAGTGTTGTCCTGTCTTACCCTGTAACTCAAGCCTCTGCCACTGGCTCTCATCTCAACATGAGTGAAGTCTGGGGGCCGAGGCCACTTAAGGACAACAAGTCTTCCTGACGATAAAATTGTAAATACTGTGAAATGCCCATGACTCCCCTGCCTGAGGGCAGACCTAGCCAATAGACAGACCTAGCCAATGGACATACCTATCCAATGGACAGACCTAGCCAATGGACATACCTAGCCAATGGACAGACCTAGCCAATGGACAGACCTAGCCAATGGACAGACCTTGTCAACGGACAGACCTTGTCAACGGACAGACAAGCCAGTGGACAGACCTAGCCAATGGACAGACCTTGTCAACGGACAGACAAGCCAGTGGACAGACCTAGCCAATGGACAGACCTAGCCAATGGGCAGACCTAGCCAGTGGACAGACCTAGCCAGTGGACAGACCTAGCCAGTGGACAGACCTAGCCAATGGACAAACCTAGCCAGTGGACAGACCTAGCCAATGGACAGACCTAGCCAATGGGCAGACCTAGCCACTAAACAGACAAGCCAGTAGAAAGACCTAGCCAGTGGACAGACCTAGCCAATGGACAGACCTAGCCAATGGACAGACCTAGCCAATGGACAGACAAGCCAGTGGACAGACCTAGCCAGTGGTTAGACAAGCCAGTGGAAAGACCTAGCCAGTGGACAGACCTAGCCAATGGGCAGACCTAGCCAGTGGACAGACCTAGCCAATGGGCAGACCTAGCCAGTGGACAGACCTAGCCAGTGGACAGACCTAGCCAATGGGCAGACCTAGCCAGCGGACAGACCTAGCCAATGGGCCATGGGGATATAAAGTGATGAGCCTGTAGAAACCATCATTAAGTGGGTGGATTAAGATTTAAAGATGTATTCCGCAGTAGGGGGAAACAGCAGCACTATCATTGTTATTGTTTTTGTTGCCGAGCTGAGGAGTGTCACGCAGCTTGGTAAAGAAAAAATATCAGTACATATTATGCCCTTTTATCACACATGACATGATGTCCGTGGGGAAAAAAACTGTGTTCGTTGTCTACAATAACTTATTGTTGTTGTTGCTTACACTGCAGTTCATATCAGTTCACTACAGTTCATGTCTAATCCGCGGGGAGGAGGGGGGGGGGGGGGGGGGGGGGGGGGTTCTACTAAGCTAACATATGGAATTGTTGTCATACCAAGGATCATTTAGTTATTTGATTTGGAATTTTAAGACCCCTTAAGGTATCCCAAAAAATATATATACACTACCAATCAAAGGTTTGGACACACCAACTCATTCAAGGGTTTTTCTTAATTTTTTCACTATTTTCTACATTGTAGAATCAAAACTTTGAAATAACACATATGGAGTCATGTAGTAACCAAAAGGTGTTAAACAAATCAAAATATATTTTATATTTGAGATTCTTCAAAGTAGCCACCCTTTGCCTTGATGACAGCTTTGCACACTCTTGGCATTCTCTCAACCAGCTTCATGAGGATTGCTTTTCCAACAGTCTTGAAGGACTTCCCACATATGCTGAGCACTTGTTGGCTGCTTTTCCTTCGCTCTGCGGTCCATCTCATCCCAAACCATCTCAATTGGGTTGAGGTTGGTTGATTGTGGAGGCCAGGTCATCTGATGCAGCACTCCATCACTCTCCTTGGTCAAATAGCCCTTACACAGCCTGGAGGTGTGTTGGGTCATTGTCCTGTTGAAAAACAAGATGGGATGGCGTATCGCTGCAGAATGCTGTGTGCCTTAAATTCTAAATAAATCACAGACAGTGTCACCAGCAAAGCACCCCCACAACATCACACCTCCTCCTCCATGCTTCACAGTGGGAACCACACATGCGGAGATCATCTGTTCACCTACTCTGCGTCTCACAAAGACACGGTGGTTGGAACAAAAAATCAAACATTTGGACTCATCAGACCAAAGGACACATTTCCACCGGTCTAATGTCCATTGCTCGTGTTTCTTGGCCCAAGCAAGTCTCTTCTTCTTATTGGTGTCCTTTTGTAGTGGTTTCTTTGCAGAAATTCGACCATGAAGGCCTGATTCACGCTGTCTCCTCTGAACAGTTGATGTTGAGATGTGTCTGTTACTTGAACTCTGTGAAGCATTTATTTGGGCTGCAATTTCTGAGGCTGGTAACTCTAATGAACTTCTCCACTGCAGCAGAGGTAACTCTGGGTCTTCCATTCCTGTGGCAGTCCTCATGAGAGCCAGTTTCATCATAGCGCTTGATGGTTTTGTGGCTGCATTTGAAGAAACGTTCAAAGTTCTTGAAATGTTCAGTATTGACTGACCTTCATGTCTTAAAGTAATGATGGACTGTCGTTTCTCTTTGCTTATTTGAGCTGTTCTTGCCATAATGTGGTCTTGGTTGTTCAATCCATCACTTTATTCTTCCTGGTAGATTCCAGCTGGTCCAATCCATCACTTTATTCTTCCTGGTAGATTCCAGCTGGGTCGCGTGGGGAGAAGAAGGAGAACAATGGCTGAGGTTGTTGCTGAGACAACTGATCCAGGATTTAACCAGAGGTACAATGGGAGCTGTGTGTGTGTGTGTGTGTGCGTGCGTGCGTGCGTGTGTGTGTGTGTGTGTGTGTGTGTGTGTGTGTGTGTGTGTGTGTGTGTGTGTGTGTGTGTGTGTGTGTGTGTGTGTGTGTGTGTGTGTGTGTGTGTGTGTGTGTGTGTGTGTGTGTGTGTGTGTGTGTGTGTGTGTGTGTGTGTGTGTGTGTGTGGGGGCTGTTTTGTTAGACTTCAGTGACATTATCGATCATAGTCTGCTGCTGGAAAAACGTATGTGTTATTTCAAAAACTAAAAGCATTGTATTTGGGACAGATCGTTCACTAAACCCTAAACCTCAACTCAATATTGTACTAAAAATTTGGAAATTGAGCAAGTTGAGGTGACTAAACTGCTTGGAGTAACCCTGGATTGTTTTTTTAATTTTTAAATGTTAATTTCTTTTTATTTCACCTTTATTTAACCAGGTAAGCCAGTTGAGAACAAGTTCTCATTTACAACTGCGACCTGGCCAAGATAAAGCAAAGCAGTGCGATAAAAACAACAACACAGAGTTACATATGGGGTAAACAAAACATAAAGTCAAAAATACAACAGAAAATATATATACAGTGTGTTCGAATGTAGCAAGTTATGGAGGTAAGGCAATAAATAGGCCATAGTGCAAAATAATTACAATTTAGTATTAACACTGGAATGATAGATGTGCAAGAGATGATGTGCAAATAGAGATACTGGGGTGCAAATTAGCAAAATAAATAACAATATGGGGATGAGGTAGTTGGGTGGGCTAATTTCAGATGGGCTGTGTACAGGTGCCGTGATCGGTAAGGTGCTCTGACAACTGATGCTTAAAGTTAGTGAGGGAGATAAGAGTCTCCAGCTTCAGAGATTTTTGCAGTTCGTTCCCGTCATTGGCAGCAGAGAACTGGAAGGAATGGCGGCCAAAGGAGGTGTTGGCTTTGGGGATGACCAGTCAGAGATACCTGCTGGAGCGCATACTACGGGTGGGTGTTGCTATGGTGACCAATGAGCCAAGATAAGGCAGGGATTTGCCTAGCAGTGATTTATAGATGGCCTGGAGCCAGTGGGTTTGGCGACGAATATAGTGAGGACCAGCCAACGAGAGCATACAGGTCACAATGGTGGGTAGTATATGGGGCTTTGGAGACAAAACGGATGGCACTGTGATAGACTACATCCAATTTGCTGAGTAGAGTGTTGGAGGCTATTTTGTAAATGACATCGCCGAAGTCAAGGATCGGTAGGATAGTCAGTTTTACGAGGGCATGTTTGGCAGCATGAGTGAAGGAGGCTTTGTTGCGAAATAGGAAGCCGATTCTAGATTTAACTTTTGATTGGAGATGCTTAATGTGAGTCTGGAAGGAGAGTTTACGGTCTAACCAGAAACCTAGATATTTGTAGTTGTCCACATACTCTAGGTCAGACCCGTCAAGAGTAGTGATTCTAGTCGGGTGGGCGGGTGTAAGCAGCGTTCGGTTGAAGAGCATGCATTTAGTTTTACTAGTGTTTAAGAGCAGTTGGAGGCTACTGAAGGAGTGTTGTATGGCGTTGAAGCTCGTTTGGAGGTTTGTTAACACAGTGTCCAATGAAGGGCCAGATGTATACAAAATGGTGTCGTCTGCGTAGAGGTGGATCTGAGAGTCAACAGCAGCAAGAGCGACATCATTGATATACACAGAGAATAGAGTCGGCCCGAGAATTGAACCCTGTGGCACCCCCATAGAGACTGCCAGAGGTCCAGACAACAGGCCCTCCGATTTGACACATTGAACTCTATCTGAGAAGTCGTTGGTGAACCAGGCGAGGCAGTCATTAGAGAAACCAAGGCTATTTAGTCTGCCAATAAGAATGCGGTGATTGACAGAGTCGAAAGCCTTGGCCAGGTTGATGAAGACGGCTGCACAGTACTGTCTTTTATCGATCGCGGTTATAATATCGTTATTGTAAACTGTCATGGTCAAAACATATTGATACAACAGTAGCTAAGATGGGGAGAAGTCTGTCCATAATTAAGCGCTGCTCTGCCTTCTTAACAACACTATCAACAAGGCAGGTCCTACAGGCCCTAGTTTTGTCGCACCTGGACTACTGTTCAGTCGTGTGGTCAGGTGCCACAAAGAGGGACTTAGGAAAATTGCAATTGGCTCAGAACAGGACAGCACGGCTGGCCCTTGGATGTACACAGAGAGCAAACATTAATAATATGCATGTCAATCTCTCCTGGCTCAAAGTGGAGGAGAGATTGACTTCATCACTAGATGTATTTGTGAGAGGCATTGACATGTTGAATGCACCGAGCTGTCTGTTTAAACGACTTACACACAGCTCAGACACCCATGCATACCCCACAAGACATGCCAGCAGAGGTCTCTTCACAGTAGAATCAGATTTAAAAAACAGATATAAATACACCTTACAGAACAGCGGGGACCTTGAAGCAACACAAACATAGGCACAGCCACATGTGTTTGTGTTTTAGATATGTGGTAGTGGAGTAGAGGACTGAGGGTTCAGACTTAGTGTGCTGTGAAATCTGTTATGAGTGTCTTGTAATGTTTTTGAAATTGTATAACTGCCTTAATTTTGCTGGACCCCAGGAAGAGTAGCTGCTGCCTTGGCAGGAACTAATGGGGATCCATAATAAACCCCAGGAAGAGTAGCTGCTGCCTTGGCAGGAACTAATGGGGATCCATAATAAACCCCAGGAAGAGTAGCTGCTGCCTTGGCAGGAACTAATGGGGATCCATAATAAACCCCAGGAAGAGTAGCTGCTGCCTTGGCAGGAACTAATGGGGATCCATAATAAACCCCAGGAAGAGTAGCTGCTGCCTTGGCAGGAACTAATGGGGATCCATAATAAACCCCAGGAAGAGTAGCTGCTGCCTTGGCAGGAACTAATGGGGATCCATAATAAATACAAATAACCATCAGGTAGGCCTCCTGTAGCTCAGTTGGTAGAGCATGGCGCTTGCAATGCCAGGGTTGTGGGTTCGATTCCCACGGGGGGCCAGTATGAAAAATGTATGCACTCACTAACTGTAAGTCGCTCTGGATAAGAGCGTCTGCTAAATGACTAAAATGTAAATTAACCATCATAACCACCTAATGTTAATGCTACCTATCTCCCTATTCATCAACGCAACACACACACACACACACACACACACACACACACACAGAGCGTACAAGGCCGACAGGGCAGGAAATAACT
This sequence comes from Coregonus ussuriensis, assembly GCA_031479575.1. Taxonomy (NCBI): domain Eukaryota; kingdom Metazoa; phylum Chordata; class Actinopteri; order Salmoniformes; family Salmonidae; genus Coregonus; species Coregonus ussuriensis. The sequence goes on along the minus strand of CM062480.1, from coordinate 1,033,269 downwards.
AAGTGTCGTGAGTTGAGCAGCGAAGGCTGTGATTGGCTCCTCTCTTCTCTCTGTATGATGCTGGCCCTTACTGGAGGGCTGTGTGTGTGTGTGTGTGTGTGTGTGTGTGTGTGTGTGTGTGTGTGTGTGTGTGTGTGTGTGTGTGTGTGTGTGTGTGTGTGTGTGTGTGTGTGTGTGTGTGTGTGTGTGTGTGTGTGTGTGTGTGTGTGTGTGTGTGTGTATCCTTGTTTATACCAGAAGTCCTCACTAGGAAAACAAGGAACATTCTGACAAGTGGGGACATTTTGCCGTCTCCACAAGGAAACATTTTATTTTAGGCTTAGGGGTTAGGTTTAGGATTAGGGTCAGGAGTTACTGTTAGGTTTAGGATTAGTTTTAGGGTCAGGGTTTGGGGTTAAGGTTAGGCTTAGGGTTAAGGTTATGGTTAGGGTTAGATTTAGGATTAGGGGTTAGGGAAAATAGGATTTTGTTATTTTATTTGGGCCCCACATGGATAGCAATACAAAACTGTGAGTGCGTGCGTGTGCTTAGTCGAGTTTAAGGCTGTAACACAGTCAATCAATGAAACCTTGGTTGTGGAAATTGATTTTGAACACAAATGTTTTTTTGTCGTACAATGTCTGTTGAACAAGCAGTATTGGAAGTGAGAGGAGAGGAGAGGAGAGGAGAGGAGAGGAGAGGAGAGGAGAGGAGAGGAGAGGAGAGGAGAGGAGAGGAGAGGAGAGGAGAGGAGGACCTGTAGATTGTTGTATTTCTTTCTGTCTTTGGCCGTTTTCACTAAAATGCTGCCCTCTAGTGACCAGTGGATGAAATGTATTGAGAGAAAATATAGTCCATATTTGAACAACGTTTTAAAGAGAATCGCCCCTACACAATGCCCCTACACAATGCCCCTACACAATGCCCCTACACAATGCCCCTACACAATGCCCCTACACAATGCCCCTACACAATGCCCCTACACAACGCCCCTACACAACGCCCCTACACAACGCCCCTACACAACGCCCCTACACAACGCCCCTACACAAGGCACCTACACAACGCCCCTACACAATGCCCCTACACAATGCCCCTACACAAGGCCCCTACACAACGCCCCTACACAAGGCACCTACACAACGCCCCTACACAACGCCCCTACACAATGCCCCTACACAACCCACGTAAGAGGTTTGGGTTAGATGAAACACTACAGGACTGCAGGCAGCGCATGGTGATTGACATCAGAGTATACAGTAGGAGGCCCCTACACAACGCCCCTACATCAGAGTATACAGTAGGAGGCCCCTACACAACGCCCCTACATCAGAGTATACAGTAGGAGTAATGTGTCTCAAACGGAACCATAGTTACTAGAGCGACATCAAGAGCGACATCATTGATATACACAGAGAATAGTCGGCCCGAGACTTGAACCCTGTGGCAGCCCCATAGAGACGGCCAGAGGTCCAGACAACAGGCCCTCCGATTTGACACATTGAACTCTATCTGAGAAGTAGTTGACATTAGGTGACATTAAGTAGTTAACGTTAGGTGGTTGGTAGCTGCTGTACTTAATTTCGGCTACTGATTGCAGTCTGCCAGTTTGGCTTTATACATAGCTTGGGCTTTGTCGAGTAAGGCTTAAACTATGTATTTAGATTGTAGTTAGGTATTATAGGTAGGCATCGTGGGCTGTATATTATTAAGTAGTATAGGTAGGCATCGTGGGCTGTTGTGGGTAGCTGTTGTGTAGTTATTGTAGGTTACTTTTGTATTCGGCGGTGCCGGATGTAGCACGAAGCTAGCTAGCTAACTCACCTCCTGGATTAGCTGGCGAGTTGCTATTAGCAACGGTTGCAACTAAAAACAATATCCTTTTAGCCAGCTACATTCGTTCGCAGCGACGCCGTTTTTCAAACAAAGTCAACACAGTAGCCATTGCTAGCTAGCCAACACTACCAGCTGGCTGTACTGTGGTAGCTAAATACAATATCTTTGTGCTAGCTACCCAACGTTTAATCGTTGCTGCGTTATGAAAGGTAAGCTTGGCTTCTTATATGGTGTTGAGTTAAGCTTAAACCATGCATTTAGATTGTAGGTAGGTATTGTAGTTTGGTATTATAGGTAGCTTACTCAGGTAGTTATTGAAGGTTATTGTAGGTAATTATTGTAGGTAAGGACTGTATTCGGCGGACTCCGGCGAAGCACGAGGCTAGCTTACCCACTACTTGGACCAACAAAGCTAGCTAGCTAGCGGGTAGCTACTGGTAACTTTTTGCAACTATGGTTAATTGTTTCCAATGTTATTTCATGCTTAAGAGTACCTGTGATTGAGCCAGCTAGCTGCTACCATTCAGCTGTTTTTCTAACCTCATCCGAGGCATTAACGTTAGGTGGTTGGTAGCTGCTGTACTTAATTACAGCTACTGATAACAGTCTGCTGTAGTTTACAACAATTCTAATTTCTAAAGTGGAAGTTGGGAGAGTTTTACTCGGGTGGTTCAGTGAAACAATTATAGTTTCTGAGGTGGAAGTTGGGAGAGTTATATATATATATTTTTTTTGGTGAGGGAGGCCTGCTCTCTCCTTTCCCTGATGTTTAGTTCATTTCATCCCGATCTCCTCTGCATTATTGTAGCCATCTGCTGCAGCCTGTCAACTATGCCTCTGCCTATCCCTGTTCTCTCCTCTCCGCACAGGCTACACAAACGCCTCACACCGCGTGGCTGCTGCCTCTCTAACCTGGTGGTCCCTGCACGCACCACACACCTGGAGTTCCAGGTCTCAGGCAGCCTCTGGAACTGCCGTTCTGCCGCCAACAAGGCTGACTTCATCCCAGCCTATGCCACCCTCCAGTCCCTCGACTTCCTGGCACTGACGGAAACATGGATTACCACTGAAAACACTGCTACTCCTACTGCTCTCTCCTCGTCTGACCATGTGTTCTCGCATACCCCGAGAGCATCTGGTCAGAGGGGTGGTGGCACAGGAATCCTCATCTCTCCCAAGTGGACATTCTCAATTTTTCCCCTAACCCATCTGTCTATCTCCTCATTTGAATTCCACGCTGTCACAGTCACTAGCCCATTTAAGCTTAATATCCTTGTCATCTATCGCCCTCCAGGTTCCCTTGGAGAGTTCATCAATGAGCTTGATGCCTTGATAAGTTCCTTTCCTGAGGATGGCTCACCCTTCACAGTCTTGGGGGATTTCAACCTCCCCACGTCTACATTTGACTCATTTCTCTCTGCTTCCTTCTTTCCACTCCTCTCCTCTTTTGACCTCACCCTCTCACCATCCCCCCCACTCACAAGGCAGGCAATACGCTTGACTTCATCTTTACTAGATGTTGCTCTTCTACTAATCTCACTGCAACTCCCCTCCATGTCTCCGACCACTACTTTGTATCCTTTTCTCTCTCGCTCTCCTCCAACACTACTCACTCTGCCCCTACACAGATGGTAACGCGCCGCCGCAACCTTCGCTCTCTCTCTCCCACTACTCTCTCCTCTTCCATCCTATCATCTCTTCCCTCTGCTCAATCCTTCTCCCTCCAATCTCCTGATTCTGCCTCCTCAACCCTCCTCTCCTCCCTTTCTGCATCCTTTGACTCCCTGTGTCCCCTATCCTCCCGGCCGGCTCGGTCCTCCCCTCCAGCTCCGTGGCTTGATGACTCATTGCGAGCTCACAGAACAGAGCTCCGGGCAGCTGAGCGGAAATGGAAGAAAACTAAACTTCCTGCCGACCTGGCATCTTTTCACTCCCTCCTCTCTACATTTTCTTCATCTGTTTCTGCTGCTAAGGCCACTTTCTACCACTCTAAATTCCAAGCATCTGCCTCTAACCCTAGGAAGCTCTTTGCCACATTCTCCTCACTGCTGAATCCCCCCCCCCCCCCCTCCTCCCTCTCTGTGGATGACTTTGTCAACCACTTTGAAAAGAAGGTTGACGACATCCGATCCTCGTTTGTTAAGTCTAATGACACTGCTGGTCCTGCTCACACTGCCCTACCCTATGCTTTGACTTCTTTCTCCCCTCTCTCTCCAGATAAAATCTTGCGACTAGTGACTGCAGGCCGCCCAACAACCTGCCCGCTTGACCCCATCCCCTCCTCTCTTCTCCAGACCATCTCCGGTGACCTTCTCCCCTACCTCACCTCGCTGATCAACTCATCCTTGACCGCTGGCCATGTCCCTTCCGTCTTCAAGAGAGCGAGAGTTGCACCCCTTCTCAAAAAACCAACACTCGATCCCACTGATGTCAACAACTACAGACCAGTATCCCTTCTTTCTTTTCTTTCCAAAACTATTGAGCGTGCCGTCTTTAGCCAACTCTCTTGCTATCTCTCTCAGAATGACCTTCTTGATCCAAACCAGTCAGGTTTCAGGACTGGTCATTCAACTGAGACTGCTCTTCTCTGTGTCACGGAGGCTCTCCGCACTGCTAAAGCTAACTCTCTCTCCTCTGCTCTTGTCCTTCTAGACCTGTCTGCTGCCTTTGATACAGTGAACCATCAGATCCTCCTCTCCACCCTCTCCGAGCTGGGCATCGCCGGCGCGGCTCACTCCTGGATTGCGTCCTACCTGACCGATCGCTCCTACCAAGTGGCGTGGCGAGAAGCTGTCTCCGCACCACGTGCTCTCACCACTGGTGTCCCCCAGGGCTCAGTTCTAGGCCCTCTCCTTTTCTCCCTATACACCAAGTCACTTGGCTCTGTCATATCCTCACATGGCCTCTCCTATCATTGCTACGCTGACGATACACAACTAATCTTCTCCTTTCCCCCTTCTGATAACCAGGTGGCGAATCGCATCTCTGCATGTCTGGCCGACATATCAGTATGGATGACGGATCACCACCTCAAGCTGAACCCTGGCAAGACGGAGCTGCTCTTCCTCCCGGGGAAGGACTGCCCGTTCCATGATCTCGCCATCACGGTTGACAACTCCGTTGTGTCCTCCTCCCAGAGTGCGAAGAGCCTTGGCGTGACCCTGGACAACACCCTGTCGTTCTCCGCCAACATCAAGGCGGTGACCCGATCCTGCAGGTTCATGCTCTACAACATTCGGAGAGTACGACCCTGCCTTACACAGGAAGCGGCACAGGTCCTAATCCAGGCACTTGTCATCTCCCGTCTGGATTACTGCAACTCGCTGTTGGCTGGGCTCCCTGCCTGTGCCATTAAACCCCTACAACTCATCCAGAATGCCGCAGCCCGTCTGGTGTTCAACCTTCCCAAGTTCTCTCACGTCACCCCCCTCCTCCGCACACTCCACTGGCTTCCAGTTGAAGCTCGCATCCGTTACAAGACCATGGTGCTTGCCTATGGAGCAGTGAGGGGAACGGCACCTCCGTACCTTCAGGCTCTGATCAGTCCCTACACCCAGGCGAGGGCATTGCGTTCATCCACCTCTGGCCTGCTGGCTCCCCTTCCTCTGCGGAAGCATAGTTCCCGCTCAGCCCAGTCAAAACTGTTCGCTGCTCTGGCACCCCAATGGTGGAACAAGCTCCCTCACGACGCCAGGACAGCGGAGTCACTCACCACCTTCCGGAGACATTTGAAACCCCACCTCTTTAAGGAACACCTGGGATAGGATAAAGTAATCCTTCTACCCCCCCCCCCCCCCCACCCCCCCCCCCCCCCCCCCCCCCCAAAAAAAAAAAGTATAATTGTAAAGTGGTTATCCCACTGGCTATAGGGTGAATGCACCAATTTGTAGTCGCTCTGGATAAGAGCGTCTGCTAAATGACGTAAATGTGCCCTTGAGCAAGGCACTTAACCCTAATTGCTCCTGTAAGTCGCTCTGGATAAGAGCGTCTGCTAAATGACTAAAATGTAAATGTAAATGTACTACTTTAGACCAGGGTTCCATTTGGGAAGCAGCCATGAGGTCATCTAGAGGTCATCTAGAGGTCATTGGATATCAAAGATCTAAAGAAATGAAAATGTTTTTCTTTACTATAATACTATTGCTTATATATTGTTGTTTCTATCTGTTGTATGTGGAGTTGTAATAATGTTTATTTGTAATAAAGAGGTCGACGGTACTGTATTTGATTGTAGGTCTGGGTGTTGACGACACTGGTGGAATAGTAACTGCGGTTCTATAAATGTCCACACGGGAGCAGCAGAGTTGACAAGATAAATCCTGAGGTAAGGATGACTGGTGGTATACCAGCAACAATGTGATTTGTTGTAGCCTGTGTGTGTGGAAATACCATCCATCCATATTCCTCTACAAAGCCTGGAATATTAAGTAAAATAATGGAATTAAGAAATATATAAATATTAGGACGAGCAATGTCAGAGTGGCATAAACTAAATACAGTAAAATAGAATAGAATACAGTATATACATACGAGATGAGTAAAGCAGTATGTAAACATAATTAAAGTGACTAGTGTTCCATTATTAAAGTGACTAGTGTTCCATTATTAAAGTGACTAGTGTTCCATTATTAAAGTGACTAGTGTTCCATTATTAAAGTGACTAGTGTTCCATAATTAAAGTGACTAGTGTTCCATTATTAAAGTGACTAGTGTTCCATTATTAAAGTGACTAGTGTTCCATTATTAAAGTGACTAGTGTTCCATTATTAAAGTGACTAGTGTTCCATTATTAAAGTGACTAGTGTTCCATTATTAAAGTGACTAGTGTTCCATTATTAAAGTGACTAGTGTTCCATTATTAAAGTGACTAGTGTTCCATTATTAAAGTGACTAGTGTTCCATTATTAAAGTGACTAGTGTTCCATTATTAAAGTGACTAGTGTTCCATTATTAAAGTGACTAGTGTTCCATTATTAAAGTGACTAGTGTTCCATAATTAAAGTGACTAGTGTTCCATTATTAAAGTGACTAGTGTTCCATTATTAAAGTGACTAGTGTTCCATTATTAAAGTGACTAGTGTTCCATTATTAAAGTGACTAGTGTTCCATTATTAAAGTGACTAGTGTTCCATTATTAAAGTGACTAGTGTTCCATAATTAAAGTGACTAGTGTTCCATTATTAAAGTGACTAGTGTTCCATTATTAAAGTGACTAGTGTTCCATTATTAAAGTGACTAGTGTTCCATTATTAAAGTGACTAGTGTTCCATTATTAAAGTGACTAGTGTTCCATTATTAAAGTGACTAGTGTTCCATTATTAAAGTGACTAGTGTTCCATTATTAAAGTGACTAGTGTTCCATTATTAAAGTGACTAGTGTTCCATTATTAAAGTGACTAGTGTTCCATTATTAAAGTGACTAGTGTTCCATAATTAAAGTGACTAGTGTTCCATTATTAAAGTGACTGGTGTTCCATTATTAAAGTGACTGGTGTTCCATTATTAAAGTGACTAGTGTTCCATTATTAAAGTGACTAGTGTTCCATAATTAAAGTGACTAGTGTTCCATTATTAAAGTGACTAGTGTTCCATAATTAAAGTGACTAGTGTTCCATTATTAAAGTGACTGGTGTTCCATTATTAAAGTGACTGGTGTTCCATTATTAAAGTGACTAGTGTTCCATTATTAAAGTGACTAGTGTTCCATAATTAAAGTGACTAGTGTTCCATTATTAAAGTGACTAGTGTTCCATAATTAAAGTGACTAGTGTTCCATTATTAAAGTGGCCTGTGATGGGGCAGCAGCCTCTAAGGTGCAGGGTTACGTAACCGGGTGGAAGCCGACTTGTGATGGTTATTTAACAGGGGCGGCAGGTAGCTTTGTGGTTAAGAGCGTTGTGCCAGTAACCGAAAGGTCGCTGGTTCTAATCCCCGAGCCGACTAGGTGAAAAATCTGTCGATGTGCCCTTGAGCAAGGCACTTAACCCTAATTGCTCCTGTAAGTCGCTCTGGATAAGAGCGTCTGCTAAATTACCAATTCATTTTTATTTAACAGTCTGATGGCCTTGAGATAGAAGCTGTTTTTCAGTCTCTCGGTCCCAGCTTTGATGAACCTGTACTGAACTCGCCCTCTGGATGATAGCGGGGTGAACAGGCAGTGGCTCGGGTGGTTGTTGTCCTTGATGATCTTTTTGGCCTTCCTGTGACATTGGGTGCTGTAGGTGTCCTGGAGGACTGGTAGTTTGCCCCCGGTGATGCGTTGTGCAGACCGCACCACCCTCTGGAGAGCCCTGCGGTTGCAGTTGCCGTACCAGGCGGTGATACAGCCCGACAGGATGCTCTCAGTTGTGCATCTGTAAAAGTTTGTGATGGTTTTAGGTGCCAAGCAAAATTTCTTCAGCCTCCTGAGGTTGAAGAGACGCTGTTGCGCCTTCTTCACCACACTGTCTGTGTGGGTGGACCATTTCAGATCGTCAGTGATGTGTAGGCCGAGGAACTTGAAGCTTTCCACCTTCTCCACTGCTGTCCCGTCAATTCTGACCAGTTTCCCAGTCCCTGCCGATGGAAAACATCCCCACAGCATGATGCTGCCACCACCATGCTTCACTGTGGGGATGGTGTTCTCAGGGTGATGAGAGGTGTTGGGATTGCGCCAGACATAGCGTTTTCCTTGATGGCCAAAAAGCTCAATTTTAGTCTCATCTGACCAGAGTACCTTCTTCCATATGTTTGGGGAGTCTCCCAAATGCCTTTTGGCAAACACCAAACGTGTTTGCTTATTTTTTTATTTTAGCAATGGCTTTTTTCTGGCCGCTCTTCCGTAAAGCCCAGCCCTGTGGAGTGTACGGCTTAAAGTGGACCTAAGGACAGATACTCCAATCTCCGCTGTGGAGCTTTGCAGCTCCTTCAGGGTTATCTTTGGTCTCTTTGTTGCCTCTCTGATTAATGTCCTCCTTGCCTGGTCCATGAGTTTTGGTGGGCGGCCCTCTCTTGGCAGGTTTGTTGTGGTGCCATATTCTTTCCATTTTTTAATAATGGATTTAATGGTGCTCCGTGGGATGTTCAAAGTTTCTGATATTTTTTATAACCCAACCCTGATCTGTACTTCTCCACAACTTTGTCCCTGACCTGTTTGGAGAGCTCCTTGGTCTTCATGGTGCCGCTTGCTTGGTGGTGCCCCATGCTTAGTGGTGTTGCAGACTCTGGGGCCTTTCAGAACAGGTGTATACAGTTGAAGTCGGAAGTTTACATACACCTTAGCCAAATACATTTAAACTCTGCCATTTAATCCTAGTAAATATTCCCTGTCTTAGGTCAGTTAGGATCACCACTTTATTTTAAGAATGTGAAATGTCAAAATAATAGTAGAGTGATTTATTTCAGCTTTTATTTCTTTCATCACATTCTCAGTGGGTCAGAAGTTTACATACACTCAATTAGTATTTGGTAGAATTGCCTTTAAATTGTTTAACCTGGGTCAAACGTTTCGGGCAGCCTTCCACAAGCTGCCCACAATAAGTTGAGTGAATGTTGGCACATTCCTCCTGACAAAGCTGGTGTAACTGAGTCATGTTTGAAGGCCTCCTTGCTCGCAAAAACATTTTTCACTTCTGCCCTCAAATTTTCTATAGGATTAAGGTCAGGGCTTTGTGATGGCCACTCCAATACCTCGACTTTGTTGTCCTTAAGCCATTTTGCCACAACTTTGGAAGTATGCTTGGGGTCATTATCCATTTGGAAGACCCATTTGCGACCAAGCTTTAACTTCCTGACTGATGTCTTGAGATGTTGCTTCAATATATCCACATAATTGTCCTTCCTCATGATGCCATCTATTTTGTGAAGTGCACCAATCCCTCCTGCAGCAAAGCACCCCCACAGCATGATGCTGCCACCCCCGTGCTACTCTCCCACCCCTCTACTCTCCCACCCCTCCACTCTCCCACCCTCCACTCTCCCACCCCTCTACTCTCCCACCCCTCCACTCTCCCACCCCTCTACTCTCCCACCCCTCTACTCTCCCACCCCTCCACTCTCCCACCCCTCCACTCTCCCACCCCTCTACTCTCCCACCCCTCTACTCTCCCACCCCTCCACTCTCCCACCCCTCTACTCTCCCACCCCTCTACTCTCCCACCCCTCTACTCTCCCACCCCTCCACTCTCCCACCCCTCTACTCTCCCACCCCTCTACTCTCCCACCCCTCTACTCTCCCACCCCTCTACTCTCCCACCCCTCTACTCTCCCACCCCTCTACTCTCCCACCCCTCCACTCTCCCACCCCTCTACTCTCCCACCCCTCTACTCTCCCACCCCTCTACTCTCCCACCCCTCCACTCTCCCACCCCTCTACTCTCCCACCCCTCCACACTCCCACCCTCCACTCTCCCACCCCTCTACTCTCCCACCCCTCTACTCTCCCACCCCTCTACTCTCCCACCCCTCTACTCTCCCACCCCTCTACTCTCCCACCCCTCTACTCTCCCACCCCTCCACTCTCCCACCCCTCCACTCTCCCACCCCTCTACTCTCCCACCCCTCCACTCTCCCACCCCTCCACTCTCCCACCCCTCCACTCTCCCACCCCTCCACTCTCCCACCCCTCTACTCTCCCACCCCTCTACTCTCCCACCCCTCCACTCTCCCACCCCTCTACTCTCCCACCCCTCTACTCTCCCACCCCTCCACTCTCCCACCCCTCTACTCTCCCACCCCTCCACTCTCCCACCCCTCCACTCTCCCACCCCTCTACTCTCCCACCCCTCTATTAGAGTGCCTACTCTGTTAATCCTTCAGCTGTTTATGAAAATAGTGGTGGGGTGACCCGCTTTGTTATTGTTTGAACTGCAGATTGTATCTTTAATCTACTCTAATAAACATAATGTGATGGTGAGCTGGTTTTTAGCACCAAAATACTTATTATTGTGAAATCACACAACACACAATGAGGGTGGTGTACTTTCAATAACACCCTTAATCTAACATAATATAATATAATATAAATAATATAATAATATAATATGCCATTTAGCAGACGCTTTTATCCAAAGCGACTTACAGTCATGCGTGCATACATTTTTTTTGTGTATGGGTGGTCCCGGGGATCGAACCCACTACCTTGGCGTTACAAGCGCCGTGCTCTACCAGCTGAGCTACAGAGGACCACATATTGACAACATAATCGTTTGAGTTAAAAGCTTATGTCTGACCTCATACACGACAGTATACAACCATGACAAAAATAACCTTCTAAAATGTGCCACAAAATAAAAAACCTTCTTGAAGGTAACATTTGATCAAATTTTTGGTCCGATTCCACTCGAGGGGTTGAGTGAGTCACAGTGATTCGTCCCAATCGATCAACAGAACAGATCATCCTCCTCTTCCATGTCACAGGAAGGCACTATCTGTTCCGATGAGCCCACTTCCTGTTCACTGACCCCTGTTTCCTGTACGTTGGCGGTGGTGGTGTGGAACCACGGATGGATAAGCACCTCGGCGGCGGTCAGTCTGTCCCATGGTTCTTTCCTCAGCAGGGAGCGCAGCAGGCACTTGGCCCTGGGAGAGAGGCTCTCGGGAAGGCAGCACTTGCCCCAGAGGATCTTGGAGAAGAGGGTAGCTGGGTCTGGGTCGTGGAAAGGGTAGCGTCCCACCAGCATGGTGTAGAGCATCACCCCTAGCGACCAGACGTCCGCCTGCTTCCCGGAGTAGGAGCTGGAGCCATTGAGGATCTCTGGGCTGACGTAGGCTGGGCAGCCGTGGGTTTCTGACATGGAGTCATCATCTCCTTCTAGAATCCTGCAGTCCTCCAGGCCTTCCAGCTTCACATGGGTCCTACAGGACAACAGAGAGCATGGGTTATTAACAGAGAGGCAGAGGCAAAGCAAGAGGCTCCACTCCCTTAAAAATGTGTTCAGGCGGGAATACAGCGATAAGCAGACCAAGTGGGGATTTTTTTATATGGCGGTCTATGAGAGAGTGGCAGATTTGTAAAAAATAAATAAATGTGGTTGATAATTCCAATAGAAGTTCTGTAATCTTTAGATTGTTACGAATGTACTGCTAAAAGTGGATGCATGTGGCATCTTGGCAACTTTGAGAAAAATTATTTAATATCAGAATTGTGTCTGTTGTTCACACATGTATCTGCCCTCTCATTGGCTAGAATGTTGCCACCTGATCTGTCCTCCTCCTTTGCGACAACGACTTCTGACTCCTATCAATCTATTATTAGTAGACCTTACAATGCTGTCCTATAAAGAACATGGGTTGGTTGTTAGCAACTTATTTTTTTATCAGAAGATATTTCAGCTTCTATGAAGGACAAAGGGCCATCATGCTTAAAGACACAGCATGGTTATTAGAGATAGGACAACACAGCGTGGTTTGGTTATTAGAGATAGGACAACACAGCGTGGTTTGGTTATTAGAGATAGGACAACACAGCATGGTTTGGTTATTAGAGATAGGGCAACACAGGGTGGTTTGGTTATTAGAGATAGGGCAACACAGCGTGGTTTGGTTATTAGAGATAGGACAACACAGCATGGTTAATAGAGCTAGGACAACACAGCATGGTTTGGTTATTAGAGATCGGAAAACACAGCTTGGTTAGGTAATTAGAGATCGGACAACACAGTGTGGTTTGGTTATTAGAGATAGGACAACACAGCGTGGTTTGGTTATTAGAGATAGGGCAACACAGCATGGATTGGTTAATAGAGATAGGACAACACAGCGTGGTTTGGTTATTAGAGATAGGACAACACAGCGTGGTTTGGTTATTAGAGATAGGACAACACAGTGTGGTTTGGTTATTAGAGATAGGACAACACAGCATGGTTTGGTTATTAGAGATAGGACAACACAGCATGGTTATTAGAGATAGGACAACACAGCGTGGTTTGGTAATTAGAGCTAGGACAACACAGCGTGGTTTGGTTATTAGAGATAGGGCAACACAGCATGGTTTGGTTATTAGAGATAGGACAACACAGTGTGGTTTGATTATTAGAGATAGGGCAACACAGCATGGTTTGGTTATTAGAGATAGGACAACACAGTGTGGTTTGGTTATTAGAGATAGGACAACACAGCGTGGTTTGGTTATTAGAGTTAGGACAACACAGCGTGGTTTGGTAATTAGAGATAGGACAACACAGCATGGTTTGGTTATTAGAGCTAGGACAACACAGCATGGTTTGGTTATTAGAGATAGGACAACACAGCGTGGTTTGGTTATTAGAGATAGGACAACACAGCATGGTTTGGTTATTAGAGATAGGACAACACAGCGTGGTTTGGTTATTAGAGATAGGACAACACAGCGTGGTTTGGTTATTAGAGCTAGGACAACACAGCATGGTTTGGTTATTAGAGATAGGACAACACAGCATGGTTTGGTTATTAGAGATAGGACAACACAGCGTGGTTTGGTTATTAGAGATCAGACAACACAGCGTGGTTTGGTTATTAGAGATCAGACAACACAGCATGGTTTTGTTATTAGAGATAGGACAACACAGCATGGTAATTAGAGATAGGACAACACAGCATGGTTTGGTTATTAGAGATAGGACAACACAGCGTGGTTTGGTTATTAGAGATAGGGCAACACAGCATGGTTATTAGAGATAGGACAACACAGCGTGGTTTGGTTATTAGAGATAGGACAACACAGCATGGTTTGGTTATTAGAGATAGAACAACACAGCATGGTTTGGTTATTAGAGATAGGACAACACAGCATGGTTTGGTTATTAGAGCTAGGACAACACAGCGTGGTTTGGTTATTAGAGATCAGACAACACAGCATGGTTTGGTTATTAGAGATAGGACAACACAGCGTGGTTTGGTTATTAGAGATAGAACAACACAGCATGGTTTGGTTATTAGAGATAGGACAACACAGCGTGGTTTGGTTATTAGAGATCGGACAACACACCGTGGTTTGGTAATTAGAGATAGGACAACACAGCATGGTTTGGTTATTAGAGATAGGACAACACAGCAAGGTTTGGTTATTAGAGATAGGACAACACAGCGTGGTTTGGTTATTAGAGATAGGACAACACAGCGTGGTTTGGTTATTAGAGATAGGGCAACACAGCGTGGTTTGGTTATTTGAGATAGGGCAACACAGCGTGGTATTGTTATTAGAGCTAGGGCAACACAGCGTGGTTTGGTTATTAGAGGTAGGACAACACAGCGTGGTTTGGTGATTAGAGATAAGACAACACAGCATGGTTTGGTTATTAGAGATAAGACAACACAGCATGGTTTGGTTATTAGAGATAGGACAACACAGCATGGTTATTAGAGATAGGACAACACAGCGTGGTTTGGTTATTTGAGATAGGACAACACAGCATGGTTATTAGAGATAGGACAACACAGCATGGTTTGGTTATTAGAGATAGGACAACACAGCGTGGTTTGGTTATTAGAGATAGGACAACACAGCGTGGTTTGGTTATTAGAGCTAGGACAACACAGCATGGTTTGGTTATTAGAGATAGGATAACACAGCATGGTTTGGTTATTAGAGATAGGACAACACAGCGTGGTTTGGTTATTAGAGATCAGACAACACAGCGTGGTTTGGTTATTAGAGATCAGACAACACAGCATGGTTTGGTTATTAGAGATAGGACAACACAGCGTGGTTTGGTTATTAGAGATAGGGCAACACAGCATGGTTATTAGAGATAGGACAACACAGCGTGGTTTGGTTATTAGAGATAGGACAACACAGCATGGTTTGGTTATTAGAGATAGAACAACACAGCATGGTTTGGTTATTAGAGATAGGACAACACAGCGTGGTTTGGTTATTAGAGCTAGGACAACACAGCGTGGTTTGGTTATTAGAGATCAGACAACACAGCATGGTTTGGTTATTAGAGATAGGACAACACAGCATGGTTTGGTTATTAGAGATAGAACAACACAGCATGGTTTGGTTATTAGAGATAGGACAACACAGCGTGGTTTGGTTATTAGAGATCGGACAACACACCGTGGTTTGGTAATTAGAGATAGGACAACACAGCATGGTTTGGTTATTAGAGATAGGACAACACAGCAAGGTTTGGTTATAAGAGCTAGGGCAACACAGCGTGGTTTGGTTATTTGAGATAGGGCAACACAGCGTGGTTTGGTTATTAGAGATAGAACAACACAGCATGGTTTGGTTATTAGAGGTAGGACAACACAGCGTGGTTTGGTGATTAGAGATAGGAAAACACAGCATGGTTTGGTTATTAGAGATAAGACAACACAGCATGGTTTGGTTATTAGAGCTAGGGCAACACAGCATGGTTATTAGAGCTAGGACAACACAGCATGGTTTGGTTATTAGAGATAGGACAACACAGCATGGTTTGGTTATTAGAGATAGGACAATACAGCATTGTTATTCGAGATAGGACAATACAGCATGGTTATTAGAGATAGGACAACACAGCATGGTTTGGTTATTAGAGATAGGACAATAAAGCATGGTTATTCGAGATAGGACCATACAGCATGGTTATTAGAGATAGGACAACACAGCATGGTTATTAGAGATAGGACAACACAGCATGGTTATTAGAGATAGGACAACACAGCATGGTTTGGTTATTAGAGATAGGACAACACAGCATGGTTATTAGAGATAGGACAACACAGCATGGTTTGGTTATTAGAGATAGGACAACACAGCATGGTTTGGTTATTAGAGATAGGACAACACAGCGTGGTTTGGTTATTAGAGATAGGACAACACAGCATGGTTATTAGAGATAGGACAACACAGCAGGGTTTGGTTATTAGAGATAGGACAACACAGCATGGTTATTAGAGATAGGACAACACAGCATGGTTTGGTTATTAGAGATAGGATAACACAGCGTGGTTTGGTTATTAGAGATAGGACAACACAGCATGGTTTGGTTATTAGAGATAGGACAACACAGCATGGTTTGGTTATTAGAGATAGGGCAACACAGCGTGGTTTGGTTATTAGAGATAGGGCAACACAGCGTGGTTTGGTTATTAGAGATAGGACAACACAGCGTGGTTTGGTTATTAGAGATAGGACAACACAGCATGGTTTGGTTATTAGAGATAGGATAACACAGCGTGGTTTGGTTATTAGAGATAGGACAACACAGCGTGGTTTTGTTATTAGAGATAGGACAACACAGCGTGGTTTGGTTATTAGAGATAGGACAACACAGCGTGGTTTGGTTATTAGAGATAGGACAACACAGCGTGGTTTGGTTATTAGAGATAGGGCAACACAGCGTGGTTTGGTTATTAGAGATAGGACAACACAGCGTGGTTTGGTTATTAGAGATAGGACAACACAGCATGGTTATTAGAGATAGGACAACACAGCATGTTTTGGTTATTAGAGATAGGACAACACAGCGTGGTTTGGTTATTAGAGATAGGACAACACAGCATGGTTTGGTTATTAGAGATAGGACAACACAGCATGGTTATTAGAGATAGGACAACACAGCATGGTTATTAGAGATAGGACAACACAGCATGTTTTGGTTATTAGAGATAGGACAACACAGCGTGGTTTGGTTATTAGAGCTAGGGCAACACAGCGTGGTTTGGTTATTAGAGATAGGACAACACAGCGTGGTTTGGTTATTTGAGATAGGACAACACAGCATGGTTTGGTTATTAGAGATAGGACAACACAGCGTGGTTTGGTTATTTGAGATAGGACAACACAGCATGGTTTGGTTATTAGAGATAGGACAACACAGCGTGGTTTGGTTATTAGAGATCGGACAACACAGCGTGGTTTGGTAATTAGAGATAGGACAACACAGCATGGTTTGGTTATTAGAGATAGGGTAACACAGCATGGTTATTAGAGCTAGGACAACACAGCGTGGTTTGGTTATTAGAGATAGGGCAACACAGCGTGGTTTGGTTATTAGAGCTAGGGCAACACAGCGTGGTTTGGTTATTAGAGGTAGGACAACACAGCGTGGTTTGGTGATTAGAGATAGGAAAACACAGCATGGTTTGGTTATTAGAGATAAGACAACACAGCATGGTTTGGTTATTAGAGTTCGGACAACACAGCATGGTTTGGTTATTAGAGATAGGGCAACACAGCGTGGTTTGGTTATTAGAGATAGGGCAACACAGCATGGTTTGGTTATTAGAGATAGGACAATACAGCTTGGTTATTAGAGATAGGACAACACAGCGTGGTTTGGTTATTAGAGATAGGGCAACACAGCATGGTTTGGTTATTAGAGATAGGGCAACACAGCATGGTTTGGTTATTAGAGATGGGACAACACAGCATGGTTTGGTTATTAGAGATAGGACAACACAGCGTGGTTTGGTTATTAGAGATAGGGCAACACAGCATGGTTTGGTTATTAGAGATAGGACAACACAGCAGGTTTTGGTTATTAGAGATAGGACAACACAGCGTGGTTTGGTTATTAGAGATAGGACAACACAGCATGGTTTGGTTATTAGAGATAGGACAACACAGCATGGTTTGGTTATTAGAGATAGGACAACACAGCGTGGTTTGGTTATTAGAGATCAGACAACACAGCGTGGTTTGGTTATTAGAGATCAGACAACACAGCATGGTTTGGTTATTAGAGATAGGACAACACAGCGTGGTTTGGTTATTAGAGATAGGGCAACACAGCATGGTTATTAGAGATAGGACAACACAGCGTGGTTTGGTTATTAGAGATAGGACAACACAGCATGGTTTGGTTATTAGAGATAGAACAACACAGCATGGTTTGGTTATTAGAGATAGGACAACACAGCGTGGTTTGGTTATTAGAGCTAGGACAACACAGCGTGGTTTGGTTATTAGAGATCAGACAACACAGCATGGTTTGGTTATTAGAGATAGGACAACACAGCATGGTTTGGTTAT
Source organism: Coregonus ussuriensis (assembly GCA_031479575.1). Taxonomy (NCBI): domain Eukaryota; kingdom Metazoa; phylum Chordata; class Actinopteri; order Salmoniformes; family Salmonidae; genus Coregonus; species Coregonus ussuriensis. The sequence continues at coordinate 1,015,532 of CM062480.1, read as the reverse complement.
TAGAGATAGAACAACACAGCATGGTTTGGTTATTAGAGATAGGACAACACAGCGTGGTTTGGTTATTAGAGATCGGACAACACACCGTGGTTTGGTAATTAGAGATAGGACAACACAGCATGGTTTGGTTATTAGAGATAGGACAACACAGCAAGGTTTGGTTATTAGAGCTAGGGCAACACAGCGTGGTTTGGTTATTTGAGATAGGGCAACACAGCGTGGTTTGGTTATTAGAGATAGAACAACACAGCATGGTTTGGTTATTAGAGGTAGGACAACACAGCGTGGTTTGGTGATTAGAGATAGGAAAACACAGCATGGTTTGGTTATTAGAGATAAGACAACACAGCATGGTTTGGTTATTAGAGCTAGGGCAACACAGCATGGTTATTAGAGCTAGGACAACACAGCATGGTTTGGTTATTAGAGATAGGACAACACAGCATGGTTTGGTTATTAGAGATAGGACAATACAGCATTGTTATTCGAGATAGGACAATACAGCATGGTTATTAGAGATAGGACAACACAGCATGGTTTGGTTATTAGAGATAGGACAATAAAGCATGGTTATTCGAGATAGGACCATACAGCATGGTTATTAGAGATAGGACAACACAGCATGGTTATTAGAGATAGGACAACACAGCATGGTTATTAGAGATAGGACAACACAGCATGGTTTGGTTATTAGAGATAGGACAACACAGCATGGTTATTAGAGATAGGACAACACAGCATGGTTTGGTTATTAGAGATAGGACAACACAGCATGGTTTGGTTATTAGAGATAGGACAACACAGCGTGGTTTGGTTATTAGAGATAGGACAACACAGCATGGTTATTAGAGATAGGACAACACAGCATGGTTTGGTTATTAGAGATAGGACAACACAGCATGGTTATTAGAGATAGGACAACACAGCATGGTTTGGTTATTAGAGATAGGATAACACAGCGTGGTTTGGTTATTAGAGATAGGACAACACAGCATGGTTTGGTTATTAGAGATAGGACAACACAGCATGGTTTGGTTATTAGAGATAGGGCAACACAGCGTGGTTTGGTTATTAGAGATAGGGCAACACAGCGTGGTTTGGTTATTAGAGATAGGACAACACAGCGTGGTTTGGTTATTAGAGATAGGACAACACAGCGTGGTTTGGTTATTAGAGATAGGGCAACACAGCGTGGTTTGGTTATTAGAGATAGGACAACACAGCGTGGTTTTGTTATTAGAGATAGGACAACACAGCGTGGTTTGGTAATTAGAGATAGGACAACACAGCATGGTTTGGTTATTAGAGATAGTACAACACAGCAAGGTTTGGTTATTAGAGCTAGGGCAACACAGCGTGGTTTGGTTATTTGAGATAGGGCAACACAGCGTGGTTTGGTTATTAGAGATAGAACAACACAGCATGGTTTGGTTATTAGAGGTAGGACAACACAGCGTGGTTTGGTGATTAGAGATAGGAAAACACAGCATGGTTTGGTTATTAGAGATAAGACAACACAGCATGGTTTGGTTATTAGAGCTAGGGCAACACAGCATGGTTATTAGAGCTAGGACAACACAGCATGGTTTGGTTATTAGAGATAGGACAACACAGCATGGTTTGGTTATTAGAGATAGGACAATACAGCATTGTTATTCGAGATAGGACAATACAGCATGGTTATTAGAGATAGGACAACACAGCATGGTTTGGTTATTAGAGATAGGACAATAAAGCATGGTTATTCGAGATAGGACCATACAGCATGGTTATTAGAGATAGGACAACACAGCATGGTTATTAGAGATAGGACAACACAGCATGGTTATTAGAGATAGGACAACACAGCATGGTTTGGTTATTAGAGATAGGACAACACAGCATGGTTATTAGAGATAGGACAACACAGCATGGTTTGGTTATTAGAGATAGGACAACACAGCATGGTTTGGTTATTAGAGATAGGACAACACAGCGTGGTTTGGTTATTAGAGATAGGACAACACAGCATGGTTATTAGAGATAGGACAACACAGCATGGTTTGGTTATTAGAGATAGGACAACACAGCATGGTTATTAGAGATAGGACAACACAGCATGGTTTGGTTATTAGAGATAGGATAACACAGCGTGGTTTGGTTATTAGAGATAGGACAACACAGCATGGTTTGGTTATTAGAGATAGGACAACACAGCATGGTTTGGTTATTAGAGATAGGGCAACACAGCGTGGTTTGGTTATTAGAGATAGGGCAACACAGCGTGGTTTGGTTATTAGAGATAGGACAACACAGCGTGGTTTGGTTATTAGAGATAGGACAACACAGCGTGGTTTGGTTATTAGAGATAGGGCAACACAGCGTGGTTTGGTTATTAGAGATAGGACAACACAGCGTGGTTTTGTTATTAGAGATAGGACAACACAGCGTGGTTTGGTTATTAGAGATAGGACAACACAGCGTGGTTTGGTTATTAGAGATAGGACAACACAGCGTGGTTTGGTTATTAGAGATAGGGCAACACAGCGTGGTTTGGTTATTAGAGATAGGACAACACAGCGTGGTTTGGTTATTAGAGATAGGACAACACAGCATGGTTATTAGAGATAGGACAACACAGCATGTTTTGGTTATTAGAGATAGGACAACACAGCGTGGTTTGGTTATTAGAGATAGGACAACACAGCATGGTTTGGTTATTAGAGATAGGACAACACAGCATGGTTATTAGAGATAGGACAACACAGCATGGTTATTAGAGATAGGACAACACAGCATGTTTTGGTTATTAGAGATAGGACAACACAGCGTGGTTTGGTTATTAGAGCTAGGGCAACACAGCGTGGTTTGGTTATTAGAGATAGGACAACACAGCGTGGTTTGGTTATTTGAGATAGGACAACACAGCATGGTTTGGTTATTAGAGATAGGACAACACAGCGTGGTTTGGTTATTTGAGATAGGACAACACAGCATGGTTTGGTTATTAGAGATAGGACAACACAGCGTGGTTTGGTTATTAGAGATCGGACAACACAGCGTGGTTTGGTAATTAGAGATAGGACAACACAGCATGGTTTGGTTATTAGAGATAGGGCAACACAGCATGGTTATTAGAGCTAGGACAACACAGCGTGGTTTGGTTATTAGAGATAGGGCAACACAGCGTGGTTTGGTTATTAGAGATAGGGCAACACAGCTTGGTTTGGTTATTAGAGGTAGGACAACACAGCGTGGTTTGGTGATTAGAGATAGGAAAACACAGCATGGTTTGGTTATTAGAGATAAGACAACACAGCATGGTTTGGTTATTAGAGTTCGGACAACACAGCATGGTTTGGTTATTAGAGATAGGGCAACACAGCGTGGTTTGGTTATTAGAGATAGGGCAACACAGCATGGTTTGGTTATTAGAGATAGGGCAACACAGCATGGTTTGGTTATTAGAGATAGGGCAACACAGCATGGTTTGGTTATTAGAGATGGGACAACACAGCATGGTTTGGTTATTAGAGATAGGACAACACAGCAGGTTTTGGTTATTAGAGATAGGACAACACAGTGTGGTTTGGTTATTAGAGATAGGACAACACAGCGTGGTTTGGTTATTAGAGATAGGACAACACAGCATGGTTATTAGAGCTAGGACAACACAGCATGGTTTGGTTATTAGAGATAGGACAACACAGCGTGGTTTGGTTATTAGAGATCGGACAACACAGCGTGGTTTGGTAATTAGAGATAGGACAACACAGCATGGTTTGGTTATTAGAGATAGGGCAACACAGCATGGTTATTAGAGCTAGGACAACACAGCATGGTTTGGATATTAGAGATAGGGCAACACAGCATGGTTTGGTTATTAGAGATAGGGCAACACAGGGTGGTTTGGTTATTAGAGATAGGACAACACAGCATGGTTATTAGAGATAGGACAACACAGCATGTTTTGGTTATTAGAGATAGGACAACACAGCGTGGTTTGGTTATTAGAGCTAGGGCAACACAGCGTGGTTTGGTTATTAGAGATAGGACAACACAGCGTGGTTTGGTTATTTGAGATAGGACAACACAGCATGGTTTGGTTATTAGAGATAGGACAACACAGCGTGGTTTGGTTATTTGAGATAGGACAACACAGCATGGTTTGGTTATTAGAGATAGGACAACACAGCGTGGTTTGGTTATTAGAGATCGGACAACACAGCGTGGTTTGGTAATTAGAGATAGGACAACACAGCATGGTTTGGTTATTAGAGATAGGGCAACACAGCATGGTTATTAGAGCTAGGACAACACAGCGTGGTTTGGTTATTAGAGATAGGGCAACACAGCGTGGTTTGGTTATTAGAGCTAGGGCAACACAGCGTGGTTTGGTTATTAGAGGTAGGACAACACAGCGTGGTTTGGTGATTAGAGATAGGAAAACACAGCATGGTTTGGTTATTAGAGATAAGACAACACAGCATGGTTTGGTTATTAGAGTTCGGACAACACAGCATGGTTTGGTTATTAGAGATAGGGCAACACAGCGTGGTTTGGTTATTAGAGATAGGGCAACACAGCATGGTTTGGTTATTAGAGATAGGACAATACAGCTTGGTTATTAGAGATAGGACAACACAGCGTGGTTTGGTTATTAGAGATAGGGCAACACAGCATGGTTTGGTTATTAGAGATAGGGCAACACAGCATGGTTTGGTTATTAGAGATGGGACAACACAGCATGGTTTGGTTATTAGAGATAGGACAACACAGCGTGGTTTGGTTATTAGAGATAGGGCAACACAGCATGGTTTGGTTATTAGAGATAGGACAACACAGCAGGTTTTGGTTATTAGAGATAGGACAACACAGCGTGGTTTGGTTATTAGAGATAGGACAACACAGCATGGTTTGGTTATTAGAGATAGGACAACACAGCATGGTTTGGTTATTAGAGATAGGACAACACAGCGTGGTTTGGTTATTAGAGATCAGACAACACAGCGTGGTTTGGTTATTAGAGATCAGACAACACAGCATGGTTTGGTTATTAGAGATAGGACAACACAGCGTGGTTTGGTTATTAGAGATAGGGCAACACAGCATGGTTATTAGAGATAGGACAACACAGCGTGGTTTGGTTATTAGAGATAGGACAACACAGCATGGTTTGGTTATTAGAGATAGAACAACACAGCATGGTTTGGTTATTAGAGATAGGACAACACAGCGTGGTTTGGTTATTAGAGCTAGGACAACACAGCGTGGTTTGGTTATTAGAGATCAGACAACACAGCATGGTTTGGTTATTAGAGATAGGACAACACAGCATGGTTTGGTTATTAGAGATAGAACAACACAGCATGGTTTGGTTATTAGAGATAGGACAACACAGCGTGGTTTGGTTATTAGAGATCGGACAACACACCGTGGTTTGGTAATTAGAGATAGGACAACACAGCATGGTTTGGTTATTAGAGATAGGACAACACAGCAAGGTTTGGTTATTAGAGCTAGGGCAACACAGCGTGGTTTGGTTATTTGAGATAGGGCAACACAGCGTGGTTTGGTTATTAGAGATAGAACAACACAGCATGGTTTGGTTATTAGAGGTAGGACAACACAGCGTGGTTTGGTGATTAGAGATAGGAAAACACAGCATGGTTTGGTTATTAGAGATAAGACAACACAGCATGGTTTGGTTATTAGAGCTAGGGCAACACAGCATGGTTATTAGAGCTAGGACAACACAGCATGGTTTGGTTATTAGAGATAGGACAACACAGCATGGTTTGGTTATTAGAGATAGGACAATACAGCATTGTTATTCGAGATAGGACAATACAGCATGGTTATTAGAGATAGGACAACACAGCATGGTTTGGTTATTAGACATAGGACAATAAAGCATGGTTATTCGAGATAGGACCATACAGCATGGTTATTAGAGATAGGACAACACAGCATGGTTATTAGAGATAGGACAACACAGCATGGTTATTAGAGATAGGACAACACAGCATGGTTTGGTTATTAGAGATAGGACAACACAGCATGGTTATTAGAGATAGGACAACACAGCATGGTTTGGTTATTAGAGATAGGACAACACAGCATGGTTTGGTTATTAGAGATAGGACAACACAGCGTGGTTTGGTTATTAGAGATAGGACAACACAGCATGGTTATTAGAGATAGGACAACACAGCATGGTTTGGTTATTAGAGATAGGACAACACAGCATGGTTATTAGAGATAGGACAACACAGCATGGTTTGGTTATTAGAGATAGGATAACACAGCATGGTTTGGTTATTAGAGATAGGACAACACAGCATGGTTTGGTTATTAGAGATAGGACAACACAGCATGGTTTGGTTATTAGAGATAGGACAACACAGCGTGGTTTGGTTATTAGAGATAGGGCAACACAGCGTGGTTTGGTTATTAGGAGATAGGACAACACAGCGTGGTTTGGTTATTAGAGATAGGACAACACAGCATGGTTTGGTTATTAGAGATAGGATAACACAGCATGGTTTGGTTATTAGAGATAGGACAACACAGCGTGGTTTTGTTATTAGAGATAGGACAACACAGCGTGGTTTGGTTATTAGAGATAGGACAACACAGCGTGGTTTGGTTATTAGAGATAGGACAACACAGCGTGGTTTGGTTATTAGAGATAGGGCAACACAGCGTGGTTTGGTTATTAGAGATAGGACAACACAGCGTGGTTTGGTTATTAGAGATAGGACAACACAGCATGGTTATTAGAGATAGGACAACACAGCATGTTTTGGTTATTAGAGATAGGACAACACAGCGTGGTTTGGTTATTAGAGATAGGACAACACAGCATGGTTTGGTTATTAGAGATAGGACAACACAGCATGGTTATTAGAGATAGGACAACACAGCATGGTTATTAGAGATAGGACAACACAGCGTGGTTTGGTTATTTGAGATAGGACAACACAGCATGGTTTGGTTATTAGAGATAGGACAACACAGCGTGGTTTGGTTATTTGAGATAGGACAACACAGCATGGTTTGGTTATTAGAGATAGGACAACACAGCGTGGTTTGGTTATTAGAGATCGGACAACACAGCGTGGTTTGGTAATTAGAGATAGGACAACACAGCATGGTTTGGTTATTAGAGATAGGGCAACACAGCATGGTTATTAGAGCTAGGACAACACAGCGTGGTTTGGTTATTAGAGATAGGGCAACACAGCGTGGTTTGGTTATTAGAGATAGGGCAACACAGCATGGTTTGGTTATTAGAGGTAGGACAACACAGCGTGGTTTGGTGATTAGAGATAGGAAAACACAGCATGGTTTGGTTATTAGAGATAAGACAACACAGCATGGTTTGGTTATTAGAGTTCGGACAACACAGCATGGTTTGGTTATTAGAGATAGGGCAACACAGCGTGGTTTGGTTATTAGAGATAGGGCAACACAGCATGGTTTGGTTATTAGAGATAGGACAATACAGCTTGGTTATTAGAGATAGGACAACACAGCGTGGTTTGGTTATTAGAGATAGGGCAACACAGCATGGTTTGGTTATTAGAGATAGGGCAACACAGCATGGTTTGGTTATTAGAGATGGGACAACACAGCATGGTTTGGTTATTAGAGATAGGACAACACAGCGTGGTTTGGTTATTAGAGATAGGGCAACACAGCATGGTTTGGTTATTAGAGATAGGACAACACAGCAGGTTTTGGTTATTAGAGATAGGACAACACAGCGTGGTTTGGTTATTAGAGATAGGACAACACAGCGTGGTTTGGTTATTAGAGATAGGACAACACAGCATGGTTATTAGAGCTAGGACAACACAGCATGGTTTGGTTATTAGAGATAGGACAACACAGCGTGGTTTGGTTATTAGAGATCGGACAACACAGCGTGGTTTGGTAATTAGAGATAGGACAACACAGCATGGTTTGGTTATTAGAGATAGGGCAACACAGCATGGTTATTAGAGCTAGGACAACACAGCATGGTTTGGATATTAGAGATAGGGCAACACAGCATGGTTTGGTTATTAGAGATAGGGCAACACAGGGTGGTTTGGTTATTAGAGATAGGACAACACAGCATGGTTATTAGAGATAGGACAACACAGCATGTTTTGGTTATTAGAGATAGGACAACACAGCGTGGTTTGGTTATTAGAGCTAGGGCAACACAGCGTGGTTTGGTTATTAGAGATAGGACAACACAGCGTGGTTTGGTTATTTGAGATAGGACAACACAGCATGGTTTGGTTATTAGAGATAGGACAACACAGCGTGGTTTGGTTATTTGAGATAGGACAACACAGCATGGTTTGGTTATTAGAGATAGGACAACACAGCGTGGTTTGGTTATTAGAGATCGGACAACACAGCGTGGTTTGGTAATTAGAGATAGGACAACACAGCATGGTTTGGTTATTAGAGATAGGGCAACACAGCATGGTTATTAGAGCTAGGACAACACAGCGTGGTTTGGTTATTAGAGATAGGGCAACACAGCGTGGTTTGGTTATTAGAGCTAGGGCAACACAGCGTGGTTTGGTTATTAGAGGTAGGACAACACAGCGTGGTTTGGTGATTAGAGATAGGAAAACACAGCATGGTTTGGTTATTAGAGATAAGACAACACAGCATGGTTTGGTTATTAGAGTTCGGACAACACAGCATGGTTTGGTTATTAGAGATAGGGCAACACAGCGTGGTTTGGTTATTAGAGATAGGGCAACACAGCATGGTTTGGTTATTAGAGATAGGACAATACAGCTTGGTTATTAGAGATAGGACAACACAGCGTGGTTTGGTTATTAGAGATAGGGCAACACAGCATGGTTTGGTTATTAGAGATAGGGCAACACAGCATGGTTTGGTTATTAGAGATGGGACAACACAGCATGGTTTGGTTATTAGAGATAGGACAACACAGCGTGGTTTGGTTATTAGAGATAGGGCAACACAGCATGGTTTGGTTATTAGAGATAGGACAACACAGCAGGTTTTGGTTATTAGAGATAGGACAACACAGCGTGGTTTGGTTATTAGAGATAGGACAACACAGCGTGGTTTGGTTATTAGAGATAGGACAACACAGCGTGGTTTGGTTATTAGAGATAGGACAACACAGCATGGTTATTAGAGCTAGGACAACACAGCATGGTTTGGTTATTAGAGATAGGACAACACAGCGTGGTTTGGTTATTAGAGATCGGACAACACAGCGTGGTTTGGTAATTAGAGATAGGACAACACAGCATGGTTTGGTTATTAGAGATAGGGCAACACAGCATGGTTATTAGAGCTAGGACAACACAGCATGGTTTGGATATTAGAGATAGGGCAACACAGCATGGTTTGGTTATTAGAGATAGGGCAACACAGGGTGGTTTGGTTATTAGAGATAGGACAACACAGCATGGTTTGGTTATTAGAGATAAGACAACACAGCATGGTTATTAGAGCTAGGACAACACAGCGTGGTTTGGTTATTAAAGATAGGGCAACACAGCGTGGTTAGGTTATTAGAGATAGGGCAACACAGCATGGTTTGGTTATTAGAGATAAGACAACACAGCATGGTTTGGTTATTAGAGATAAGACAACACAGCATGGTTTGGTTATTAGAGTTCGGACAACACAGCATGGTTTGGTTATTAAAGATAGGGCAACACAGCGTGGTTAGGTTATTAGAGATAGGGCAACACAGCATGGTTTGGTTATTCGAGATAGGACAATACAGCATGGTTATTAGAGATCGGACAACACAGCGTGGTTTGGTTATTAGAGATAGGGCAACACAGCATGGTTTGGTTATTAGAGATAGGACAACACAGCATGGTTTGGTTATTAGAGATAGGACAACACAGCATGGTAATTAGAGATAGGACAACACAGCATGGTTATTAGAGATAGGACAACACAGCATGGTTTGGTTATTAGAGCTAGGACAACACAGCATGGTTATTAGAGATAGGACAACACAGCGTGGTTTGGTTATTAGAGATAGGACAACACAGCATGGTTTGGTTATTAGAGATAGGATAACACAGCGTGGTTTGGTTATTAGAGATAGGACAACACAGCGTGGTTTGGTTATTAGAGATAGGACAACACAGCGTGGTTTGGTTATTAGAGATAGGACAACACAGCGTGGTTTGGTTATTAGAGCTAGGACAACACAGCGTGGTTTGGTTATTAGAGATAGGACAACACAGCATGGTTTGGTTATTAGAGATAGGACAACACAGCGTGGTTTGGTTATTAGAGATAGGACAACACAGCGTGATTTGGTTATTAGAGATAGGACAACACAGCATGGTTTGGTTATTAGAGATAGGACAACACAGCGTGATTTGGTTATTAGAGATAGGGCAACACAGCATGGTTATTAGAGATAGGACAACACAGCGTGGTTTGGTTATTAGAGATAGGGCAACACAGCATGGTTTGGTTATTAGAGATAGGGCAACACAGCATGGTTATTAGAGATAGGACAACACAGCATGGTTTGGTTATTAGAGATAGGACAACACAGCATGGTTATTAGAGGTAGGACAACACAGCATGGTTTGGTTATTAGAGATAGGACAACACAGCATGGTTTGGTTATTAGAGATAGGACAACACAGCGTGGTTTGGTTATTAGAGATAGGACAACACAGCATGGTTATTAGAGATAGGACAACACAGCATGGTTTGGTTATTAGAGATAGGACAACACAGCATGGTTATTAGAGATAGGACAACACAGCGTGGTTTGTTTATTAGAGATAGGACAACACAGCATGGTTTGGTTATTAGAGATAGGATAACACAGCGTGGTTTGGTTATTAGAGATAGGACAACACAGCGTGTTTTGGTTATTAGAGATAGGACAACACAGCGTGGTTTGTTTATTAGAAATAGGACAACACAGCGTGGTTTGGTTATTAGAGATAGGACAACACAGCGTGGTTTGGTTATTAGAGATAGGGCAACACAGCGTGGTTTGGTTATTAGAGATAGGACAACACAGCGTGATTTGGTTATTAGAGATAGGGCAACACAGCATGGTTTGGTTATTAGAGATAGGACAACACAGCGTGGTTTGGTTATTAGAGATAGGACAACACAGCGTGGTTTGGTTATTAGCAGGCCTTATAATGCTGTTACAATGTTGACCTTCGATAAAAAGTATGGTTGGATTATTACCAATTTATTTCTTTGTTGATTACATGACATCCCAGTTTGTTTGCAGAACAGAGAGCTACGGCATGACATAATGCTATGTAACAGCTACGGCATGACATAATGCTATGTAACAGCTACGGCATGACATAATACTATGTATCAGCTACGGCATGACATAATGCTATGTAACAGCTACGGCATGACCTAATGCTATGTAACAGCTACGGCATGACATAATGCTATGTAACAGCTACGGCATGACATAATGCTATGTAACAGCTACGGCATGACATAATGCTATGTAACAGCTACGGCATGACATAATGCTATGTAACAGCTGCGGCATGCATGACATAATGCTATGTAACAGCTACGGCATGACATAATGCTATGTAACAGCTACGGCATGACATAATGCTATGTAACAGCTACGGCATGACATAATGCTATGTAACAGCTACGAAATGACATAATGCTATGTATCAGCTACGGCATGACATAATGCTATGTAACAGCTACGGCATGACATAATGCTATGTAACAGCTACGGCATGACATAATGCTATGTAACAGCTACGACATGACATAATGCTATGTAACAGCTACTACATGACATAATGCTATGTAACAGCTATGGCATGACCTAATGCTATGTAACAGCTACGGCATGCATGACATAATGCTATGTAACAGCTATGGCATGACATAATGCTATGTAATAGCTACGGCATGACATAATGCTATGTAACAGCTACGGCATGACATAATGCTATGTAACAGCTACGGCATGACATAATGCTATGTAACAGCTACGGCATGCATGACATAATGCTATGTAACAGCTACGGCATGACATAATGCTATGTAACAGCTACGGCATGACATAATGCTATGTAACAGCTGCGGCATGCATGACATAATGCTATGTAACAGCTACGGCATGACATAATGCTATGTAACAGCTACGGCATGACATAATGCTATGTAACAGCTACGGCATGACATAATGCTATGTAACAGCTACGACATGACATAATGCTATGTATCAGCTACGGCATGACATAATGCTATGTAACAGCTACGGCATGACATAATGCTATGTAACAGCTACGGCATGACATAATGCTATGTAACAGCTACGACATGACATAATGCTATGTAACAGCTACGACATGACATAATGCTATGTAACAGCTACGGCATGACATAATGCTATGTAACAGCTACGACATGACATAATGCTATGTAAAAGCTACGGCATGCATGACATAATGCTATGTAACAGCTACGGCATGACATAATGCTATGTAACAGCTACGGCATGACATAATGCTATGTATCAGCTACGGCATGACATAATGCTATGTAACAGCTACGGCATGACATAATGCTATGTAACAGCTACGGCATGACATAATGCTATGTAACAGCTACGGCATGACATAATGCTATGTAACAGCTACGGCATGACATAATGCTATGTAACAGCTACGGCATGTCATAATGCTATGTAACAGCTACGGCATGACACAATGCTATGTAACAGCTACGGCATGACATAATGCTATGTAACAGCTACGACATGACATAATGCTATGTAACAGCTACGGCATGACATAATGCTATATAACAGCTACGGCATGACATAATGCTATGTAATAGCTACGGCATGACATAATGCCATGTAACAGCTACGACATGACATAATGCTATGTAACAGCTACGGCATGACCTAATGCTATGTAACAGTTACGGCAGGCATGACATAATGCTATGTATCAGCTACGGCATGACATAATGCTATGTAACAGCTACGGCATGACATAATGCTATGTAACAGCTACGGCATGACATAATGCTATGTAACAGCTATGGCATGACCTAATGCTATGTAACAGCTACGGCATGACATAATGCTATGTAACAGCTACGGCATGACATAATGCTATGTAACAGCTACGGCATGACATAATGCTATTTAACAGCTACGGCATGACATAATGCTATGTAATAGCTACGGCATGACATAATGCTATGTAACAGCTACGGCATGACATAATGCTATGTAACAGCTACGGCATGACATAATGCTATGTAACAGCTACGGCATGACATAATGCTATGTAACAGCTACGACATGACATAATGCTATGTAACAGCTACGACATGACATAATGCTATGTAACAGCTATGGCATGATCTAATGCTATGTAACAGCTACGGCATGCATGACATAATGCTATGTAACAGCTATGGCATGACATAATGCTATGTAATAGCTACGGCATGACATAATGCTATGTAACAGCTACGGCATGACATAATGCTATGTAACAGCTACGGCATGACATAATGCTATGTAACAGCTGCGGCATGCATGACATAATGCTATGTAACAGCTGCGGCATGCATGACATAATGCTATGTAACAGCTACGGCATGACATAATGCTATGTAACAGCTACGGCATGACATAATGCTATGTAACAGCTACGGCATGACATAATGCTATGTAACAGCTACGACATTACATAATGCTATGTATCAGCAACGGCATGACATAATGCTATGTAACAGCTACGGCATCACATAATGCTATGTAACAGCTACGGCATGACATAATGCTATGTAACAGCTACGACATGACATAATGCTATGTAACAGCTACGACATGACATAATGCTATGAAACAGCTACGGCATGACATAATGCTATGTAACAGCTACGACATGACATAATGCTATGTAACAGCTACGACATGACATAATGCTATGTAACAGCTACGGCATGCATGACATAATGCTAAGTAACAGCTACGGCATGACATAATGCTATGTAACAGCTACGGCATGACATAATGCTATGTAACAGCTACGGCATGACATAATGCTATGTATCAGCTACGGCATGACATAATGCTATGTAACAGCTACGGCATGACATAATGCTATGTAACAGCTACGGCATGACATAATGCTATGTAACAGCTACGGCATGACATAATGCTATGTAACAGCTACGGCATGACATAATGCTATGTAACAGCTACGGCATGACATAATGCTATGTAACAGCTACGACATGACATAATGCTATGTAACAGCTACGGCATGACATAATGCTATGTAACAGCTACGGCATGACATAATGCTATGTAATAGCTACGGCATGACATAATGCTATGTAACAGCTACGACATGACATAATGCTATGTAACAGCTTTGGCATGACATAATGCTATGTAACAGCTACGGCATGACATAATGCTATGTAACAGCTACGGCATGACATAATGCTATGTAACAGCTATGGCATGACCTAATGCTATGTAACAGCTACGGCATGACATAATGCTATGTAACAGCTACGGCATGACATAATGCTATGTAACAGCTACGGCATAACATAATGCTATGTAACAGCTACGGCATGACATAATGCTATGTAACAGCCACGGCATGACATAATGCTATGTAATAGCTACGGCATGACATAATGCTATGTAACAGCTACGGCATGACATAATGCTATGTAACAGCTACGGCATGACATAATGCTATGTAACAGCTACGGCATGCATGACATAATGCTATGTAACAGCTACGGCATGACATAATGCTATGTAATAGCTACGGCATGACATAATGCTATGTAACAGCTATGGCATGACCTAATGCTATGTAACAGCTACGGCATGCATGACATAATGCTATGTAACAGCTACGGCATGACATAATGCTATGTAATAGCTACGGCATGACATAATGCTATGTAACAGCTACGGCATGACCTAATGCTATGTAACAGCTACGGCATGACATAATGCTATGTAATAGCTACGGCATGACATAATGCTATGTAACAGCTATGGCATGACCTAATGCTATGTAACAGCTACGGCATGCATGACATAATACTATGTAACAGCTACGGCATGACATAATGCTATGTAACAGCTACGGCATGACATAATGCTATGTAATAGCTACGGCATGACATAATGCTATGTAACAGCTATGGCATGACCTAATGCTATGTAACAGCTATGGCATGACCTAATGCTATGTAACAGCTATGGCATGACATAATGCTATGTAACAGCTACGGCATGACATAATGCTATGTAACAGCTACAGCATGACATAATGCTATGTAACAGCTACGTCATGACATAATGCTATGTAACAGCTACGGCATGACATAATGCTATGTAACAGCTACGGCATGACATAATGCTATGTAACAGCTACGGCATGACATAATGCTATGTAACAGCTACGGCATGACATAATGCTATGTAACAGCTACGGCAGGTAGCGTAGTGGGTAAGAGCGTTGTGCCAGTAACCGAAAGGTCGCTGGTTCTAATCCCCGAGCCTCCTAGGTGAAAAATCTGTCGATGTGCCCTTAAGCAAGGCACTTAACCCTAATTGCTCCTGTAAGTCGCTCTGGATAAGAGCGTCTGCTAAATGACTAAAATGTAAATGTAATGACATAATGCTATGTAACAGCTACGGCATGCATGACATAATGCTATGTAACAGCTACGACATGACATAATGCTATGTAACACGCTACCTTTAACAAGCAAGTAAGCATTAGTTAGCAGGACTTGTTGTTCACTAGTTTACTCCAAGTAGGGAAAGGGTGGAGGGGTTGGAAAGTAATTAAGGGGAATATATGTATATATTTTAAAGGTTATGTACAGTGGGGAAAAAAGTATTTAGTCAGCCACCAATTGTGCAAGTTCTCCCACTTAAAAAGATGAGAGAGGCCTGTAATTTTCATCATAGGTACACGTCAACTATGACAGACAAAATGAGAAAAAAAATCCAGAAAATCACATTGTAGGATTTTTAATGAATTTATTTGCAAATTATGGTGGAAAATAAGTATTTGGTCAATAACAAAAGTTTCTCAATACTTTGTTATATACCCTTTGTTGGCAATGACACAGGTCAAACGTTTTCTGTAAGTCTTCACAAGGTTTTCCCACACTGTTGCTGGTATTTTGGCCCATTCCTCCATGCAGATCTCCTCTAGAGCAGTGATGTTTTGGGGCTGTCGCTGGGCAACACAGACTTTCAACTCCCTCCAAAGATTTTCTATTGGGTTCAGGTCTGGAGACTGGCTAGGCCACTCCAGGACCTTGAAATGCTTCTTACGAAGCCACTCCTTCGTTGCCCGGGCGGTGTGTTTGGGATCATCGTCATGCTGAAAGACCCAGCCACGTTTCATCTTCAATGCCCTTGCTGATGGAAGGAGGTTTTCACTCAAGATCTCACGATACATGGCCCCATTCATTCCTTCCTTTACACGGATCAGTCGTCCTGGTCCCTTTGCAGAAAAACAGCCCCAAAGCATGATGTTTCCACCCCCATGCTTCACAGTAGGTATGGTGTTCTTTGGATGCAACTCAGCATTCTTTGTCCTCCAAACACGACGAGTTGAGTTTTTACCAAAAAGTTCTATTTTGGTTTCATCTGACCATATGACATTCTCCCAATCCTCTTCTGGATCATCCAAATGCACTCTAGCAAATTTCAGACGGGCCTGGACATGTACTGGCTTAAGCAGGGGGACACGTCTGGCACTGCAGGATTTGAGTCCCTGGCGGCGTAGTGTGTTACTGATGGTAGGCTTTGTTACTTTGGTCCCAGCTCTCTGCAGGTCATTCACTAGGTCCCCCTGTGTGGTTCTGGGATTTTTGCTCACCGTTCTTGTGATCATTTTGACCCCACGGGGTGAGATCTTGCGTGGAGCCCCAGATCGAGGGAGATTATCAGTGGTCTTGTATGTCTTCCATTTCCTAATAATTGCTCCCACAGTTGATTTCTTCAAACCAAGCTGCTTACCTATTGCAGATTCAGTCTTCCCAGCCTGGTGCAGGTCTACAATTTTGTTTCTGGTGTCCTTTGACAGCTCTTTGGTCTTGGCCATAGTGGAGTTTGGAGTGTGACTGTTTGAGGTTGTGGACAGGTGTCTTTTATACTGATAACAAGTTCAAACAGGTGCCATTAATACAGGTAACGAGTGGAGGACAGGGGAGCCTCTTAAAGAAGAAGTTACAGGTCTGTGAGAGCCAGAAATCTTGCTTCTTTGTAGGTGACCAAATACTTATTTTCCACCATAATTTGCAAATAAATTCATTAAAAATCCTACAATGTGATTTTCTAGATTTTTTTTCCTAATTTTGTCTGTCATAGTTGACGTGTACCTATGATGAAAATTACAGGCCTCTCTCATCTTTTTAAGTGGGAGAATTTGCACAATTGGTGGCTGACTAAATACTTTTTTTCCCCACTGTATATGTATGTATATGTGTATATATATATATGTATATGTGTATATATATATATATTTATATAACATGGGGGTTGGAAGTGATGCAGACAATTACATTGATGGAAGTTACAATCTATCTGCAATATTAAAGCTGATCTATCCCCCTCCTCCCCCTTACTGTCTACTGCAGTGATGAGGAGCTGCTGTGTTTTACCATGGTGCTCCTAACCGCCTCCTACTGCAGTGATGAGGAGCTGCTGTGTTTTACCATGGTGCTCCTAACCGCCTCCTACTGCAGTGATGAGGAGCTGCTGTGTTTTACCATGGTGCTCCTAACCGCCTCCTACTGCAGTGATGAGGAGCTGCTGTGTTTTACCATGGTGCTCCTAACCGCCTCCTACTGCAGTGATGAGGAGCTGCTGTGTTTTACCATGGTGCTCCTAACCGCTTCCTACTGCAGTGATGAGGAGCTGCTGTGTTTTACCATGGTGCTCCTAACCGCCTCCTACTGCAGTGATGAGGAGCTGCTGTGTTTTACCATGGTGCTCCTAACCGCTTCCTACTGCAGTGATGAGGAGCTGCTGTGTTTTACCATGGTGCTCCTAACCGCCTCCTACTGCAGTGATGAGGAGCTGCTGTGTTTTACCATGGTGCTCCTAACCGCTTCCTACTGCAGTGATGAGGAGCTGCTGTGTTTTACCATGGTGCTCCTAACCGCCTCCTACTGCAGTGATGAGGAGCTGCTGTGTTTTACCATGGTGCTCCTAACCGCTTCCTACTGCAGTGATGAGGAGCTGCTGTGTTTTACCATGGTGCTCCTAACCGCCTCCTACTGCAGTGATGAGGAGCTGCTGTGTTTTACCATGGTGCTCCTAACCGCCTCCTACTGCAGTGATGAGGAGCTGCTGTGTTTTACCATGGTGCTCCTAACCGCCTCCTACTGCAGTGATGAGGAGCTGCTGTGTTTTACCATGGTGCTCCTAACCGCCTCCTACTGCAGTGATGAGGAGCTGCTGTGTTTTACCATGGTGCTCCTAACCGCTTCCTACTGCAGTGATGAGGAGCTGCTGTGTTTTACCATGGTGCTCCTAACCGCCTCCTACTGCAGTGATGAGGAGCTGCTGTGTTTTACCATGGTGCTCCTAACCGCTTCCTACTGCAGTGATGAGGAGCTGCTGTGTTTTACCATGGTGCTCCTAACCGCCTCCTACTGCAGTGATGAGGAGCTGCTGTGTTTTACCATGGTGCTCCTAACCGCTTCCTACTGCAGTGATGAGGAGCTGCTGTGTTTTACCATGGTGCTCCTAACCGCCTCCTACTGCAGTGATGAGGAGCTGCTGTGTTTTACCATGGTGCTCCTAACCGCTTCCTACTGCAGTGATGAGGAGCTGCTGTGTTTTACCATGGTGCTCCTAACCGCCTCCTACTGCAGTGATGAGGAGCTGCTGTGTTTTACCATGGTGCTCCTAACCGCTTCCTACTACAGTGATGAGGAGCTGCTGTGTTTTACCATGGTGCTCCTAACCGCTTCCTACTGCAGTGATGAGGAGCTGCTGTGTTTTACCATGGTGCTCCTAACCGCCTCCTACTGCAGTGATGAGGAGCTGCTGTGTTTTACCATGGTGCTCCTAACCGCTTCCTACTACAGTGATGAGGAGCTGCTGTGTTTTACCATGGTGCTCCTAACCGCTTCCTACTGCAGTGATGAGGAGCTGCTGTGTTTTACCATGGTGCTCCTAACCGCTTCCTACAAGAAAAGCAGTCTCCCAAAACTTGGCTGGTGCCCCAAAAGGTACCCTATTCATTTACATTTTAGTCATTTAGCAGACGCTCTTATCCAGAGCAACTTACAGTTAGTGAATACATATTTTTTTATACTGGCCCCCCGTGGGAATCAAACCCACAACCCTGGCGTTGCAAATGCCATGCTCTATCAACTGAGCTACATCCCTGCCGGCCATTCCCTCCCCTACCCTGGACGACGCTGGGCCAATTGTGCGCCGCCCATGAGTCTCCCGGTCGCGGCCGGCTGCGACAGAGCCTGGATTCGAACCAGGATCTCTAGAGGCACAGTTAGCACTGCGATGCAGTGCCTTAGACCACTGCGCCACTCAGGAGTACTATTCCCAAAGGACTCTGGTCTAAAGTAGTGCACTATATAGGGAATAGGGTGCCATTCTCTGGTCTAAAGTAGTGCACTATATAGGGAATAGGGTGCCATTCTCTGGTCTAAAGTAGTGCACTATATAAGGAATAGGGTTCCATTCTCTGGTCTAAAGTAGTGCACTATATAAGGAATAGGGTTCCATTCTCTGGTCTAAAGTAGTGCACTATGTAGGGAAAAGGGTGCCATTCTCTGGTCTAAAGTAGCGCACTATGTAGGGAATAGGGTGCCATTCTCTGGTCTAAAGTAGTGCACTATATAGGGAATAGGGTGCCATTCTCTGGTCTAAAGTAGTGCACTATATAGGGAATAGGGTGCCATTCTCTGGTCTAAAGTAGTGCACTATATAGGGAATAGGGTGCCATTCTCTGGTCTAAAGTAGTGCACTATATAGGGAATAGGGTGCCATTCTCTGGTCTAAAGTAGTGCACTATATAGGGAATAGGGTGCCATTTGAGACGTACCCTAGTTCATCCATATTCATGACCTATGTGTGTCTGTTCCTGACAGTGATCACAGCACTGAGACCATTCAAACAGCTCACAGATTGTTGCATCATGGAAAACACTGTCTCTCTGCTTCCCTCAGTGAGTTCAGGCCAGAGGCAACAAGGTCCTCACACACTGAACAAACTAATGAAGTATGGATGGATCATTACCTAGTAATGGCCTTGGTAAGTATGGATGGATCATTACCTAGTAATGGCCTTGGTAAGTATGGATGGATCATTACCTAGTAATGGCCTTGGTTAGTATGGATGGATCATTACCTAGTAATGGCCTTGGTAAGTATGGATGGATCATTACCTAGTAATGGCCTTGGTAAGTATGGATGGATCATTACCTAGTAATGGCCTTGGTAAGTATGGATGGATCATTACCTAGTAATGGCCTTGGTAAGTATGGATGGATCATTACCTAGTAATGGCCTTGGTAAGTATGGATGGATCATTACCTAGTAATGGCCTTGGTAAGTATGGATGGATCATTACCTAGTAATGGCCTTGGTAAGTATGGCTGGATCATTACCTAGTAATGGCCTTGGTTAGTATGGATGGATCATTACCTAGTAATGGCCTTGGTAAGTATGGATGGATCATTACCTAGTAATGGCCTTGGTAAGTATGGATGGATCATTACCTAGTAATGGCCTTGGTAAGTATGGATGGATCATTACCTAGTAATGGCCTTGGTAAGTATGGATGGATCATTACCTAGTAATGGCCTTGGTAAGTATGGATGGATCATTACCTAGTAATGGCCTTGGTAAGTATGGATGGATCATTACCTAGTAATGGCCTTGGTAAGTATGGATGGATCATTACCTAGTAATGGCCTTGGTAAGTATGGATGGATCATTACCTAGTAATGGCCTTGGTAAGTATGGATGGATCATTACCTAGTAATGGCCTTGGTAAGTATGGATGGATCATTAACTAGTAATGGCCGTGGTAAGTATGGCTGGATTAGTCAAAAGCATGCACCCAAGTTTCCACCAACCCCCTTTCCTTCTCTAGGCTCACACACAGACAGACGTACTACAGTATCCAGTACATCACTTCACACCCAGACTCGTCCAAGCCAAACACACATTCACTCACACACTGTGCTATGTTTAGTCATATTAATAACAGAGCTTGGGAGGTGGACAAGTTAATGATCTGAGGCTTCATGGGATGCGTCCCAAATGGCACCCTATTCCCTACACAGGGCCCATAGGGTTCTGGTCAAAAGCAGTGCACTAAATACACTGAGTGGACAAAACATTAGGAACACCTTCCTGATTTTGAGTTGCACCCCCTTTTGCCCTCAGAACAGCCTCAATTCGTCGGGGCATGGACTCTACAAGGTGTCGAAACGCGTTCCACAGGGATGCTGGCCCATGTTGACTCCAATGCTTCCCACAGTTGTGTCAAGTTGGCTGGATGTCCTTTGGGTGGTGGACCATTCTTGATACACACGGGAAACTGTTGAGCAGTGTTTCCGTTCTTGACTCAAACCAGTGCACCTGGCACCTACTACCGTACCCCCTTCAAAAGGCACTTTAATTTGTTGTCTTGCCCAGTCACCCTTTGAATGACACACATACACAATCCATGTCTCAATTGTCCCAAGGCTTAAAAATCCTTCTTTAACCAGTCTCCTCCCCTTCATCTACACTGATTGAAGTGGATTTAACAGGTGACATCAATAAGGGATCATAGCTTTCACCTGGATTCACCTGGTCAGTCTGTCATGGAAAGAGCAGGTGTTAATGTTTTGTCCACTCAGTGTATAGATAGGGTGCCATTTGAAACCCAAGAAAGACCATGTAAAGTATTGAGTTTTAACAGCGGCTAACATTGTGGTCTGTCAGAGAGAAAGGCTGCTAACAGCCCTGGTGCATAGTGACAGAAAGAGAGTAATCTCCATGTGGCGTGGGTAGAGACCTTACCTCTCCTCTGGCAGGTCAAGCTGTCATCTAGGTCAAATGTCTGGTGGGTCAGCCTGCCTGCCTGCCTGCCTGGTGTGTGTGTGTGTGTGTGTGTGTGTGTGTGTGTGTCTATATATCTGGCCTGGCAGCAGTGTTGCAATGTCAGCCATCCACCCAATGTCAACGTCTAGCTTGCTAATATTATCTCTGTGCAAGGCTGGCTGTGTACACAAAGTCTCGGTACATGATCTCCAACTTTCTCTGAGTGCCTCCCTCCCTCCCTCCCTCCCTCCGTGCAGTGGAGTGACCCTTTTGCGGCCGTATTGCTATCAGAGAGACTCGAGCAGAGCGACTCCAGCTTCTCACACAACACAACACAACACACAGAGGACTCAGGCTACTTAGGCTGTCTGTCTGCTTTCATTCATTCACTTTTCCCTTGCTATCAAAGGTCACTGGGAAGGAAGCGTTGCTGTTGAAAGTAACTGCTGTTGAAACTCTGCATGGAACAGTTCTATTAAGAGAGGAGAGGACTATGGGAAAATGAGATGTTCTTACAGTAAAGACATTGAGGAGTAGGGAGGAGGTGGTGATAGCACATGACCAATAAACTCTGATTTGATTTATATGAAGGAATTCTGAATGTAGTAGACAACAGTACTGTGAATAGGTGACCGTGAAAAACAATAAACATTGTATTTGGCCAATAACCCCAATTACACCATGAAACCAAAGTCTTCTTCCTCATCCGACTAAAGGTACAGAGTTGGGTAACACTTAACTTAAAGCTTGCGGTTATAAATCTTGGTTACCCAGAAGTAAAACGATCGCAAAGTTGTCACTTCCCGTTTAACTTCTGGGGGGAATGTGTTGTGAAGGAAAACCACAGACAGTACAGTATGAAGGCTAAAACTGCTTCTCCAATAGAAATCCCTGATCACACCTGTAGGCTACGTCATGTCAACATTGGCTAGCTAAACTCATGCGTAGAAACACGTCATCGGGTCTAACGGTCGTCCCGCTCCGAACTGTGCAGGCCGTCAAATCAAAGGCATTCCTTCGATATAAAGTTGTTTTTGACTAAAATGAAAACATGTCTGTTTGTCACTTTCACGAGGTTGGAGTAATAATATGTTCAACTACTTAAGACATTGGCTCCAATCTAGGTTGTGCCTTTAGATTTCAGGAAAATTAACAACTAAGGAATAATTTTTCACTTCTCGTATTGACTTCTCAAACCACAGCCTGGTCTGTTTCCTAAGCGTTCCCTGAAGTCTTGCGATGTTGTCCCTCTGGGTTTAGAAACTCTGTGAGGAACCTCTTGGCCAAACCCCTCCCTTCCATCCCGCATAGTAGGTGGCTGGAGGCCAATATACCACAAAAGAAGAAGAAGAACCCCCTCCCTTCCGCTAATTTACATTTAAGTAATTAAGCAGACACTAGGACTGGCAGTGGAGCGGTTGATAGGACTGGCAGTGGAGCGGTTTATATGACTGGCAGTGGAGCGGTTGATAGGACTGGCAGTGGAGCGGTTGATATGACTGGCAGTGGATCGGTTGGTTGATAGGACTGGCAGTGGAGCGGTTGATAGGACTGGCAGTGGAGTGGTTGGTTGATAGGACTGGCAGTGGAGCGGTTGATAGGACTGGCAGTGGAGCAGTTGATAGGACTGGCAGTGGAGCGGTTGATAGGACTGGCAGTGGAGCGGTTGGTTGATAGGACTGGCAGTGGAGTGGTTGATAGGACTGGCAGTGGAGCGGTTGATAGGACTGGCAGTGGATCGGTTGGTTGATAGGACTGGCAGTGGAGCGGTTGATAGGACTGGCAGTGGAGCAGTTGATAGGACTGGCAGTGGAGCGGTTGATAGGACTGGCAGTGGAGCGGTTGGTTGATAGGACTGGCAGTGGAGTGGTTGATAGGACTGGCAGTGGAGCGGTTGATAGGACTGGCATTGGAGCGGTTGATATGACTGGCAGTGGAGCGGTTGATAGGACTGGCAGTGGAGCGGTTGATAGGACTGGCATTGGAGCGGTTGATATGACTGGCAGTGGAGCGGTTGATAGGACTGGCAGTGGAGCGGTTGATAGGACTGGCAGTGGAGCGGTTGATAGGACTGGCAGTGGAGCAGTTGGTTGATAGGACTGGCAGTGGAGCGGTTGATAGGACTGGTAGTGGAGCGGTTGATAGGACTGGCAGTGGAGCGGTTGATAGGACTGGCAGTGGAGTGGTTGATAGGACTGGCAGTGGAGTGGTTGATAGGACTGGCAGTGGAGCGGTTGATAGGACTGGCAGTGGAGTGGTTGGTTGATAGGACTGGCAGTGGAGTGGTTGGTTGATAGGACTGGCAGTGGAGCGGTTGATAGGATTGGCAGTGGAGCGGTTGGTTGATAGGACTGGCAGTGGAGCGGTTGATAGGACTGGCAGTGGAGCGGTTGGTTGATAGGACTGGCAGTGGAGTGGTTGGTTGATAGGACTGGCAGTGGAGTGGTTGATAGGACTGGCAGTGGAGCGGTTGGTTGATAGGACTGGCAGTGGAGTGGTTGGTTGATAGGACTGGCAGTGGAGTGGTTGGTTGATAGGACTGGCAGTGGAGCGGTTGATAGGATTGGCAGTGGAGCGGTTGGTTGATAGGACTGGCAGTGGAGCGGTTGATAGGACTGGCAGTGGAGCGGTTGGTTGATAGGACTGGCAGTGGAGTGGTTGGTTGATAGGACTGGCAGTGGAGTGGTTGATAGGACTGGCAGTGGAGTGGTTGATAGGACTGGCAGTGGAGCGGTTGATAGGACTGTCAGTGGAGTGGTTGGTTGATAGGACTGGCAGAGGAGTGGTTGGTTGATAGGACTGGCAGTGGAGTGGTTGATAGGACTGGCAGTGGAGTGGTTGGTTGATAGGACTGGCAGTGGAGCGGTTGATAGGATTGGCAGTGGAGCGGTTGGTTGATAGGACTGGCAGTGGAGCGGTTGATAGGACTGGCAGTGGAGCGGTTGGTTGATAGGACTGGCAGTGGAGCGGTTGGTTGATAGGACTGGCAGTGGAGCGGTTGATATGACTGGCAGTGGAGCGGTTGGTTGATAGGACTGGCAGTGGAGCGGTTGGTTGATAGGACTGGCAGTGGAGCGGTTGATAGGACTGGCAGTGGAGCGGTTGATAGGACTGGCAGTGGAGCGGTTGATAGGACTGGCAGTGGAGTGGTTGATAGGACTGGCAGTGGAGCGGTTGATAGGACTGGCAGTGGAGTGGTTGGTTGATAGGACTGGCATTGGAGCGGTTGATAGGACTGGCAGTGGAGCGGTTGATAGGACTGGCAGTGGAGCGGTTGATAGGACTGGCAGTGGAGCGGTTGATAGGACTGGCAGTGGAGCAGTTGGTTGATTTGACTGGCAGTGGAGTGGTTGATAGGTTGATAGGACTGGCAGTGGAAACATGAAAACCTCTTGGCCAAACCCATCCCTTCCATCCCGCATAGTAGGTGGCTGGAGGCCAATATACCACAGAAGAAGAAGAAGAACCCCCTCCCTTCCGCTAATTTACATTTAAGTAATTAAGCAGACACTAGGACTGGCAGCGGAGCGGTTGATAGGACTGGCAGTGGAGCGGTTGATAGGACTGAAAGTGGAGTGGTTGATAGGACTGGCAGTGGAGTGGTTGATAGGACTGGCAGTGGAGTGGTTGATAGGACTGGCAGTGGAGTGGTTGATAGGACTGGCAGTGGAGTGGTTGGTTGATAGGACTGGCAGTGGAGCGGTTGATAGGACTGGCAGTGGAGCGGTTGATAGGACTGGCAGTGGAGCGGTTGATAGGACTGGCAGTGGAGCGGTTGGTTGATAGGACTGGCAGTGGAGCGGTTGGTTGATAGGACTGGCAGTGGAGCGGTTGATAGGACTGGCAGTGGAGCGGTTGGTTGATAGGACTGGCAGTGGAGCGGTTGGTTGATAGGACTGGCAGTGGAGCGGTTGATAGGACTGGCAGTGGAGCGGTTGGTTGATAGGACTGGCATTGGAGCGGTTGATAGGACTGGCAGTGGAGCGGTTGATAGGACTGGCAGTGGAGCGGTTGATATGACTGGCAGTGGAGCGGTTGATAGGACTGGCAGTGGAGCGGTTGATAGGACTGGCAGTGGAGCAGTTGATAGGACTGGCAGTGGAGCGGTTGATAGGACTGGCAGTGGAGTGGTTGGTTGATAGGACTGGCATTGGAGCGGTTGATATGACTGGCAGTGGAGCGGTTGATAGGACTGGCAGTGGAGTGGTTGATAGGACTGGCAGTGGAGCGGTTAATAGGACTGGCAGTGGAGAGGTTGATAGGACTGGCAGTGGAGCGGTTGATAGGACTGGCAGTGGAGTGGTTGATAGAACTGGTATTGGAGCGGTTGATATGACTGGTATTGGAGCGGTTGATATGATTGGCAGTGGAGCGGTTGATAGGACTGGCAGTGGAGCGGTTGATATGACTGGCAGTGGAGCGGTTGATAGGATGGCAGTGGAGCGGTTGATAGGACTGGCAGTGAAGCGGTTGATAGGACTGGCAGTGGAGTGGTTGATAGGTTGATAGGACTGGCAGTGGAAACATGAAAACCTCTTGGCCAAACCCCTCCCTTCCATCCTGCGTAGTAGGTGGCTGGATTCCAATATACCACAGAAGAAGAAGAAGAACCCCCTCCCTTCCGCTAATTTACATTTAAGTAATTAAGCAGACACTAGGACTGGCAGTGGAGCGGTTGATAGTACTGGCAATGGAGCGGTTGATAGGACTGGCAGTGGAGTGGTTGATAGGACTGGCAGTGGAGTGGTTGATAGGACTGGCAGTGGAGCGGTTGATAGGACTGGCAGTGGAGCGGTTGATAGGACTGGCAGTGGAGCGGTTGATAGGACTGGCAGTGGAGCGGTTGATAGGACTGGCAGTGGAGTGGTTGATAGGACTGGCAGTGGAGTGGTTGATAGGACTGGCAGTGGAGCGGTTGATAGGACTGGCAGTGGAGTGGTTGGTTGATAGGACTGGCAGTGGAGTGGTTGGTTGATAGGACTGGCAGTGGAGCGGTTGATAGGACTGGCAGTGGAGCGGTTGGTTGATAGGACTGGCAGTGGAGCGGTTGATAGGACTGGCAGTGGAGCGGTTGGTTGATAGGACTGGCAGTGGAGCGGTTGGTTGATAGGACTGGCAGTGGAGCGGTTGATAGGACTGGCAGTGGAGTGGTTGGTTGATAGGACTGGCATTGGAGCGGTTTATATGACTGGCAGTGGAGCGGTTGATATGACTGGCAGTGGAGCGGTTGATAGGACTGGCAGTGGAGCAGTTGATAGGACTGGCAGTGGAGCAGTTGGTTGATAGGACTGGCAGTGGAGCGGTTAATAGGACTGGCAGTGGAGCGGTTGATATGACTGGCAGTGGAGCGGTTGATAGGACTGGCAGTGGAGCGGTTGATATGACTGGCAGTGGAGCGGTTGAAAGGACTGGCAGTGGAGCGGTTGATAGGACTGGCAGTGGAGCAGTTGATAGGACTGGCAGTGGAGCGGTTGATAGGACTGGCAGTGAAGCGGTTGATAGGACTGGCAGTGGAGTGGTTGATAGGTTGATAGGACTGGCAGTGGAAACATGAAAACCTCTTGGCCAAACCCCTCCCTTCCATCCTGTGGTCCTCTGTAGCTCAGCTGGTAGAGCACGGCGCTTGTAACGCCAAGGTAGTGGGTTCGATCCCCGGGACCACCCACACACAAAAAATGTATGCACGCATGACTGTAAGTCGCTTTGGATAAAAGCGTCTGCTAAATGGCATATTATTATTATTATTATTATCCCGCATAGTAGGTGGCTGGAGGCCAATATACCACAGAAGAAGAAGAAGAACCCCCTCCCTTCCGCTAATTTACATTTAAGTAATTAAGCAGACACTAGGACTGGCAGTGGAGCGGTTGATAGGACTGGCAGTGGAGCGGTTGATAGGACTGGCAGTGGAGCGGTTGATAGGACTGGTAGTGGAGCGGTTGATAGGACTGGCAGTGGAGTGGTTGATAGGACTGGCAGTGGAGTGGTTGATAGGACTGGCAGTGGAGTGGTTGATAGGACTGGCAGTGGAGTGGTTGGTTGATAGGACTGGCAGTGGAGTGGTTGGTTGATAGGACTGGCAGTGGAGCGGTTGATAGGACTGGCAGTGGAGCGGTTGGTTGATAGGAAGGGCAGTGGAGCGGTTGATAGGACTGGCAGTGGAGCGGTTGATAGGACTGGCAGTGGAGCGGTTGATATGACTGGCAGTAGAGCGGTTGATAGGACTGGCAGTGGAGCGGTTGATAGGACTGGCAGTGGAGCAGTTGATAGGACTGGCAGTGGAGCGGTTGATAGGACTGGCAGTGGAGTGGTTGGTTGATAGGACTGGCATTGGAGCGGTTGATATGACTGGCAGTGGAGCGGTTGATAGGACTGGCAGTGGAGTGGTTGATAGGACTGGCAGTGGAGCGGTTGATAGGACTGGCAGTGGAGAGGTTGATAGGACTGGCAGTGGAGCAGTTGGTTGATAGGACTGGCAGTGGAGCGGTTGATAGGACTGGTATTGGAGCGGTTGATAGGACTGGTATTGGAGCGGTTGATATGACTGGCAGTGGAGCGGTTGATAGGACTGGCAGTGGAGCGGTTGATATGACTGGCAGTGGAGCGGTTGATAGGATGGCAGTGGAGCGGTTGATAGGACTGGCAGTGAAGCGGTTGATAGGACTGGCAGTGGAGTGGTTGATAGGTTGATAGGACTGGCAGTGGAAACATGAAAACCTCTTGGCCAAACCCCTCCCTTCCATCCTGCGTAGTAGGTGGCTGGATTCCAATATACCACAGAATAAGAAGAAGAACCCCCTCCCTTCCGCTAATTTACATTTAAGTAACTAAGCAGACACTAGGACTGGCAGTGGAGCGGTTGATAGGACTGGCAGTGGAGCGGTTGATAGGACTGGCAGTGGAGTGGTTGATAGGACTGGCAGTGGAGTGGTTGATAGGACTGGCAGTGGAGCGGTTGATAGGACTGGCAGTGGAGTGGTTGGTTGATAGGACTGGCAGTGGAGTGGTTGGTTGATAGGACTGGCAGTGGAGTGGTTGGTTGATAGGACTGGCAGTAGAGCGGTTGATAGGACTGGCAGTGGAGCGGTTGGTTGATAGGACTGGCAGTGGAGCGGTTGATAGGACTGGCAGTGGAGTGGTTGGTTGATAGGACTAGCAGTGGAGCGGTTGGTTGATAGGACTGGCAGTGGAGCGGTTGATAGGACTGGCAGTGGAGTGGTTGGTTGATAGGACTGGCATTGGAGCGGTTGATATGACTGGCAGTGGAGCGGTTGATAGGACTGGCAGTGGATCGGTTGATAGGACTGGCAGTGGAGCAGTTGGTTGATAGGACTGGCAGTGGAGCGGTTGATAGGACTGGCAGTGGAGCGGTTGATATGACTGGCAGTGGAGCGGTTGATAGGACTGGCAGTGGAGCGGTTGATAGGACTGGCAGTGGAGCAGTTGATAGGACTGGCAGTGGAGCGGTTGATAGGACTGGCAGTGAAGCGGTTAATAGGACTGGCAGTGGAGTTGTTGATAGGTTGATAGGACTGGCAGTGGAAACATGAAAACCTCTTGGCCAAACCCCTCCCTTCCATCCCGCATAGTAGGTGGCTGGAGGCCAATATACCACAGAAGAAGAAGAAGAACCCCCTCCCTTCCGCTAATTTACATTTAAGTAATTAAGCAGACACTAGGACTGGCAGTGGAGCGGTTGATAGGACTGGCAGTGGAGCGGTTGATAGGACTGGCAGTGGAGTGGTTGATAGGACTGGCAGTGGAGTGGTTGATAGGACTGGCAGTGGAGTGGTTGGTTGATAGGACTGGCAGTGGAGCGGTTGATAGGACTGGCAGTGGAGCGGTTGGTTGATAGGACTGGCAGTGGAGCGGTTGATAGGACTGGCAGTGGAGCGGTTGGTTGATAGGACTGGCAGTGGAGCGGTTGGTTGATAGGACTGGCAGTGGAGCGGTTGACAGGACTGGCAGTGGAGCGGTTGGTTGATAGGACTGGCAGTGGAGCGGTTGATAGGACTGGCAGTGGAGCGGTTGGTTGATAGGACTGGCAGTGGAGCTGTTGATAGGACTGGCTGTGGAGCGGTTGATAGGACTGGCAGTGGAGCGGTTGATATGACTGGCAGTGGAGCAGTTGATAGGACTGGCAGTGGAGCGGTTGATAGGACTGGCAGTGGAGCAGTTGATAGGACTGGCAGTGGAGCGGTTGATAGGACTGGCAGTGGAGTGGTTGGTTGATAGGACTGGCAGTGGAGCGGTTGATAGGACTGGTAGTGGAGCGGTTGATATGACTGGCAGTGGAGCGGTTGATAGGACTGGCAGTGGAGTGGTTGATAGGACTGGCAGTGGAGCGGTTGATATGACTGGCAGTGGAGCGGTTGATAGGACTGGCAGTGGAGCGGTTGATAGGACTGGCAGTGGAGCGGTTGATAGGACTGGCAGTGAAGCGGTTGATAGGACTGGCAGTGGAGTGGTTGATAGGTTGATAGGACTGGCAGTGGAAACATGAAAACCTCTTGGCCAAACCCCTCCCTTCCATCCTGCGTAGTAGGTGGCTGGAGGCCAATATACCACAGAAGAAGAAGAAGAACCCCCTCCCTTCCGCTAATTTACATTTAAGTAATTTAGCAGACACTAGGACTGGCAGTGGAGCGGTTGATAGGACTGGCAGTGGAGCGGTTGATAGGACTGGCAGTGGAGCGGTTGATAGGACTGGCAGTGGAGTGGTTGGTTGATAGGACTGGAGTGGAGCGGTTGGTTGATAGGAATGGCAGTGGAGCGGTTGGTTGATAGGACTGGCAGTGGAGCGGTTGGTTGATAGGACTGGCAGTGGAGCGGTTGGTTGATAGGACTGGCAGTGGAGCGGTTGATAGGACTGGCAGTGGAGCGGTTGATAGGACTGGCAGTGGAGCAGTTGATAGGACTGGCAGTGGAGCGGTTGATAGGACTGGCAGTGGAGCGGTTGATAGGACTGGCAGTGGAGCGGTTGATAGGACTGGCAGTGGAGCGGTTGATAGGTTGATAGGACTGGCAGTGGAGTGGTTGATAGGACTGGCAGTGGAGCGGTTGATAGGACTGGCAGTGGAGCGGTTGATAGGACTGGCAGTGGAGCGGTTGATAGGACTGGCAGTGGAGCGGTTGATAGGACTGGCAGTGGAGCGGTTGATAGGACTGGCAGTGGAGCGGTTGATAGGACTGGCAGTGGAGCGGTTGATAGGACTGGCAGTGGAGTGGTTGATAGGTTGATAGGACTGGCAGTGGAGCGGTTGATAGGACTGGCAGTGGAGCGGTTGATAGGACTGGCAGTGGAGCGGTTGATAGGACTGGCAGTGGAGCGGTTGGTTGATAAGACTGGCAGTGGAGTGGTTGATAGGACTGGCAGTGGAGCGGTTGATAGGACTGGCAGTGGAGCGATTGATTGGACTGGCAGTAGACGAAGTGCACATTGTTGTTGACCAGTAAGTCTACATTTCACACAGTCATGGCTGGCCATTGGCTGTGCAGCTAGCTGTTTCATTCATCCTACTTTAGTATCAACTGGCCAGCTGTATCAGCTTTAGATGCCAGGGAAAACAAATGTATTTGCTAGCTATCCATCTGATTGATTGATTGAGAATGCCATTAACTAGTTCGCTAGATTGAAACTGCTGGGGGAAAGAAACACTACACAACCAAAAGTATGTGGACACCTGCTCGTCGAACATCTCATTCTAAAATCATGGGCATTAATATGGAGTTGGTCCCCCTTTGCTGCTATAACAGCCTCCACTCTTCTGGGAAGGCTTTCCACTAGATGTTGGAACATTGCTGCGGGGACTTGCTTCCATTCAGCCACAACAGCTTAGTGAGGTCGGGCACTGATGTTGGGCGATGAGGCCTGGCTCGCAGTCGGCGTTCCAATTCACCCCAAAGGTGTTCGATGGGGTTGAGGTCAGGGCTCTGTGCAGGCCAGTCAAGTTCTTCCACAACGATCTCGATAAACCATGTCTGTATGGACCTCGCTTTGTGCACAGGGGCATTTTCATGCTGAAACAGGAAAGGGCCTTCCCCAAACTGTTGCCATAAAGTTGGAAGCACAGAATCTCCTAGAATTTAATTGTATGCTGTAGCTTTAAGATTTCCCTTCACTGAATAAGGGGCCTGGCTCGAACCATGAAAAATAGCCCCATATACTGTCCATATTGTCTACAGCACTAAACATTGTTTGGGGGGTGCTAATGTGAAACATGGCATTTAATGAAAATATCAATGTAGAACGAACGGTCCGTCTTCAATGTTTCCCCGGGGGTACAATAACTACTGAGCACAGGGCTTGATATCACTGCCCCAGTTTAAGCACCGCCTTCGCCTAATCCTGATTCGTCTAAATAATCAATGAAGAAAAACCAAACCAGGAACTACTTCTGATCGTAATGACATAATTCTACACGAGTCTTGACATTCTCGCCGTTTACATGTGAATCTGTCCACGAGAGATTACTACAGTTATAATGCATTATAAGACTTTCTATAAGAAAATAATAATAAAATAATTGGTCATTTAGCAGACGCTCTTATCCAGAGCGACTTACAGGAGCAATTAGGGTTAAGTGCCTTGCTCAAGGGCACATCGACAGATTTTTCACCTAGTCGGCTCAGGGATTAGAACCAGCGACCTTTCGGTTACTGGCACAACGCTCTTAACCACTAAGCTACCTGCCGCCCCCTGTTATAATGCCTTATTATAGCCTCCTCCGCCCACCCTGTCTTGCTGGGTGCACTACGTGTCGCTACTATAATACCAATGATATCAATCAAGGGCCCTTTCACACTACAGAGCTAAACTGAGCCAAGCTGAGCCAAGCTGAACCAAGCTGAGCCAAGCTGAGCCAAGCTGAGCCAAGCTGAGTCTTGCTGAGCCAAGCTGAGCCAAGCTGAGTCAAGCTGAGTCAAGCTGAACCAAGCTGAGCCAAGCTGAGTCAAGCTGAGCCAAGCTGAGTCAAGCTGAGCCAAGCTGAGCCAAGCTGTGCCACACTGGCCTGGTTACATATCCACCATATGTGCTGGAACGGTCAAAAGAAAGTCAATATCTGGTCCGGTCTGGTTTGGGTTGACAGGATAGTGTGTGAAAACGGTACACGTCATCTCAAGTCTCTCTCTACCTTTTCCTGTCGGAGAAGACAAACTTGCATAGCTTCAGGTCTCCTAATACGATGCCATGCTGGTGACAGTGTGCCACGGCCGACGCCACCTGGTGAAAGAGCTGTGCCGCCCGCTCCTCGTCCAGGCGCTTGCAGCTCTTAACGAAGGTGTGCAGGTCCCCGTGATCCTTCTCTAGGAAGACGTATGCCCAGCGCTCCCCCAGGACAATGTCTCGGATACGGGCGATGTTCCTGTGGACTGGCAGGATGCTGTAGGTCTGGATCTTCTCCTGGTACAGACCCATATCAAACACCTGGGAGAATAGAGAGAGGAGACAGGATGTATCAGGGTGGATTCAGATGTATTAGTTTAGAGTTGTGCCCCATTGGTGTGAGGCAACACGTATTATAGTTGTCTAACAAATCCAAACCTTTGAAAACAACTGATAACAAATGTTTAGTATTGACACCCGAGGAGAGACAGATGGTGGAGGCTATCAGCTTATTTATCCTCTTAAGGATCGGACCCTTTTCTTTCAAATTTTCGCCTAAAATGACATACCCAAATCTAACTGTCTGTTAGATGTTGTCCACCAGATGGCAGCAGTGTGCGTACAAAGTTTCAGACTGATCCAGTGAAGAATTACATCTCTACACAATATTTTGTACCAGGAGTTTTCCCAACTGTGCCGAATTGGTTTTCAAGTACATAACTATAGAGAACATTAGTCCCCTGTAGCTCATTTGGTAGAGCGTGGCGCTTGCAACGCCAGGGTTGTGGGTTAGTTTCCCACGGGGGGCCAGTATGAAAAATGTATGCACTCACTAACTGTAAGTCGCTCTGGATAAGAGCGTCTGCTAAATGACTAAAAATAAAATAAATAAAAAATAAACATACAAAAATGCTATGGTAATACAACATTTAAGTTTTCACACTCTCAGGAATGTCATAAATGATGGATCATTAGCTTCCCTACAGAAAAGACAAACCTTCACACATCTAAATGGCCGGGCGAGGTGGGTGTGGAGTCAGAGGTCAAACTGTAGAACCCAGTTCCTACATTTTGAATATAAAAATTTATTTCTCAAACAAAACTACACTACATTTTATCTCTGGGACCCTGAGGATGACAAATCAGAGCAAGACTACTTTATTTACCTTCAGAGGTGAATGTATCAAACCAGTTGCCGTGATAAAAGATTTTTGTTGTTGTGCACTCTCCTCAAACAATAGCATGGTATTTTTTAGCTGTAATAGCTACTGTAAATTGGACACTGTTAGATTAACAGGAATGTAAGCTTTCTGCCCATATAAGACATGTCTATGTCCTGGAAAGTTTACTGTTGTTTACACCATTAGTCAGATATCGCATATTGAGCAACAACCGTCCCGTATAAGGGACACCGATCCCGTAGAGGTTATGAGAGTTATGCCCCGAAGGGAGCAGACTTCCACCAAGGGGTGGAGAGAGCGGACTTCCACCAAGGGGTGGAGAGAGCGGACTTCCACCAAGGGGTGGAATGAGTCAGTTATTTATGTGTTCAATTAGGGGACCCAGGTCTCCCAAACTACACCTGGCTTTAATCTCATCTGTGATCAAGGTTGCTCTTTATTTAAGCATCTGGAACCGGAGAAAGATAGCTCTCCATTTCTACTCCTATGTTTGCATATCTTATTTCAGCCATGGCTTAGTCTACTGACTTGAACTCAAATGAGAGGAGTTGATAGACAAGGGAGACGGTGGGATGTGTGAAGTCATTCCTTACATAACATAAACTCTAATAAAAGGTGGCCCAGGTGAAGTAGGCTTTTACCTTATTATTAGGTTATTACCTTATTATTAGGTTATTACCTTATTATTAGGTTATTACCTTATTATTAGGTTATTACCTTATTATTAGGTTATTACCTTATTATTAGGTTATTACCTTATTATTAGGTTATTACCTTATTATTAGGTTATTACCTTATTATTAGGTTATTACCTTATTATTAGGTTATTACCTTATTATTCGGTTATTACCTTATTATTAGGTTACCTTATTACTCGGTTATTACCTTATTATTACCTTATTACCTTATTAATAGACTATTACCTTATTATTAGGGTATTACCTTATTATTAGGTTATTACCTTATTATTACTTAATGCACAATAGGCGCACATGGTATTGGATCATTGGCCACTGCTCATCAATGCATTGACTGAACATAATGGATAAATTAATGATTTCCGATTATTTAAATAGGCTACTGTCACATTATTGTCTCAGTTAAAACATTGTATAATGACACCAAAGGGTTAATGAAGATCAGGATATGCATCATTTGAGATTGGTGCTTTTGAGCAACACAGGACATCTCAGAAACAGTCATTCATTCAAAAGAAATTGCACAATGAATGGTTATAGTCTGTGCGCTTACTTTGCACACCAGCGCGTCTCCCGTGTCAATGTTGAGTGCGCTGTGTATCCTGTCCTGATCCGCCATATGAAGGAGCAGAAACTGGCTTATCCGGGACGGACCTTGATGGGTCGGGGAGCCGCTCAAGAGGACCGGGGAAACAGGGGATCCCGGCGAGCTACCGAGGAGCCCCACGTCACCCAGACACTCGATCAGCCTAGCGCATTTGGACACCGGCTCGTCACCTGTTTCTGAGTCCACACGTTTCTGTCCGACTCTTCCACTGCGGATGCATGGGACCGGGTTGCTCCACTGAACGTTCATCATTCTGATACAGCGAATTGTTATGATGAATTGCAAATTGGTGTGTTCTATTATTGTAGCTTATGCACACGGAGCAGCTGTTGTCCTGATGATTTCCCTCCAACTGCAAATCTAACTTCTCAGGCTAATTCTATATTTGCATGTTGCATCAGGGACTTGGTTTTGGAATGTATCCTTCAAATATTACAAATTCCTTCCTTCATCCAGGTTCTGTGTCAAGCACTGTCGTCAGTTTTGGAGGACATTCCCAGTCAGTCCACAAAAGGTCTCTCAACGGTCCGTCTGGACTGGAGACAGACGTCCGGGGAGAGCGCGCCGTATCGACCCGGAGTAGTGAGAGACTGTCTAGCTCAAGCAGAGAGAGAGAGAGAGAGCGCTACACAGCTCCGCTGGACCTCCGCCCAGTTCAGCCTCTTGAATGACACTGCACCGCCCCGGCGATGTAGCAATCCACACAGGCACACACACACCACTTGAAGCCGCCCGGGTCGAGTGAAATAACCTTGGTTGGTTCCGCCATCCACTGTCAAAACAACATCACACCAACATGTGAATGGTTAGGCTACGTATTGTTATGTTATGCCAACAACAAACCATATGACGCAAATGCAATAATGTTTGATTCGTCAAAACCAGTGACCCAGACAATGATTAACTTCTTTATTTCGACACTTCTTCCTCTTCTGATAAACACGGCACACTAGCCTGGGCTACATGATGACCCCTAATCATAATTTAATGTCAGTCATATGTGACAAGGTCTCAATAAACCGTGCATGTGAACCAAATAGTCCTACTATGAAAGGGGTTAATACTGTAGTAGGGATTTTCCACAGGAGGAGCACCGGCATGATCTAAAGCGTTAGTGTTCAGCGGCAGAACATGTTAGTTAGGTTCATGACTCACCTCCATGAAGGTACATGCCTATAGTCTGACTCACTCACATAAACTGCAGGACTTCTTGTCAGGGGTGTAAAGTACTTAAGTAAAAATACTTTAAAGTACTGCTTAAATATTTTTTTTAGGAGTATCTGTACTTTACATTTACACATTTACGTCATTTAGCAGACACTCTTATCCAAAGCGACTTACAGTTAGTGAATAATTTTTTTTTTTTTCATACTGGCCCCCCGTGGGAATCGAACCCACAACCCTGGCGTTGCAAACGCCATGCTCTATCAACTGAGCTACATCCCTGCCGGCCATTCCCTCCCCTACCCTGGACGACGCTGGGCCAATTGTGCGCCGCCCCATGGGTCTCCCGGTCGCGGCCGGCTACGACAGAGCCTGGATTCGAACCAGGATCTCTAGTGGCACAGTTAGCACTGCGATGCAGTGCCTTAGACCACTGTGCCACTGTACTATTTGTATTTTTGACAACTTTTACTTCACTACATTCCTAAAGAAAATAATGTACTTTTTACTCCATACATTTTACCTGACACCCAAAAAGTAATTGTTACATTTTGAATGCTTAGCAGGACAGGAAAATGGTCCAATTCATGTACTTATCAAGAGAACACCCCTGGTCATCCCTACTGCCTCTGATCTGATGGACTCACTAAACACAAATGCTTTGTTTGTAAATTATGTCTGAGTGTTGGAGTGTGCCCCTGGCTATCCTTAAATTAAAAAAACAAGAAAATTGTGCCATCTGGTTGGCTTAAAAGGAATTTGAAATTATTTATACTTTAAATGTTGATACTTAAGTATATTTTAGCAATTACATTTACTTTTGATAGTTAAGTATATTTTAAACCAAATACTTTTAGACTTTTACTCAAGTAGTATATTACTGGGTGACTTTTACTTGAGTCATTTTCTATTAAGGTATCTTTACTTTTACTCAAGTAGGACAGTTAGGTACTTTTTCCCCCACTGCTTCTTGTGCACAAGACAATAGCAGGACCACAGAGAGAGAGAGACAGTGCATTCCCATGCAGCCAAAGTTCAGTGTATCTCAACCAAAATAACAAGGAACATAATCATTATATAGCAAAGGGAACAGTCAGCAAATGTTTTATGTTGACTACAAAGTTAAAGTGAGATTCAGAGTCCATGTCCCGAATGGCACACTGTATATAGTGCACTATAAAGGGAGAAGCCTGCTCTGCTCTACTCCAAACAAGGAGTGGCGTGTTATTGTAAGAAGCTATGCATTCTCTGTGGTGTACCAGTTGGTGAGTCATTCTCTGTGGTCTCCCAGTTGGCGAGTCATTCTCTGTGGTCTCCCTGTTGGTGAGTCATTCTCTGTGGTCTCCCAGTTGGTGAGTCATTCTCTGTGGTCTCCAAGTTGGTGAGTCATTCTCTGTGGTCTCCCAGTTGGTGAGTCATTCTCTGTTGTCTCCCAGTTGGCGAGTCATTCTCTGTGGTCTCCCAGTTGGTGAGTCATTCTCTGTGGTCTCCCAGTTGGTGAGTCATCTCTTGGTCACCCAGTTGGCGAGTCATTCTCTGGTCTCCCAGTTGGTGAGTCATTCTCTGTGGTCTTCCAGTTGGCGAGTCATTCTCTGTGGTCTCCCAGTTGGCGAGTCATTCTCTGTGGTCTCCCAGTTGGCGAGTTATTCTCTGAGGTCTCCCAGTTGGTGAGTCATTCTCTGTGGTCTCCCAGATGGTGAGTCATTCTCTGTGGTCTCCCAGTTGGTGAGTCATTCTCTGTGGTCTCCCAGTTGGCGAGTCATTCTCTGTGGTCTCCCAGTTGGTGAGTCATTCTGTTTAGTGGTCTCCCAGTTGGTGAGTCATTCTCTTTTTAGTGGTCTCCCAATTGGTGAGTAATTCTCTGTGGTCTCCCAGATGGCGAGTTATTCTCTGTGGTCTCCCAGTTGGTGAGTCATTCTCTGTGGTCTTCCAGTTGGCGAGTCATTCTCTGTGGTCTCCCTGTTGGTGAGTCATTCTCTGTGGTCTCCAAGTTGGTGAGTCATTCTCTGTGGTCTCCAAGTTGGTGAGTCATTCTCTGTGGTCTCCCAGTTGGTGAGTCATTCTCTGTTGTCTCCCAGTTGGCGAGTCATTCTCTGTGGTCTCCCAGTTGGTGAGTCATTCTCTGTGGTCTCCCAGTTGGTGAGTCATTCTCTTGGTCACCCAGTTGGCGAGTCATTCTCTGGTCTCCCAGTTGGTGAGTCATTCTCTGTGGTCTCCCAGTTGGCGAGTCATTCTCTGTGGTCTCCCAGTTGGTGAGTCATTCTCTGTAGTCTCCCAGTTGGCGAGTCATTCTCTGTGGTCTCCCAGTTGACGAGTCATTCTCTGTGGTCTCCCTGTTGGTGAGTCATTCTCTGTGGTCTCCCAGTTGGCGAGTCATTCTCTGTGGTCTCCCAGTTGGCGAGTCATTCTCTGTGGTCTCCCAGATGGTGAGTCATTCTCTGTGGTCTCCCAGTTGGTGAGTCATTCTCTGTGGTCTCCCAGTTGGTGAGTCATTCTCTGTTTAGTGCTCTCCCAGTTGGTGAGTCATTCTATGTCGTCTCCCAGTTGGCGAGTCATTCTCTGTGGTCTCCCAGTTGGCGAGTCATTCTCTGTGGTCTCCCAGTTGGCGAGTCATTCTCTGTGGTCTCCCAGTTGGTGAGTCATTCTCTGTTGTCTCCCAGTTGGCGAGTCATTCTCTGTGGTCTCCCAGATGGTGAGTCATTCTCTGTGGTCTCCCAGTTGGTGAGTCAATCTCTGTGGTCTCCCAGTTGGCGAGTCATTCTCTGTGGTCTCCCAGTTGGTGAGTCATTCTGTTTAGTGGTCTCCCAGTTGGTGAGTCATTCTCTTTTTAGTGGTCTCCCAATTGGTGAGTAATTCTCTGTGGTATCCCAGATGGCGAGTTATTCTCTGTGGTCTCCCAGTTGGTGAGTCATTCTCTGTGGTCTTCCAG
The DNA here is from genome assembly GCA_031479575.1 of Coregonus ussuriensis. Taxonomy (NCBI): domain Eukaryota; kingdom Metazoa; phylum Chordata; class Actinopteri; order Salmoniformes; family Salmonidae; genus Coregonus; species Coregonus ussuriensis. Next base: position 975,760 of record CM062480.1, on the reverse strand, counting down.
TTGGCGAGTCATTCTCTGTGGTCTCCCAGTTGGCGAGTCATTCTCTGTGGGTTCCCAGTTGGTGAGTCATTCTCTGTGGTGTACCAGTTGGTGAGTCATTCTCTGTGGTCTCCCAGTTTGCGAGTCATTCTCTGTGGTCTCCCAGTTGGCGAGTCATTCTCTGTGGTCTCCCTGTTGGTGAGTCATTCTCTGTGGTCTCCCAGTTGGTGAGTCATTCTCTGTGGTCTCCCAGTTGGTGAGTCATTCTCTGTGGTCTCCCAGTTGGTGAGTCATTCTCTGTGGTCTCCCAGTTGGCGAGTCATTCTCTGTGGTCTCCCAGTTGGTGAGTCATTGTCTGTGGTCTCCCAGTTGGTGAGTCATTCTCTTGGTCACCCAGTTGGCGAGTCATTCTCTGTGGTCTCCCAGTTGGCGTGTCATTCTCTGTGGTCTCCCAGTTGGCGAGTCATTCTCTGTGGTCTCCCAGTTGGCGAGTCACTCTCTTGGTCACCCAGTTGGCGAGTCATTCTCTGGTCTCCCAGTTGGTGAGTCATTCTCTGTGGTCTCCCAGTTGGTGAGTCATTCTCTGTAGTCTCCCAGTTGGCGAATCATTCTCTGTGGTCTCCCAGTTGACGAGTCATTCTCTGTGGTCTCCCTGTTGGTGAGTCATTCTCTGTGGTCTCCCAGTTGGCGAGTCATTCTCTGTGGTCTCCCAGTTGGCGAGTCATTCTCTGTGGTCTCCCAGATGGTGAGTCATTCTCTGTGGTCTCCCAGTTGGTGAGTCATTCTCTGTGGTCTCCCAGTTGGTGAGTCATTCTCTGTTTAGTGCTCTCCCAGTTGGTGAGTCATTCTCTGTGGTCTCCCAGTTGGTGAGTCATTCTCTGTGGTCTCCCAGTTAGTGAGTCATTCTCTGTGGTTTCCTAGTTGGCGAGTCATTATATGTCGTCTCCCAGTTGGCGAGTCATTCTCTGTTAAGTGCTCTTCCAGTTGGTGAGTCATTCTCTGTGGTCTCCCAGTTGGTGAGTCATTCTCTGTTGTCTCCCAGTTGGCGAGTCATTCTCTGTGGTCTCCCAGTTAGTGAGTCATTCTCTGTGGTCTCCCAGTTGGCGAGTCATTCTTTGTGGTCTCCCAGTTGGTGAGTGATTGTCTGTGGTCTCCCAGTTGGCGAGTCATTCTCTGCGGTCTCCCAGTTGGTGAGTCATTCTCTTTGGTCTCCCAGTTGGCGAGTCATTCTCTGTGGTCTCCCAGTTGGCGAGTCATTCTCTGTGGTCTCCCAGTTGGCGAGTCATTCTTTGTGGTCTCCCAGTTGGTGAGTCATTCTCTGTTTAGTGCTCTCCCAGTTGGTGAGTCATTCTCTGTGGTCTCCCAGTTGGTGAGTCATTCTCTGTGGTCTCCCAGTTGGTGAGTCATTCTCTGTGGTCTCCCAGTTGGTGATTCATTCTCTGTGGTCTCCCAGTTGGCGAGTCATTCTCTGTGGTCTCCCAGTTGGCGAGTCATTCTCTGTGGTCTCCCTGTTGGCGAGTCATTCTCTGTGGTCTCCCAGTTGGCGAGTCATTCTCTGTGGTCTCCCAGTAGGCAAGTCATTTTCTGTGGTCTTCCAGTTGGTGAGTCATTCTCTGTGGTCTCCCAGTTGGCGAGTCATTCTCTGTGGTCTCCTAGTTGGTGAGTCATTCTCTGTTTAGTGCTCTCCCAGTTGGTGAGTCATTCTCTGTGGTCTCCCAGTTGGTGAGTCATTCTCTGTGGTCTCCCAGTTGGCGAGTCATTCTCTGTGGTCTCCCTGTTGGTGAGTCATTCTCTGTGGTCTCCCAGTTGGCGAGTCATTCTCTGTGGTCTCCCTGTTGGTGAGTCATCCTCTTTGGTCTCCCAGTTTGCGAGTTATTCTCTTGGTCTCCCAGTTGGTGAGTCATTCTGTTTAGTGGTCTCCCAGTTGGTGAGTCATTCTCTGTGGTCTCCCAGTTGGTGATTCATTCTCTGTTTAGTGGTCTCCCAGTTGGTGAGTCATTCTCTGTTTAGTGGTCTCCCAGTTGGTGAGTCATTCTCTGTTTAGTGGTCTCCCAGTTGACGAGTCATTCTCTGTGGTCTCTCAGTTGGTGAGTCATTCTCTGTGGTCTCCCAGTTGGCGAGTCATTCTCTGTTTAGTGGTCTCCCAGTTGGCGAGTCATTCTCTGTGGTCTCCCAGTTGGCGAGTCATTCTCTGTGGTCTCCCAGTTGGTGAGTCATTCTCTGTGGTCTCCCAGTTGGTGAGTCATTCTCTGTGGTCTCCCAGTTGGCAAGTCATTTTCTGTGGTCTCCCAGTTGGTGAGTCATTCTCTGTGGTCTCCCTGTTGGCGAGTCATTATATGTGGTCTCCCAGTTGGCGAGTCATTCTCTGTTTAGTGGTCTCCCAGTTGGTGAGTCATTCTCTTTTTAGTGGTCTCCCAATTGGCGAGTCATTCTCTGTGGTCTCCCAGTTGGCGAGTCATTCTCTGTGGTCTCCCAGTTGGCGAGTTATTCTCTGATGTCTCCCAGTTGGTGAGTCATTCTCTGTGGTCTCCCAGATGGTGAGTCATTCTCTGTAGTCTCCCAGTTGGTGAGTCATTCTCTGTGGTCTCCCAGTTGGCGAGTCATTCTCTGTGGTCTCCCAGTTGGTGAGTCATTCTGTTTAGTGGTCTCCCAGTTGGTGAGACATTCTCTTTTTAGTGGTCTCCCAATTGCTGAGTAATTCTCTGTGGTCTCCCAGATGGCGAGTTATTCTCTGTGGTCTCCCAGTTGGCGAGTCATTCTCTGTGGTCTACCAGATGGTGAATCATTCTGTTTAGTGGTCTCCCAGTTGGTGAGTCATTCTTTGTGGTCTCCCAGTTGGTGAGTCATTATCTGTTTAGTGGTCTCCCAGTTGGTGAGTCATTATCTGTTTAGTGGTCTCCCAGTTGGCGAGTCATTCTCTGTGGTCTCTCAGTTGGTGAGTCATTTTCTGTGGTCTCCCAGTTGGCGATTTATTCTCTGTGGTCTCCCAGTTGCTGAGTCATTCTCTGTTTAGTGGTCTCCCAGTTGGCGAGTCATTCTCTGTGGTCTCCCAGTTGGCAAGTCATTCTCTGTGGTCTCCCAGTTGGTGAGTCATTCTCTGTGGTCTCCCAGTTGCCAAGTCATTCTCTGTGGTCTCCCAGTTGGTGAGTCATTCTCTGTGGTCTCCCAGTTGGCGAGTCATTTTCTGTTTAGTGGTCTCCCAGTTGGCGAGTCATTCTCTTTTTAGTGGTCTCCCAATTGACGAGTCATTCTCTGTGGTCTCCCAGTTGGCGAGTTATTCTCTGAGGTCTCCCTGTTGGCGAGTAATTCTCTGTGGTCTCCCAGATGGTGAGTCATTCTCTGTGGTCTCCCAGATGGCGAGTCATTCTCTGTGGTCTCCCAGTTGGCGAGTCATTCTCTGTGGTCTCCCAGTTGGCGAGTTATTCTCTGAGGTCTCCCAGTTGGTGAGTCATTCCCTGTGGTCTCCCAGATGGTGAGTCATTCTCTGTGGTCTCCCAGTTGGTGAGTCATTCTCTGTGGTCTCCCAGTTGGCGAGTTATTCTCTGTGGTCTCCCAGTTGGTGAGTCATTCTCTGTGGTCTTCCAGTTGGCGAGTCATTCTCTGTGGTCTCCCAGTTGGTGAGTCATTCTCTGTGGTCTCCCAGTTGGCGAGTTATTCTCTGAGGTCTCCCAGTTGGTGAGTCATTCTCTGTGGTCTACCAGATGGTGAGTCATTCTCTGTGGTCTCCCAGTTGGTGAGTCATTCTCTGTGGTCTCCCAGTTGGCGAGTCATTCTCTGTGGTCTCCCAGTTGGTGAGTCATTCTGTTTAGTGGTCTCACAGTTGGTGAGTCATTCTCTTTTTAGTGGTCTCCCAATTGGTGAGTAATTCTCTGTGGTCTCCCAGATGGCGAGTTATTCTCTGTGGTCTCCCAGTTGGTGAGTCATTCTCTGTGGTCTTCCAGTTGGCGAGTCATTCTCTGTGGTCTCCCAGTTGGCGAGTCATTCTCTGTGGGTTCCCAGTTGGTGAGTCATTCTCTGTGGTGTACCAGTTGGTGAGTCATTCTCTGTGGTCTCCCAGTTTGCGAGTCATTCTCTGTGGTCTCCCAGTTGGCGAGTCATTCTCTGTGGTCTCCCTGTTGGTGAGTCATTCTCTGTGGTCTCCCAGTTGGTGAGTCATTCTCTGTGGTCTCCCAGTTGTGAGTCATTCTCTGTGGTCTCCCAGTTGGCGAGTCATTCTCTGTGGTCTCCCAGTTGGTGAGTCATTCTGTTTAGTGGTCTCCCAGTTGGTGAGTCATTCTCTTTTTAGTGGTCTCCCAATTGGTGAGTAATTCTCGGTGGTCTCCCAGATGGCGAGTTATTCTCTGTAGTCTCCCAGTTGGTGAGTCATTCTCTGTGGTCTTCCAGTTGGCGAGTCATTCTCTGTGGTCTCCCAGTTGGCGAGTCATTCTCTGTGGGTTCCCAGTTGGTGAGTCATTCTCTGTGTTGTACCAGTTGGTGAGTCATTCTCTGTGGTCTCCCAGTTTGCGAGTCATTCTCTGTGGTCACCCAGTTGGCGAGTCATTCTCTGTGGTCTCCCAGTTGGCGTGTCATTCTCTGTGGTCTCCCAGTTGGTGAGTAATTCTCTGTGGTCTCCCAGTTGGCGAGTCATTCTCTGTGGTCTCCCAGATGGTGAGTCATTCTCTGTGGTCTCCCAGTTGGTGAGTCATTCTCTGTGGTCTCCCAGTTGGTGAGTCATTCTCTGTTTAGTGCTCTCCCAGTTGGTGAGTCATTCTCTGTGGTCTCCCAGTTGGTGAGTCATTCTCTGTGGTCTCCCAGTTGGTGAGTCATTCTCTGTGGTCTCCTAGTTGGCGAGTCATTCTATGTCGTCTCCCAGTTGGCGAGTCATTCTCTGTTAAGTGCTCTTCCAGTTGGTGAGTCATTCTCTGTGGTCTCCCAGTTGGTGAGTCATTCTCTGTTGTCTCCCAGTTGGCGAGTCATTCTCTGTGGTCTCCCAGTTAGTGAGTCATTCTCTGTGGTCTCCCAGTTGGCGAGTCATTCTTTGTGGTCTCCCAGTTGGTGAGTGATTCTCTGTGGTCTCCCAGTTGGCGAGTCATTCTCTGCGGTCTCCCAGTTGATGAGTCATTCTCTGTGGTCTCCCAGTTGGCGAGTCATTCTCTGTGGTCTCCCAGTTGGTGAGTCATTCTCTGTGGTCTCCCAGTTGGTGAGTCATTCTCTGTGGTCTCCCAGTTGGTGATTCATTCTCTGTGGTCTCCCAGTTGGCGAGTCATTCTCTGTGGTCTCCCAGTTGGCGAGTCATTCTCTGTGGTCTCCCTGTTGGCGAGTCATTCTCTGTGGTCTCCCAGTTGGCGAGTCATTCTCTGTGGTCTCCCAGTAGGCAAGTCATTTTCTGTGGTCTTCCAGTTGGTGAGTCATTCTCTGTGGTCTCCCAGTTGGCGAGTCATTCTCTGTGGTCTCCTAGTTGGTGAGTCATTCTCTGTTTAGTGCTCTCCCAGTTGGTGAGTCATTCTCTGTGGTCTCCCAGTTGGTGAGTCATTCTCTGTGGTCTCCCAGTTGGCGAGTCATTCTCTGTGGTCTCCCTGTTGGTGAGTCATTCTCTGTGGTCTCCCAGTTGGCAAGTCATTCTCTGTGGTCTCCCTGTTGGTGAGTCATTATCTATTGTCTCCCAGTTGGCGAGTCATTCTCTGTGGTCTCCCAGTTGGCAAGTCATTCTCTGTGGTCTCCCAGATGGTGAGTCATTCTCTATGATCTCCCAGTTGGTGAGTCATTATCTGTGGTCTCCCAGTTGGTGAGTCATTCTCTGTTTAGTGCTCTCCCAGTTGGTGAGTCATTCTCTGTGGTCTCCCAGTTGGTGAGTCATTCTCTGTGGTCTCCCAGTTGGCGAGTCATTATCTGTGGTCTCCCAGTTGGTGAGTCATTCTCTGTTTAGTGCTCTCCCAGTTGGTGAGTCATTCTCTGTGGTCTCCCAGTTGGTGAGTCATTCTCTGTGGTCTCCCAGTTGGCGAGTCATTCTCTGTGGTCTTCCAGTTGGCGAGTCATTCTCTGTGGTCTCCCAGTTTGCGAGTCATTCTCTGTGGTCTCCCAGATGGTGAGTCTTTCTCTGTGGTCTCCCAGTTGGTGAGTCATTCTCTGTGGTCTCCCAGTTGGTGAGTCATTCTCTGTTTAGTGCTCTCCCAGTTGGTGAGTCATTCTCTGTGGTCTCCCAGTTGGTGAGTCATTCTCTGTGGTCTCCCAGTTGGCGAGTCATTCTCTGTGGATTCCTAGTTGGTGAGTCATTCTCTGTGGTCTCCCAGTTGGTGAGTCATTCTCTGTTTAGTGCTCTCCCAGTTGGTGAGTCACTATCCAGCTGGCTGACTGGTGTGTGTGTGTTTGTCATGCAGTGTAACAGGACTGACTGACAGTGTAACAGGACTGACTGACAGTGTAACAGGACTGACTGACAGTGTAACAGGACTGACTGACAGTGTAACAGGACTGACTGACAGTGTAACAGGACTGACTGACAGTGTATCAGGACTGACTGACAGTGTAACAGGACTGACTGACGGTGTAACAGGACTGACTGACAGTGTAACAGGACTGACTGACAGTGTAACAGGACTGACTGACAGTGTAACAGGACTGACTGACAGTGTATCAGGACTGACTGACAGTGTAACAGGACTGACTGACAGTGTAACAGGACTGACTGACAGTGTAACAGGACTGACTGACGGTGTAACAGGACTGACTGACGGTGTAACAGGACTGACTGACAGTGTAACAGGACTGACTGACAGTGTAACAGGACTGACCTGTTACAGGAGAGCTGCTGTAGAGTATACAGGACAATTTGTAACAGGGTGTGTGTGTGTGTGTCTCTGTGTGTGTGTGTAGTTGTCTCTGTGTTTGTGAGTGTGTGTGCGTGCGTGCGTGCGTGCGTGCGTGCGTGTGTGGTTGTATTCTGAGGTCCTTCCCATAGTGCACAATGTAGGGAATTAGGGTGCCATTTGGGACGCAGACGAAGAGACGTTGTGAAATGTATCACTCTCCACGACCATAGAATAGTCTAATCTGATCACTCTCCACGACCATAGAATAGTCTAATCTGATCACTCTCCACGACCATAGAATAGTCTAATCTGATCACTCTCCACGACCATAGAATAGTCTAATCTGATCACTCTCCACGACCATAGAATAGTCTAATCTGATCACTCTCCACGACCATAGAATAGTCTAATCTGATCACTCTCCACGACCATAGAATAGTCTAATCTGATCACTCTCCACGACCATAGAATAGTCTAATCTGATCACTCTCCACGACCATAGAATAGTCTAATCTGATCACTCTCCACGACCATAGAATAGTCTAATCTGATCACTCTCCACGACCATAGAATAGTCTAATCTGATCACTCTCCACGACCATAGAATAGTCTAATCTGATCACTCTCCACGACCATAGAATAGTCTAATCTGATCTGGCAGGCTTCCAGAAGCAGAGTCAATTATTATCTCCTTGGGTGATGACCTCTGACCTCCATCAGAGGTTGGCTGCTGACTAATGTAGTCAAATTGCACAGGCACTACAGACACACCCACCCACCCACCCACCCACCCTAGGCATAGCCAGCTTTCACTACAGACATGCACATACACACCCACCCACCCACCCCAGTGGCGTAGCGCAATTTATTTTTAAATGGGGAGAAAAATGTGCAGTATTATTGCTATTTTGCACATTTTGCCACGAGGCTGAGATACACTGTTGCTGTTTTAGAGCTCAGGGATTCTTGAGGAAAAGCAACTTTTGTTCAGCAAATATTTGTCTTAATATTAACAAAGTTTGAATTATATATTTTGATAGACCAAAGTATCAGCTATCACACCATGTAAAGGAACAACCTCCAACGGTCTCCCGGTTGCGGCCGGCTACAGCAGAGCCTGGATTCGAACCAGGATCTCTAGTGGCACAGCTAGCACTGCGATGCAGTGCCTTAGACCACTGCGCCACTCGGGAGTTAGTCTGTTACGTGTGTGGTACGTGTGTTACGTGTATGGTACGTGTGTGTGTGTGTGTGGTACGTGTGTGTGTGTGTGTGTGTGTGTGTGGTACGTGTGTTACGTGTGTGGTACGTGTGTGTGTGTGTTACGTGTGTGTGTGTGTCTGTGTCTGTGTCTGTGTGTGTGTGTCTGTGTCTGTGTCTGTGTCTGTGTGTGTGTGTGTGTGTGTGTGTGTGTGTGTGTGTGTGTGTGTGTGGTATGTGTGTGTGTGGCACGTGTGTGTTACGTGTGTGTCTGTGTGTGTGTGTGTATGTTACGTGTGTTACGTGTGTGGTACGTGTGTGTGTGTGTGTGTGTGTGTGTGTGTGGTATGTGTGGTACGTGTGTGTGTGTGGTACGTGTGTGTACTACTTTGCTTTATCTTGGCCAGGTCGCAGTTGTAAATGAGAACCTGTTCTCAACTGGCTTACCTGGTTAAATAAAGGTGAAATAAAATAAATAATAAATAAAAAAACGTGTGTTACGTGTGTGTGGTACGTGTGTGTGGTATGTGTGTGTGGTACGTGTGTTACGTGTGTGTGTGTGGTACGTGTGTGTGGTATGTGTGTGTGTGTGTGTGTGTGTTACGTGTGTGTGTGTGGTATGTGTGTTACGTGTGTGCGTGTGGTACGTGTGTTACGTGTGTGTGTGTGGTACGTGTGTGTGTGTGGTACGTGTGTGTGTGTGGTACGTGTGTTACGTGTGTGTGTGTGTTACGTGTGTGTGTGTGGTACGTGTGTTACGTGTGTGTGTGTGGTACGTGTGTTTGTGTGGTACGTGTGTGTGTGTGGTACGTGTGTTACGTGTGTGTGTGTGTGTTACGTGTGTGTGTGTGGTATGTGTGTTACGTGTGTGCGTGTGGTACGTGTGTTACGTGTGTGTGTGTGGTACGTGTGTGTGTGTGGTACGTGTGTGTGTGTGGTACGTGTGTTACGTGTGTGTGTGTGTTACGTGTGTGTGTGTGGTACGTGTGTTACGTGTGTGTGTGTGGTACGTGTGTTTGTGTGGTACGTGTGTGTGTGTGGTACGTGTGTTACGTGTGTGTGTGTGGTATGTGTGTTACGTGTGTGTGTGTGGTACGTGTGTGTGTGTGGTATGTGTGTTACGTGTGTGTGTGTGGTACGTGTGTGTGTGTGGTACGTGTGTGTGTGTGGTATGTGTGTTACGTGTGTGTGTGTGGTACGTGTGTGTGTGTGGTACGTGTGTTACGTGTGTGTGTGTGGTATGTGTGTTACGCGTGTGTGGTATGTGTGGTACATGTGTGTGTGGTATGTGTGTGTGGTATGTGTGTGTGTGTAGTGTGTGTGTAGTGTATGTGCTCCTGTCCAGTTTGTGGGCGAAATGCACCTTAAAGTTGGTTACCAATATAATGCCATATAAAGTCCAAAGAAGAAGAAGAAGACTGAAGGAGGAGATATGACTAGAAACTAACTCTGTTTACCCTTTTATCTGTGGATTAATTGTCGGAGTAGAGGACTTCGTGCATTTCAGGTAAAATAACAACCCCAATGTTTATATCCCAGGACAAATTAGCTAGCAACAGCAAGCCATGAATGTTTCATGTGTTTCGACCAAATTAATATAGTTGGTTCAGAGTTCGTTTTGATATTTCAACCTGCGTGTCCTGATCGCGTCTGGTGTGGGTGGACAAAATCAATGTGCGCGCGATGGCGCCCGGGGACACATGCTGTCACGCCCTGGCTCTGGGGACTCTTTAATGTTGAGCCAGGGTGTGTAGGTTCTATGTTATAGTTTATATGTTTTGTTCTAGATCGTGCAGATCTATGTTGGCCAGGGTGGTTCCCAATCATAGGCAGCTGTAGCTCGTTGTCTTTGATTGGGGAACATACTTAGGCAGCCTGTTGGCACCAGTTAGAGGTGGGATCTTGTTCCATAAAGGTTTGTTGTGTATAACCTCAGGACTTTGTTGTTTTGTTTGTGTTGTTAAGTATACAATAAAGATGTACGCTTATCACGCTGCGCCTTGGTCCGTGTCTTCCGGTAACGATCGTGACAGAAGATCCCACCATAAGAGGACCAAGCAGCGTGCCCAGGAGGAGAAGATGGCGATGTCCCAGGTGGGCAAATGGTGGTCTTGGGAGGAGATATTCGCGGGCAGAGGGCCATGGGCAAAGGTAAATGCCCAGGCAGGAGAGGAGAAACGGCGCCAACCGCGCTGACGACGGACACGCGAGAGGCAACCCCAATAATTTTTTTTGGGGGGGCACACGGCGTGGACGACGGGGCAGCAGGAGGCAGCTACAGGGCGAATCTGCGGACTAGGAGAGGAGGCCACCAGGTTACGGGGGCTATTGGTCATGAGGGAGAAGGAGAGTGTAGAGGCACGGCGAGAGGAACTGGTTAGGCAGCAGAGGGAGCGGAGGTTTATAAGGAAACACAGTCCCGCTCCTCGCACCAAGCAAGTGGTGTGTGTCACCAGTCCGGTCCGGCCCGTTCCTGCTCCCCGCACTAAGTTAGTGGTGCATGTTCCCAGTACGGCCCGAACTGTTCCTGTCCCTCGCACCAAGCCTGTGGTGCGCGTCGCCAGCCCGGTCCGGCCTGTTCCTGCCCCTCGCACCAAGCCAGTGGTGCGCGTCGCCAGCCCGGTCCGGCCTGTTCCTGTCCCTCGCACCAAGCCTGTGGTGCGCGTCGCCAGCCCGGTCCGGCCTGTTCCTGCCCCTCGCACCAAGCCAGTGGTGCGCGTCGCCAGCCTGGTCCGGCCTGTTCCTGCCCCTCGCACCAAGCCAGTGGTGCGCGTCGTCAGCCCGGTCCGGCCCATTCCTGCTCCCCGCACCAAGCCAGTGGTGCGCGTCGCCAGCCCGGTCCGGCCTGTTCCTGTCCCTTGCACCAAGCCAGTGGTGCGCGTCGCCAGCCCGGTCCGGCCTGTTCCTGTCCCTCGCACCAAGCCAGTGGTGCGCGTCGTCAGCCCGGTCCGGCCCGTTCCTGCTCCCCGCACCAAGCCTGTGGTGCGCGTCGCCAGCCCGGTCCGGCCTGTTCCTGCCCCTCGCACCAAGCCAGTGGTGCGCGTCGCCAGCCTGGTCCGGCCTGTTCCTGCCCCTCGCACCAAGCCAGTGGTGCGCGTCGTCAGCCCGGTCCGGCCTGTTCCTGTCCCTTGCACCAAGCCAGTGGTGCGCGTCGCCAGCCCGGTCCGGCCTGTTCCTGTCCCTCGCACCAAGCCAGTGGTGCGCGTCGTCAGCCCGGTCCGGCCCGTTCCTGCTCCCCGCACCAAGCCTGTGGTGCGCGTCGCCAGCCCGGTCCGGCCTGTTCCTGCCCCTCGCACCAAGCCAGTGGTGCGCGTCGCCAGCCTGGTCCGGCCTGTTCCTGCCCCTCGCACCAAGCCAGTGGTGCGCGTCGTCAGCCCGGTCCGGCCCATTCCTGCTCCCCGCACCAAGCCAGTGGTGCGCGTCGCCAGCCCGGTCCGGCCTGTTCCTGTCCCTTGCACCAAGCCAGTGGTGCGCGTCGCCAGCCCGGTCCGGCCTGTTCCTGTCCCTCGCACCAAGCCAGTGGTGCGCGTCGTCAGCCCGGTCCGGCCCGTTCCTGCTCCCCGCACCAAGCCAGTGGTGCGCTTCGTCAGCCCGGTCCGGCCCGTTCCTGCTCCCCGCACCAAGCCAGTGGTGCGCGTCATCAGGCCGGTCCGGCCCGTTCCTGGTCCCCGCACCAAGCCAGTTGTGCGCGTCGTCAGCCCGGTCCGGCCCGTTCCTTCTCCCCGCACCAAGCCAGTGGTGCGTGTGTCCAGTCCGGCACGGCCCGTGCCTGTTCCACCGGTGCCTGGTCCGGCACCGGTCAGCTGCTCCACTCCGGAGCCAGAGCAATCCGCTCCACCGTGTCCAGTCCAGCTCCGGCCAGCGGGACCAGACCAGGGGCGCAACGGGGGGGGGGGGTGGAGAGAGAGTGGTGGTCACGCCCGGCCAGCGGGACCAGACCAGGGGCGCAACGGGGGGGGGGGGTGGAGAGAGAGTGGTGGTCACGCCCGGCCAGCGGGACCAGACCAGGGGGGGGGTGGAGAGAGAGTGGTGGTCACGCCCGGCCAGCGGGACCAGACCAGGGGGGGGGTGGAGAGAGAGTGGTGGTCACGCCCTGCCAGCGGGACCAGACCGGGGGGGGGGGGTGGAGAGAGTGGTGGTCACGCCCGGCCAGCGGGACCAGACCAGGGGGGGGGGGTGGAGAGAGTGGTGGTCACGCCCGGCCAGCGGGACCAGACCAGGGGGGGGGTGGAGAGAGTGGTGGTCACGCCCGGCCAGCGGGACCAGACCAGGGGGGGGGGTGGAGAGAGAGTGGTGGTCACGCCCGGCCAGCGGGACCAGACCAGGGGGGGGGTGGAGAGAGAGTGGTGGTCACGCCCGGCCAGCGGGACCAGACCAGGGGGGGGGGGGTGGAGAGAGAGTGGTGGTCACGCCCGGCCAGCGGGACCAGACCAGGGGGGGGGTGGAGAGAGTGGTGGTCACGCCCGGCCAGCGGGACCAGACCAGGGGGGGGGGGTGGAGAGAGTGGTGGTCACGCCCGGCCAGCGGGACCAGACCAGGGGGGGGGTGGAGAGAGTGGTGGTCACGCCCGGCCAGCGGGACCAGACCAGGGGGGGGGTGGAGAGAGAGTGGTGGTCACGCCCGGCCAGCGGGACCAGACCAGGGGGGGGGTGGAGAGAGAGTGGTGGTCACGCCCGGCCAGCGGGACCAGACCAGGGGGGGGGGGTGGAGAGAGAGTGGTGGTCACGCCCGGCCAGCGGGACCAGACCAGGGGGGGGGGTGGAGAGAGAGTGGTGGTCACGCCCGGCCAGCGGGACCAGACCAGGGGGGGGGGTGGAGAGAGTGGTGGTCACGCCCGGCCAGCGGGACCAGACCAGGGGGGGGGGTGGAGAGAGGTGGTGGTCACGCCCGGCCAGCGGGACCAGACCAGGGGGGGGGGTGGAGAGAGTGGTGGTCACGCCCGGCCAGCGGGACCAGACCAGGGGGGGGGGTGGAGAGAGAGTGGTGGTCACGCCCGGCCAGCGGGACCAGACCAGGGGGGGGGGTGGAGAGAGAGTGGTGGTCACGCCCGGCCAGCGGGACCAGACCAGGGGGGGGGTGGAGAGAGAGTGGTGGTCACGCCCGGCCAGCGGGACCAGACCAGGGGGGGGGGTGGAGAGAGTGGTGGTCACGCCCGGCCAGCGGGACCAGACCAGGGGGGGGGGTGGAGAGAGAGTGGTGGTCACGCCCGGCCAGCGGGACCAGACCAGGGGGGGGGGGTGGAGAGAGTGGTGGTCACGCCCGGCCAGCGGGACCAGACCAGGGGGGGGGGGTGGAGAGAGTGGTGGTCACGCCCGGCCAGCGGGACCAGACCAGGGGGGGGGGGTGGAGAGAGAGTGGTGGTCACGCCCGGCCAGCGGGACCAGACCAGGGGGGGGGGGTGGAGAGAGAGTGGTGGTCACGCCCGGCCAGCGGGACCAGACCAGGGGGGGGGGTGGAGAGAGAGTGGTG
>CM062480.1:844824-954824 GCA_031479575.1 Coregonus ussuriensis | reverse complement strand
GGAGGACCAAACCTGCCATAATTAGAATTAAATGAAAAAATAGATAAATAAATAAATCATAATTAAATAAATGAGCAAGGAAATACATAAAAAAAAATTTTTTATCTGTATGTATTTAATCATTTATCTATGTATTATCTAATTATTCAAACTTTAATTCATTTTATTCGTTTATATATTTATTTATTTCTGTACGTCTTCCTCCAATATGATAATGAGGGGGTGTCAATCAAATGTCTGTGGGTGGTATCTAACTCACCATTGGTTGATAATGGCTATCATAAGGTGAATGCACCAATGTGTAAGTCGCTCTGGATAAGAGCGTCTGATAAATGACTTAAATGTAAATGTAAACAGACCTGGTCTTCCAGGTCGGTTCAATCAAAAACGTTGTGCCTACCCCTGCCCTAGAGGTATTAGTCAATGCTTAGGAACTGAATATTGTATGTGAATTTCCATATATCAATAACCAGGTTTCCATTCTACCTTTGTATGCCAGTAAAGTGCTGATAAAACATGTAATGACAGGCCTGATGGAAACAAAAAATGTCCACAAAACTAAAGACGCTAGACAAGGTGGGATCTTGGAAATTCACATACAATATGGTCCTCTGTAGCTCAGCTGGTAGAGCACGGCGCCTGTAACGCCAAGGTAGTGGGTTCGATCCCCGGGACCACCCATACATAAAAAAAAATAATAATGTATGCACGCATGACTGTAAGTCGCTTTGGATAAAAGCGTCTGCTAAATGGCATATTATTTATATTTTTGTGTCGGTAAAACAAATTCCGCGAGAAATGTTGGTGGAAACACTTTTATGTGCAAATATTGATATAATAACCATCACATCGAAGTCAACTTGGAGTCACGTGATGACATGGTGTGTGGTCCTCCCACTACGACTCGGGAAACCATGCAGTTTATTAGGCTACAGATGAAATAAGTTATGATGAACATCACAGGGTGGTGAAAGTGCACGGTGGTGAGCACAGCAACAGTCTCTCTCTCTCTCTCTCAGCCGTTCTGTCAACATGTATTGTATGTAACCACTATAATTCATAACAACAGCAATCACATACTTATATTCACTTTGTCTACTTGTCCCATTCTTCAGTCTGGTCTGGGATATATATTTTAGTTGACACACCTGTGTGATGTATCTGAAATACAGGAATAAAAATGTAATTCACCCTTGACATGAGACTTGCATTTACTTTAGACCTTTTGAATCATAAGCTCCAAGTGTTGTGTTTAAGTTACCACAGAAGTTAGACAAAGTTAGTGTGAAGACCAACGTGACAAACATGCTATGAAAAAGTTGTTTTGTAATCCAACAATACAATTAAAATTAGTTTATACAAAACTTTATTGCATTTGGTCATCCCCAAAATGTGGCCTTTGAATGCCTTGATAGTTGTATCCTTCCTCAGGGAACTGTCTGCTGATAGCTGCCAACAGGGTGGCAGTTCCAGGGTTCTAGAGCCCAGCAGACTCATTGTTGATGTGCTGCTCTAGAGTTCCAGAGTTCTAGAGCCCAGCAGACTAATTGTTGATGTGTGCTCTAGAGTTCCAGAGTTCTAGAGCCCAGCAGACTCATTGTTGATGTGCTGCTCTAGAGTTCCAGTGTTCTAGAGCCCAGCAGACTCATTGTTGATGTGCTGCTCTAGAGTTCCAGAGTTCTAGAGCCCAGCAGAATCATTGTTGATGTGCTGCTCTAGAGTTCCAGGGTTCTAGAGCCCAGCAGACTCATTGTTGATGTGCTGCTCTAGAGTTCCAGAGTTCTAGAGCCCAGCAGACTCATTGTTGATGTGCTGCTCTAGAGTTCCAGGGTTCTAGAGCCCAGCAGACTCATTGTTGATGTGCTGCTCTAGAGTTCCAGAGTTCTAGAGCCCAGCAGACTCATTGTTGATGTGCTGCTCTAGAGTTCCAGGGTTCTAGAGCCCAGCAGACTCATTGTTGATGTGCTGCTCTAGAGTTCCAGAGTTCTAGAGCCCAGCAGACTCATTGACGATGTGCTGCTCTAGAGTTCCAGTGTTCTAGAGCCCAGCAGACTCATTGTTGATGTGCTGCTCTAGAGTTCCAGTGTTTTAGAGCCCAGCAGACTCATTGTTGATGTGCTGCTCTAGAGTTCCAGTGTTCTAGAGCCCAGCAGACTCATTGTTGATGTGCTGCTTTAGAGTTCCAGAGTTCTAGAGCCCAGCAGACTCATTGTTGAAGTGCTGCTCTAGAGTTCCAGAGTTCTAGAGCCCAGCAGACTCATTGTTGATGTGCTGCTCTAGAGTTCCAGGGTTCTAGAGCCCAGCAGACTCATTGTTGATGTGCTGCTCTAGAGTTCCAGAGTTCTAGATCCCAGCAGACTCATTGTTGATGTGCTGCTCTAGAGTTCCAGAGTTCTAGAGCCCAGCAGACTCATTGTTGATGTGCTGCTCTAGAGTTCCAGGGTTCTAGAGCCCAGCAGACTCATTGTTGATGTGCTGCTCTAGAGTTCCAGAGTTCTAGAGCCCAGCAGACTCATTGTTCATGTGCTGCTCTATAGTTCCAGAGTTCTAGAGCCCAGCAGACTCATTGTTGATGTGCTGCTCTAGAGTTCCAGAGTTCTAGAGCCCAGCAGACTCATTGTTGATGTGCTGCTCTAGAGTTCCATAGTTCTAGAGCCCAGCAGACTCATTGTTGATGTGCTGCTCTAGAGTTCCAGAGTTCTAGAGCCCAGCAGACTCATTGTTGATGTGCTGCTCTAGAGTTCCAGGGTTCTAGAGCCCAGCAGACTCATTGTTGATGTGCTGCTCTAGAGTTCCAGAGTTCTAGAGCCCAGCAGACTCATTGTTGATGTGCTGCTCTAGAGTTCCAGTGTTCTAGAGCCCAGCAGACTCATTGTTGATGTGCTGCTATAGAGTTCCAGTGTTCTAGAGCCCAGCAGACTCATTGTTGATGTGCTGCTCTAGAGTTCCAGTGTTCTAGAGCCCAGCAGACTCATTGTTGATGTGCTGCTTTAGAGTTCCAGAGTTCTAGAGCCCAGCAGACTCATTGTTGAAGTGCTGCTCTAGAGTTCCAGGGTTCTAGAGCCCAGCAGACTCATTGTTGATGTGCTGCTCTAGAGTTCCAGAGTTCTAGAGCCCAGCAGACTCATTGTTGATGTGCTGCTCTAGAGTTCCAGAGTTCTAGAGCCCAGCAGATTCATTGTTGATGTGCTGCTCTAGAGTTCCAGAGTTCTAGAGCCCAGCAGACTCATTGTTGATGTGCTGCTCTAGAGTTCCAGAGTTCTAGAGCCCAGCAGACTCATTGTTCATGTGCTGCTCTAGAGTTCCAGGGTTCTAGAGCCCAGCAGACTCATTGTTGATGTGCTGCTCTAGAAATCCAGAGTTCTAGAGCCCAGCAGACTCATTGTTGATGTGCTGCTCTAGAGTTCCAGAGTTCTAGAGCCCAGCAGACTCATTGTTGATGTGCTGCTCTAGAGTTCCAGAGTTCTAGAGCCCAGCAGACTCATTGTTGATGTGCTGCTCTAGAGTTCCAGGGTTCTAGAGCCCAGCAGACTCATTCTTGATGTGCTGCTCTAGAGTTCCAGGGTTCTAGAGCCCAGCAGACTCATTGTTGATGTGCTGCTCTAGAGTTCCAGAGTTCTAGAGCCCAGCAGACTCATTGTTGATGTGCTGCTCTAGAGTTCCAGAGTTCTAGAGCCCAGCAGACTCATTGTTGATGTGCTGCTCTAGAGTTCCAGAGTTCTAGAGCCCAGCAGACTCATTGTTGATGTGCTGCTCTAGAGTTCCAGAGTTCTAGAGCCCAGCAGACTCATTGTTGATGTGCTGCTCTAGAGTTCCAGGGTTATAGAGCCCAGCAGACTCATTGTTGATGTGCTGCTCTAGAGTTCCAGAGTTCTAGAGCCCAGCAGACTCATTGTTGATGTGCTGCTCTAGAGTTCCAGAGTTCTAGAGCCCAGCAGACTCATTGTTGATGTGCTGCTCTAGAGTTCCAGAGTTCTAGAGCCCAGCAGACTCATTGTTGATGTGCTGCTCTAGAGTTCCAGAGTTATAGAGCCCAGCAGACTCATTGTTGATGTGCTGCTCTAGAGTTCCAGAGTTCTAGAGCCCAGCAGACTCATTGTTGATGTGCTGCTCTAGAGTTCCAGGGTTCTAGAGCCCAGCAGACTCATTGTTGATGTGCTGCTCTAGAGTTCCAGAGTTCTAGAGCCCAGCAGACTCATTGTTGATGTGCTGCTCTAGAGTTCCAGAGTTCTAGAGCCCAGCAGACTCATTGTTGATGTGCTGCTCTAGAGTTCCAGAGTTCTAGAGCCCAGCAGACTCATTGTTGATGTGCTGCTCTAGAGTTCCAGAGTTCTAGAGCCCAGCAGACTCATTGTTGATGTGCTGCTCTAGAGTTCCAGAGTTCTAGAGCCCAGCAGACTCATTGTTGATGTGCTGCTCTAGAGTTCCAGAGTTCTAGAGCCCAGCAGACTCATTGTTGATGTGCTGCTCTAGAGTTCCAGGGTTCTAGAGCCCAGCAGACTCATTGTTGATGTGCTGCTCTAGAGTTCCAGAGTTCTAGAGCCCAGCAGACTCATTGTTGATGTGCTGCTCTAGAGTTCCAGAGTTCTAGAGCCCAGCAGACTCATTGTTGATGTGCTGCTCTAGAGTTCCAGAGTTCTAGAGCCCAGCAGACTCATTGTTGATGTGCTGCTCTAGAGTTCCAGAGTTCTAGAGCCCAGCAGACTCATTGTTGATGTGCTGCTCTAGAGTTCCAGGGTTCTAGAGCCCAGCAGATTTATTGTTGATTTGCTGCTCTAGAGTTCCAGAGTTCTAGAGCCCAGCAGACTCATTGTTGATGTGCTGCTCTAGAGTTCCAGAGTTCTAGAGCACAGCAGACTCATTGTTGATGTGCTGCTCTAGAGTTCCAGAGTTCTAGAGCTCAGCAGACTCATTGTTGATGTGCTGCTCTAGAGTTCCAGGGTTCTAGAGCCCAGCAGACTCATTGTTGATGTGCTGCTCTAGAGTTCAAGAGTTATAGAGCCCAGTAGACTCATTGTTGATGTGCTGCTCTAGAGTTCCAGGGTTCTAGAGCCCAGCAGACTCATTGTTGATGTGCTGCTCTAGAGTTCCAGAGTTCTAGAGCCCAGCAGACTCATTGTTGATGTGCTGCTCTAGAGTTCCAGAGTTCTAGAGCCCAGCAGACTCATTGTTGATGTGCTGCTCTAGAGTTCCAGAGTTCTAGAGCCCAGCAGACTCATTGTTGATGTGCTGCTCTAGAGTTCCAGAGTTCTAGAGCCCAGCAAACTCATTGTTGATGTGCTGCTCTAGAGTTCCAGAGTTCTAGAGCCCAGCAGACTCATTGTTGATGTGCTGCTCTAGAGTTCCAGGGTTCTAGAGCCCAGCAGAGTCATTGTTGATGTGCTGCTTTAGAGTTCCAGAGTTCTAGAGCCTAGCAGACTCATTGTTGATGTGCTGCTCTAGAGTTCCAGAGTTCTAGAGCCCAGCAGACTCATTGTTGATGTGCTGCTCTACAGTTCCAGAGTTCTAGAGCCCAGCAGACTCATTGTTGATGTGCTGCTCTAGAGTTCCAGAGTTCTAGAGCCCAGCAGACTCATTGTTGATGTGCTGCTCTAGAGTTCCAGAGTTCTAGAGCCCAGCAGACTCATTGTTGATGTGCTGCTCTAGAGTTCCAGGGTTCTAGAGCCCAGCAGACTCATTGTTGATGTGCTGCTCTAGAGTTCCAGAGTTCTAGAGCCCAGCAGACTCATTGTTGATGTGCTGCTCTACAGTTCCAGAGTTTTAGAGCCCAGCAGACACATTGTTGATGTGCTGCTCTAGAGTTCCAGAGTTCTAGAGCCCAGCAGACTCATTGTTGATGTGCTGCTCTAGAGTTCCAGAGTTCTAGAGCCCAGCAGACTCATTGTTGATGTGCTGCTCTAGAGTTCCAGAGTTCTAGAGCCCAGCAGACTCATTGTTGATGTGCTGCTCTAGAGTTCCAGAGTTCTAGAGCCCAGCAGACTCATTGTTGATGTGCTGCTCTAGAGTTCCAGAGTTCTAGAGCCCAGCAGACTCATTGTTGATGTGCTGCTCTAGAGTTCCAGAGTTCTAGAGCCCAGCAGACTCATTGTTGATGTGCTGCTCTAGAGTTCCAGAGTTCTAGAGCCCAGCAGACTCATTGTTGATGTGCTGCTCTAGAGTTCCAGGGTTCTAGAGCCCAGCAGACTCATTGTTGATGTGCTGCTCTAGAGTTCCAGAGTTCTAGAGCCCAGCAGACTCATTGTTGATGTGCTGCTCTAGAGTTCCAGAGTTCTAGAGCCCAGCAGACTCATTGTTGATGTGCTGCTCTAGAGTTCCAGAGTTCTAGAGCCCAGCAGACTCATTGTTGATGTGCTGCTCTAGAGTTCCAGAGTTCTAGAGCCCAGCAGACTCATTGTTGATGTGCTGCTCTAGAGTTCCAGGGTTCTAGAGCCCAGCAGATTCATTGTTGATGTGCTGCTCTAGAGTTCCAGAGTTCTAGAGCCCAGCAGACTCATTGTTGATGTGCTGCTCTAGAGTTCCAGAGTTCTAGAGCACAGCAGACTCATTGTTGATGTGCTGCTCTAGAGTTCCAGAGTTCTAGAGCCCAGCAGACTCATTGTTGATGTGCTGCTCTAGAGTTCCAGGGTTCTAGAGCCCAGCAGACTCATTGTTGATGTGCTGCTCTAGAGTTCAAGAGTTATAGAGCCCAGCAGACTCATTGTTGATGTGCTGCTCTAGAGTTCCAGGGTTCTAGAGCCCAGCAGACTCATTGTTGATGTGCTGCTCTAGAGTTCCAGAGTTCTAGAGCCCAGCAGACTCATTGTTGATGTGCTGCTCTAGAGTTCCAGAGTTCTAGAGCCCAGCAGACTCATTGTTGATGTGCTGCTCTAGAGTTCCAGAGTTCTAGAGCCCAGCAGACTCATTGTTGATGTGCTGCTCTAGAGTTCCAGAGTTCTAGAGCCCAGCAAACTCATTGTTGATGTGCTGCTCTAGAGTTCCAGAGTTCTAGAGCCCAGCAGACTCATTGTTGATGTGCTGCTCTAGAGTTCCAGGGTTCTAGAGCCCAGCAGAGTCATTGTTGATGTGCTGCTTTAGAGTTCCAGAGTTCTAGAGCCTAGCAGACTCATTGTTGATGTGCTGCTCTAGAGTTCCAGAGTTCTAGAGCCCAGCAGACTCATTGTTGATGTGCTGCTCTACAGTTCCAGAGTTCTAGAGCCCAGCAGACTCATTGTTGATGTGCTGCTCTAGAGTTCCAGAGTTCTAGAGCCCAGCAGACTCATTGTTGATGTGCTGCTCTAGAGTTCCAGAGTTCTAGAGCCCAGCAGACTCATTGTTGATGTGCTGCTCTAGAGTTCCAGGGTTCTAGAGCCCAGCAGACTCATTGTTGATGTGCTGCTCTAGAGTTCCAGAGTTCTAGAGCCCAGCAGACTCATTGTTGATGTGCTGCTCTACAGTTCCAGAGTTTTAGAGCCCAGCAGACACATTGTTGATGTGCTGCTCTAGAGTTCCAGAGTTCTAGAGCCCAGCAGACTCATTGTTGATGTGCTGCTCTAGAGTTCCAGAGTTCTAGAGCCCAGCAGACTCATTGTTGATGTGCTGCTCTAGAGTTCCAGAGTTCTAGAGCCCAGCAGACTCATTGTTGATGTGCTGCTCTAGAGTTCCAGAGTTCTAGAGCCCAGCAGACTCATTGTTGATGTGCTGCTCTAGAGTTCCAGGGTTCTAGAGCCCAGCAGACTCATTGTTGATGTGCTGCTCTAGAGTTCCAGAGTTCTAGAGCCCAGCAGACTCATTGTTGATGTGCTGCTCTAGAGTTCCAGAGTTCTAGAGCCCAGCAGACTCATTGTTGATGTGCTGCTCTAGAGTTCCAGAGTTTTAGAGCCCAGCAGATTCATTGTTGATGTGCTGCTCTAGAGTTCCAGGGTTCTAGAGCCCAGCAGACTCATTGTTGATGTGCTGCTCTAGAGTTCCAGGGTTCTAGCTCCCAGCAGACTCATTGTTGATGTGCTGCTCTAGAGTTCCAGAGTTATATAGCCCAGCAGACTCATTGTTGATGTGCTGCTCTAGAGTTCCAGTGTTCTAGAGCCCAGCAGACTCATTGTTGATGTGCTGCTCTAGAGTTCCAGGGTTCTAGAGCCCAGCAGACTCATTGTTGATGTGCTGCTCTAGAGTTCCAGAGTTCTAGAGCCCAGCAGACTCATTGTTGATGTGCTGCTCTAGAGTTCCAGGGTTCTAGAGCCCAGCAGACTCATTGTTGATGTGCTGCTCTAGAGTTCCAGAGTTCTAGAGCCCAGCAGACTCATTGTTGATGTGCTGCTCTAGAGTTCCAGAGTTCTAGAGCCCAGCAGATTCATTGTTGATGTGCTGCTCTAGAGTTCCAGGGTTCTAGAGCCCAGCAGACTCATTGTTGATGTGCTGCTCTAGAGTTCCAGGGTTCTAGAGCCCAGCAGACTCATTGTTGATGTGCTGCTCTAGAGTTCCAGGGTTCTAGAGCCCAGCAGACTAACCTGGGGACAGGGGGATGGACACATGTTGGTTTTTCTGTTATGTCTGTGAGACTAACAGGGAGGAGAGAGCATGAGTTTTGGCGTGAGTACAGTAAATCCAACCAGTGGCCCTGGATAATATGCTATGTCATCACACAGGCAGACTGCCACAGTGAAGGAGGTTTACAGTGCATCAAGTATACTATTATGAGTGGAGCTTACGGCTCTGTGCTCTGGAGAGATCGCAGGTAGTTGGTCAGAAGGCTCTGGAGGTCCTTGGACCATTCTGTCTCTGTAGCACCTGGAGAGAGACCGGTAGAGATATTGAGTGTTAGAAAGAGAGAGAGCCCTCACCTCCCATTGACCCAGGGCCTCCTCCCTAGTATCATGCAATGTAAAGGAAAACAATATCATGACTTACTGACAGAGTGCTCCATGTTCCTGCTGGTAGCAAGCCTCAACCTGGATGCAGAGAAATGTCCTGCCTTGCAGTATGGTGGCATCTATCTCCACCAGGCTCCAAGAAACCAGATGACAAACCTGCAGAGATGAACTAAATAAAATGGCACCTGCATTTATGATTCATGTATCAGTTTGCCTAATTCACATTCATGTCTATAAATGACAATAGATCTGATTAATAGTATGCATGCCATTTTGTGATAACGGCTATGACAAATGACATGGCGTACATGTGAACTTATAGCTAGCTAAGATATCATTTATACTATGGCACCACGTCTCATCTCACTAAGGCAAACAGCAAATTCCACTATTGTGGCTAATCTGTATTGTGGCTAGCTTCACATCATTTATGCCATCATGACAACATGCTCCTCCTTAATTAACTGTAGTTAGCTGCTAGTTTAGATGCCTGTTTTGCAGCCAAACTGCTTCAAAGATGGATGATGTCAAGAATTAACCATGTAGCTAGCTAACTAAATGACAACCCTATTAATTAAGTATCCGCTCTATTGCTTAATAAATTATTTTATATTTGATTTTACCCTTATTTTACCAGGTCAGTTGACTGAGAACACATTCTCATTTACAGCAACGACCTGGGGAATAGTTACAGGGGAGAGGAGGGGGGATGAATGAGCCAATTGGAAGCTGGGGACGATTAGGTGGCCATGATGGTATGAGGGCCAGATTGGGAATTTAGCCAGGACACCGGGGTTAACACCCCTACTCTTACGATAAGTGCCATGGGATCTTTAGTGACCACAGAGAATCAGGTCACCCGTTTAACATCCCATCCGAAAGATCTAGCTAATGTGAGCTAGCCAACATGAAATTGCTTCTGACACATGCCACAATCCTGCTTGCTTTACATCTGATAGATATTTAGCTACCGTAGCTAGCTAGATAATAATGGTTTATGATAATGGCAGTTTAGTTCATTATCGAGCTAAGTATAAAACTGAGAATCTGGCTGTAAAACACAGCTAGTTAACCACCTCAGCTTGGAGGGGTGAGGGAATGACTGAAGACTCCAATCAGGGAGGGGTGAGGGAATGACTGAAGACTCCAATCAGGGAAGGGAGAAGGAGAGACTGAAGACTCCAATCAGGGAGGGGTGAGGGAATGACTGAGGACTCCAATCAGTGAGGGGTGAGGGGGAGACTGAAGACTCCAATCAGTGAGGGGTGAGGGAATGACTGAGGACTCCAATCAGTGAGGGGTGAGGGGGAGACTGAAGACTCCAATCAGTGAGGGGTGAGGGAATGACTGAGGACTCCAATCAGTGAGGGGTGAGGGGGAGACTGAAGACTCCAATCAGTGAGGGGTGAGGGAATGACTGAGGACTCCAATCAGGGAGGGGTGAGGGGGAGACTGAAGACTCCAATCAGTGAGGGGTGAGGGAATGACTGAAGACTCCAATCAGGGAGGTGTGAGGGAGAGACTGAAGACTCCAATCAGGGAGGGGTGAGGGAGAGACTGAAGACTCCAATCAGGGAAGGGTGAGGGAATGACTGAAGACTCCAATCAGGGAGGGGTGAGGGAGAGACTGAAGACTCCAATCAGGGAGGGGTGAGGGAGAGACTGAAGACTCTAATCAGGGAGGGGTGAGGGAGAGACTGAAGACTCCAATCAGGGAAGGGTGAGGGAATGACTGAAGACTCCAATCAGGGAGGGGAGAAGGAGAGACTGAAGACTCCAATAAGGGAGGGGTGAGGGAGAGACTGAAGACTCCAATCAGGGAGGGGTGAGGGAATGACTGAAGACTCCAATCAGGGAGGGGTGAGGGAATGACTGAAGACTCCAATCAGGGAGGGGTGAGGGAATGACTGAAGACTCCAATCAGGGAGGGGTGAGGGAATGACTGAAGACTCCAATCAGGGAGGGGTGAGGGGGAGACTGAAGACTCCAATCAGTGAGGGGTGAGGGAATGACTGAGGACTCCAATCAGGGAGGGGTGAGGGGGTGACTGAAGACTCCAATCAGTGAGGGGTGAGGGAATGACTGAGGACTCCAATCAGTGAGGGGTGAGGGGGAGACTGAAGACTCCAATCAGTGAGGGGTGAGGGAATGACTGAGGACTCCAATCAGTGAGGGGTGAGGGGGAGACTGAAGACTCCAATCAGTGAGGGGTGAGGGAATGACTGAGGACTCCAATCAGGGAGGGGTGAGGGGGAGACTGAAGACTCCAATCAGTGAGGGGTGAGGGAATGACTGAAGACTCCAATCAGGGAGGGGTGAGGGAGAGACTGAAGACTCCAATCAGGGAGGGGTGAGGGAGAGACTGAAGACTCCAATCAGGGAAGGGTGAGGGAATGACTGAAGACTCCAATCAGGGAGGGGTGAGGGAGAGACTGAAGACTCCAATCAGGGAGGGGTGAGGGAGAGACTGAAGACTCCAATCAGGGAGGGGTGAGGGAGAGACTGAAGACTCCAATCAGGGAAGGGTGAGGGAATGACTGAAGACTCCAATCAGAGAGGGGAGAAGGAGAGACTGAAGACTCCAATAAGGGAGGGGTGAGGGAGAGACTGAAGACTCCAATCAGGGAGGGGTGAGGGAATGACTGAAGACTCCAATCAGGGAGGGGTGAAGGAATGACTGAAGACTCCAATCAGGGAGGGGTGAGGGCATGACTGAAGACTCCAATCAGGGAGGGGTGAGGGAATGACTGAAGACTCCAATCAGGGAGGGGTGGGGGAATGACTGAAGACTCCAATCAGGGAGGGGTGAGGGAATGACTGAAGACTCCAATCAGGGAAGGGGTGAGGGAATGACTGAAGACTCCAATCAGGGAGGGGTGAGGGAATGACTGAAGACTCCAATCGGGGAGGGGTGAAGGAGAGACTCAAGACTCCAATCAGGGAAGGGTGAGGGAATGACTGAAGACTCCAATCAGGGAGGGGAGAAGGAGAGACTGAAGACTCCAATCAGGGAGGGGTGAGGGAGAGACTGAAGACTCCAATCAGGGAGGGGTGAGGGAGAGACTGAAGACTCCAATCAGGGAGGGGTGAGGGAAAGACTGAAGACTCCAATCAGGGAGGGGAGAAGGAGAGACTGAAGACTCCAATCAGGGAGGGGAGAAGGAGAGACTGAAGACTCCAATCAGGGAGGGGTGAGGGAATGACTGAAGACTCCAATCAGGGAGGGGTGAGGGAATGACTGAAGACTCCAATCAGGGAAGGGTGAGGGAATGACTGAAGACTCCAATCAGGGAGGGGTAAGGGGAGAGACTGAAGCCTCCAATCAAGGAGGGGAGAAGGAGAGACTGAAGATTCCAATCAGTGAGGGGTGAGGGAATGACTGAAGACTCCAATCAGGGAGGGGTGAGGGAATGACGGAAGACTCCAATCAGGGAAGGGGTGAGGGAATGACTGAAGACTCCAATCAGGGAGGGGTGAGGGAATGACTGAAGACTCCAATCAGGGAGGGGTGAGGCAATGACTGAAGATTCCAATCAGTGAGGGGTGAGGGAATGACTGAAGACTCCAATCAGGGAGGGGTGAGGGAATGACTGAAGACTCCAATCAGGGAGAGGTGAGGGAATGACTGAAGACTCCAATCAGGGAGGGGTGAGGGAATGACTGAAGACTCCAATCAGGGAGGGGTGAGGGAATGACTGAAGACTCCAATCAGGGAGGGGTGAGGGAATGACTGAAGACTCCAATCAGGGAGGGGGGAGGGAATGACTGAAGACTCCAATCAGGGAGGGGTGAGGGAATGACTGAAGACTCCAATCAGGGAGGGGTGAGGGAATGACTGAAGACTCCAATCAGGGAGGGGTGAGGGAATGACTGAAGACTCCAATCAGGGAGGGGTGAGGGAATGACTGAAGACTCCAATCAGGGAGGGGTGAGGGAATGACTGAAGACTCCAATCACGGAGGGGTGAGGGAATGACTGAAGACTCCAATCAGGGAGGGGTGAGGGAATGACTGAAGACTCCAATCAGGGAGGGGTGAGGGAATGACTGAAGACTCCAATCAGGGAGGGGTGAGGGAATGACTGAAGACTCCAATCAGGGAGGGGTGAGGGAATGACTGAAGACTCCAATCAGGGAGGGGTGAGGGAATGACTGAAGACTCCAATCAGGGAGGGGTGAGGGAATGACTGAAGACTCCAATCAGGGAGAGGTGAGGGAATGACTGA
This sequence comes from Coregonus ussuriensis, assembly GCA_031479575.1. Classification (NCBI taxonomy): domain Eukaryota; kingdom Metazoa; phylum Chordata; class Actinopteri; order Salmoniformes; family Salmonidae; genus Coregonus; species Coregonus ussuriensis. The sequence continues at coordinate 941,754 of CM062480.1, read as the reverse complement.
AGACTCCAATCAGGGAGGGGTGAGGGAATGACTGAAGACTCCAATCAGGGAGGGGTGAGGGAATGACTGAAGACTCCAATCAGGGAGGGGTGAGGGAATGACTGAAGACTCCAATCAGGGAGGGGGGAGGGAATGACTGAAGACTCCAATCAGGGAGGGGTGAGGGAATGACTGAAGATTCCAATCAGGGAGGGGTGAGGGAATGACTGAAGACTCCAATCAGGGAGGGGTGAGGGAATGACTGAAGACTCCAATCAGGGAGGGGTGAGGGAATGACTGAAGACTCCAATCAGGGAGGGGTGAGGGAATGACTGAAGACTCCAATCACGGAGGGGTGAGGGAATGACTGAAGACTCCAATCAGGGAGGGGTGAGGGAATGACTGAAGACTCCAATCAGGGAGGGGTGAGGGAATGACTGAAGACTCCTATCAGGGAGGGGTGAGGGAATGACTGAAGACTCCAATCAGGGAGGGGTGAGGGAATGACTGAAGACTCCAATCAGGGAGGGGTGAGGGAATGACTGAAGACTCCAATCAGGGAGGGGTGAGGGAATGACTGAAGACTCCAATCAGGGAAGGGTGAGGGAGAGACTGAAGCCTCCAATCAGGGAGGGGTGAGGGAATGACTGAAGACTCCAATCAGGAAGGGGTGAGGGAATGACTGAAGACTCCAATCAGGGAGGGGAGAAGGAGAGACTGAAGACTCCAATCAGTGAGGGGTGAGGGAATGACTGAAGACTCCAATCAGGGAGGGGTGAGGGAATGACTGAAGACTCCAATCAGGGAGGGGAGAAGGAGAGACCGAAGACTCCAATCAGGGAAGGGTAAGGGAGAGACTGAAGACTCCAATAATGGAGGGGTGAGGGAATGACTGAAGACTCCAATCAGGGAGGGGAGAAGGAGAGACTGAAGACTCCAATCAGGGAGGGGAGAAGGAGAGACCGAAGACTCCAATCAGGGAAGGGTAAGGGAGAGACTGAAGACTCCAATAATGGAGGTGTGAGGGAATGACTGAAGACTCCAATCAGGGAGGGGAGAAAGAGAGACTGAAGACTCCAATCAGGGAGGGGAGAAGGAGAGACCAAAGACTCCAATCAGGAAGGGGTGAGGGGAGAGACTGAAGACTCCAATCAGGGAGGGGTGAGGGATTGGTCGATCTGGGGAAGGCGACCAAAAAATGTGTGCAGCATTGAAGGTCCCCAAGAACACAGTGGCCTCCATCATTCTTAAATGGAAGAAGTTTGGAACCACCAAGACTCTTCCTAGAGCTGGCCACCCAGCCAAACTGAGCAATAAGGGGAGAAGGACCATCCCTACGGTGAAGCATGGTGGTGGCAGCATCATGCTGTGGGGATGTTTTTCAGCCACAGGGACTGGGAAACTAGTCAGGATCGAGGGAAAGATGAACGGAGCAAAGTACAGAGAGATCCTTGATGAAAACCTGCTCCAGAGCCCTCAGGACCTCAGACTGGGGCTAAGGTTCACCATCCAACAGGACAACGACCCTAAGCACACAGCCAAGACAACGCAGGAGTGGCTTCGGGACAAATAATGGCCCCGTGTAGCTCAGTTGGTAGAGCGTGGCGCTTGCAACGCCAGGGTTGTGGGTTCATTTCCCACGGGGGGCCAGTATGAAAATGTATGCACTCACTAACTGTAAGTCGCTCTGGATAAGAGCGTCTGCTAAATGACTGAAATGAAATGAAATGTCTCTGAATGTCCTTGTGTGGCCCATCCAGAGCCCGGACTTGATCGAACATCTCTGGAGAGACCTGAAAATAGCTGTGCAGTAACGCTCCCCATCCAACCTGACAGAGCTTGAGAGAAGAATGGGAGAAACTCCCCAAATACAGGTGTGTCAAGCTTGTAGCGTCATACACAAGAAGACTCGAGGCTGTAATCGCTGCCAAAGGTGCTTCAATTGAACCCTGTGGCACCCCCATAGAGACTGCCAGAGGTCCAGACAACAGGCCCTCCGATTTGACACATTGAACTCTATCTGAGAAGTAGTTGGTGAACCAGGCGAGGCAGTCATTTGAGAAACCAAGGCTATTTAGTCTGCCAATAAGAATGCAGTGTTTGACAGAGTCGAAAGCCTTGGCCAGGTCGATGAAGACGGCTGCGCATTACTGTCTTTTATCGATCACGTTTATAATATCGTTTAGGACATTGAGCGTGGCTGAGGTGCACCCATGACCAGCTCGGAAACCAGATTGCATAGCGGAGAAGGTACGGTGGGAATCGAAATGGTCGGTGATCTGTTTGAACTTGGCTTTCAAATACTTTCGAAAGGCAGGGCAGGATGGATATAGGTCTGTAACAGTTTGGATCTAGAGTGTCACCCCCTTTGAAGAGGGGGATGACCGCGGCAGCTTTCCAATATCTGGGGATCTCAGATGATACGAAAGAGAGGTTGAACAGGCTAGTAATAGGGGTTGCTACAATTTCGGCTGCTAATTTTTTAGAAAGAAACGGTCCAGATTGTCTAGCCCAGCTGATTTGTAGGGGTCCAGATTTTGCAGCTCTTTCAAAACATCAGCTATCTGAATTTGGGTGAAGGAGAAGCGGGGGCATGGGCAAGTTGCAGTGGAGGGTGCAGAGCTGGTGGCTGGGGTAGGGGTAGCCAGGTGGAAAGCATGGCCAGCCGTAGCAAAATGCTTATTGAAATTCTCGATTATCGTAGATTTATCGGTGGTGACAGTGTTTCCTAGCCTCAGTGCAGTGGGCAGCTGGGAGGAGGTGCTCTTATTCTCCATGGACTTTACAGTGTCCCAAAACTTTTTGGAGTTAGTGCTACAGGATGCACATTTCTGTTTGAAAAAGCTAGCCTTTGCTTTCCTAACTGATTGTGTATATTGGTTCCTAACTTCCCTGAAAAGTTGCATATATCGCGGGGGCTGTTCGATGCTAATGCAGTACGCCACAGGATGTTTTTGTGCTGGTCAAGGGCAGTCAAGTCTGGGGTGAACCAGGGGCTATACCTGTTCTTATTTCTGAATTTTTTGAAAGGGGCATGTTTATTTAAGATTGAGAGGAAAGCACTTTTAAAGAACAACCAGGCATCCTCTACTGACGGAATGATGTCAATATCCATCCAGGATACCTGGGCCAGGTCAATTAGAAAGGCCTGCTTGCTGAAGTGTTTTAGTCAGGATGATATCAATGAGGGTGCCCATGTTTACGGATTTAGGGTTGTACCTGGTAGGTTCCTTGATAATTTGTGTGAGATTGAGGGCATCTAGTTTGGATTGTAGGATGGCCGGGGTGTTAAGCATATCCCAGTTTAGGTCACCAAGCAGTACAAACTCTGAGGATAGATGGGGGGCAATCAATTCACATATGGTGTCCAGTGCACAGCTGGGGGCTGAGGGGGGTCTGTAGCAATAACAGTAGAGAGAATGATTTATTTCAGCTTTTATTTCTTTCATCACATTCCCAGTGGGTCAGAAGTTTACATACACTCAATTAGTATTTGGTAGCATTGACTTTAAATTGTTTAACTTGGGTCAAACGTTTCAGGTAGCCTTCCACAAGCTTCCCACAATAAGTTGGGTGAATTTTGGGTCTTCCTTTCCTGTGGCAGTCCTCATGAGAGCCAGTTTCATCATAGCGCTTGATGGTTTTTGCGACTGCACTTGAAGAAACTTTCAATGTTCTTGAAATGTTCCGTGTTGACTGACCTTCATGTCTTAAAGTAATGATGGAGTGTCGTTTCTCTTTGCTTATTTGAGCTGTTCTTGCCATAATATGGACTTGGTATTTTACCAAATAGGGCTATCTTCTGTATAGCCCCCTACCTTGTCACAACACAACTGATTGGCTCAAACGCATTAAGAAGGAAAGAAATTCCACAAATTAACTTTTAAGAAGGCACACCTGTTAATTGAAATACATTCCAGGTGACTACCTCATGAAGCTGGTTGAGAGAATGCCAAGAGTGTGCAAAGCTGTCATCAAGGCAAAGGGTGGCTATTTGAAGAACACATTTCCACCGGTCTAATGTCAATTGCTTGTGTTTCTTGGCCCAAGCAGGTCTCTTCTTCTTATTGGTGTCCTTTTGTAGTGGTTTCTTTGTAGCAATTCGACCATGAAGGCCTGATGCACACAGTCCCCTCTGAACAGTTGATGTTGAGATGTGTCCATACGTGTTATTTCATAGTTTTGATGTCTTCACTATTATTCTACAATGTAAAAAATAGTACAAATAAAGAAAAAACCCTTGAATGAGTAGGTGTGTCCAAACTTTTGACTGGTAGTGTATGTACAGTATATTGAATAACACATACATATCTATAGTATAGTATATCGAATAACACATACATATCTATAGTACAGTAAATCTAATAAGGTGTTAATGCAAACTGCTTAGCTTTGACACATTATTAGAACTGAATAGCTACTAGTGGTTAGTCATGGAAGATTGGAATTACAGGGTATGATAATCGACAAGGTAAATGTCATGATTCATAACTAAACACTGTGTTGCACACACACACACAACATGTTTTGTGAGAAAGTTCCTGTAACCTTACACTGGGGCTGTCACCTTTTATCAAGGTAGCTACGTGTTGCTCAATCATACTTTCCAACGACTCACATATTGTGCAAGCCAAGTAGAATAAAGCAAATTACGTTGGTGGAAAGAAGAAAACACTTGAGGCAGTAATCTCTCTCTCTCTCTCTCTCTATCTCTGACTCTCAGCCTCTACCCCACCACACCACACCACACCACTCCCACCACACCACACCAGACCACACCACTCCCACCACACCAGACCAGACCACACCACTCCCACCACACCAGACCAGACCACACCACTCCCACTCCCACCACACCACACCACACCACACCACTCCCACCACACCACACCAGACGACACCACTCCCACCACACCAGACCAGACCACACCACTCCCACCACACCACACCAGACCACACCACACCACACAACTCCCACCACACCACACCACTCCCACCACACCAATCCCACCACACCAGAGCACACCACTCCCACCACACCACACCCCTCTCACCAAACCACACCAGACCACTCCCACCACACCACTCCCACCACACCAGACCACACCAGACCACTCCCACCAGACCACACCAGACCACCCCACTCCCACCACACCACACCACTCCCACCACACCACACCACACCCCTCTCACCACACCACACCAGACCACTCCCACCACACCACTCCCACCACACCAGACCACAACAGACCACACCACTCCCACCACACCACTCCCCCCACACCACACTAGACCAGACCACACCACTCCCACACCAGACCACACCAGACCAGACCACACCACTCCCACCACATAACTCCCACCACACCACTCCCACCACACTCCCACCACACCACACCACTCACACCACTCCCACCACACCACTCCCACCAAACCACACCACACCACACCACTCCCACCACACCACACCACACCACACCAGACCACACCACTCCACCACACCACTCCCACCACACCAGACCAGACCACACCACACTACACCAGACCACACCACTCCCACCACACCACACCAGACCACACTACTCCCACCACACCACCCCAGACCACACCACACCACTCCCACCACATAACTCCCACCACACCACCTCCACCACACCACTTCCACCACACCAGACCAGACCACACCAGACCACACCAGACCACACCAGACCAGACCACACCAGACCACACCACTCCCACCACACCACTCCCACCACACCAGACCACACCACTCCCACCACACCACTCCCACCACACCACACCAGACCAGACCACACCACACCAGACCACACCACTCCCACCACACCACACCACACCAGACCAGACCACACCACACCACATCACACCACACCACACCAGACCACACCACACCACACCACACCACACCACACCACTCCCACCACACCACACCAGACCACACCACACCACACCAGACCAGACCACACCACACCACATCACACCACACCACACCAGACCACACCACACCACACCACACCACACCACTCCCACCACACCAGACCACACCACTCCCACCACACCACTCCCACCACACCAGACCACACCACTCCCACCACACCCCTCCCACCACACCACACCTGACCACTCCCACCACACCACAACAGACCACACCACTCCCACCACACCACTCCCACCACACCAGACCACACCACTCCCACCACACCCCTCCCACCACACCACACCAGACCACTCCCACCAGACCACACCAGACCACACCACTCCCACCACCCCACTCCCACCACACCACACCACTCCCACCACACCACACCACACCACTCCCACCACACCACTCCCACCACACCACACCAGACCACAACAGACCACACCACTCCCACCATACCACTCCCCCCACACCACACTAGACCAGACCACACCACTCCCACACCAGACCACACCACACCAGACCACACCACTCCCACCACATAACTCCCACCACACCACTCCCACCACACCACACCAAACCACACCACATCACACCACACCACTCCCACCACACCACACCACACCACACCACTCCCACCACACCACTCACACCACTCACACCACGCCACTCCCACCACACCACCCCCACCACACCACACCACACCACACCACACCACTCCCACCACACCACACCAGACCACACCACACCACACCAGAACACACCACTCCCACCACACCACTCCCACCACACCACACCAGACCACACCACACCACACCAGACCACACCACTCCACCACACCACTCCCACCACACCAGACCACACCAGACCAGACCACACCACACCACACCAGACCACACCACTCCCACCACACCACACCAGACCACACTACTCCCACCACACCACCCCAGACCACACCACACCACTCCCACCACATAACTCCCACCACACCACACCAGACCACATCACTCCCACCACACCACCTCCACCACACCACTTCCACCACACCAGACCAGACCACACCACACCAGACCACACCACTCACACCACACCACACCAGACCACACCACACCACTCCCACCACACCACTCCCACCACACCACTCCCACCACACCAGACCACACCACTCCCACCACACCACTCCCACCACACCAGACCACACCACTCCCACCACACCACTCCCACCACACCACACCAGACCAGACCACACCACACCAGACCACACCACTCCCACCACACCACACCACACCAGACCACACCACACCACACCAGACCAGACCACACCAGACCACACCACACCACACCACTCCCACCACACCACACCAGACCACACTACACCAGACCACACCACTCCCACCACACCACTCCCACCACACCACACCAGACCAAACCAGACCACACCACTCCCACCACACCACACCAGACCAGACCACACCACTCCCACCACACCACACCAGACCACACCACACCAGACCATACCATACCACACCACACCAGACCAGACCACACCACACCACACCACACCACTCCCACCACACCACACCAGACCACACCACTCCCACCACACCACACCAGACCACACCACTCCCACCACACCACACCAGACCACACCACTCCCACCACACCACCTCCACCACACTACTCCCACCACACCACACCAGTCCACACCACACCACACCAGACAACACCAGACCAGACCACACCAGACCAGACCACACCAGACCACACCAGACCAGACCACACCACTCCCACCACACCACACCAGACAACACCAGACCAGACCACACCAGACCAGACCAGACCACACCACTCCCACCACACCACACCAGACCACACCAGACCAGACCACACCACTCCCACCACACCACTCCAGACCACACCACTCCCACCACACCACACCAGACAACACCACACCACTCCCACCAGACCACACCAGACCACACCACTCCCACCACACCACACCAGACCACATCACTCCCACACCAGACCACACCACACCAGACCACACCACTCCCACCACACCACTCCCACCACACCACTCCCACCACATCAGACCACACCACTCCCACACCAGACCACACCACACCAGACCACACCACTCCCACCACACCACTCCCACCACACCACTCCCACCACATCAGACCACACCACTCCCACCACACCACACCAGACCACACCACTCCCACCACACCAGACCAGACCACACCAGACCACACTACTCCCACCACACCACACCACTCCCACCACACCACTCCCACCACATCAGACCACACCACTCCCACCACATCACACCAGACCACACCACTCCCACCACACCAGACCAGACCACACCAGACCACACCACTCCCACCACACCACTCCCACCACACCACACCACTCCCACCACACCACACCAGACCACACCAGACCACACCAGACCACACCACTCCCACCACACACCACACCAGACCACACCACTCCAACACCAGACCACACCACACCAGACCACACCACTCCCACCACACCACACCACTCCCACCACACCAGACCACACCAAACCACTCCAGACCACACCACACCCACCACAGGCATTAAACAAAGCATGTGTGTCCATGTATGCTGATGATTTTACAATATACCTGTCAGCAACCACAGCGAATGAAGTTACTGAAACCCTTAACAAAGAGTTGCAGTCTGTTTTGGAATGGGTGGCCACTAATAAACTGGTCCTGAACATCTCTAAAACTAAGAGCATTGTATTTGGTTCAAATAATTCCCTAAGTTCTAGACCTTGGCTGAATCTGCTAATTTTTACATTTACATTTAAGTCATTTAGCAGACGCTCTTATAAATTGGTGCATTCAGAGCGACTTACAAATTGGTGCATTCACCCTATAGCCAGTGGGTTAACCACTTTACAACCCCAAAAATTTTTTTTTTGGGGGGGGGGGCTAGAAGGATTACTTCATCCTATCCCAGGTATTCCTTAAAGAGGTGGGGTTTCAAATGTCTCCGGAAGGTGGTGAGTGACTCCGCTGTCCTGGCGTCGTGAGGGAGCTTGTTCCACCATTGGGGTGCCAGAGCAGCGAACAGTTTTGACTGGGCTGAGCGGGAACTATGCTTCCGCAGAGGAAGGGGAGCCAGCAGGCCAGAGGTGGATGAACGCAATGCCCTCGTTTGGGTGTAGGGACTGATCAGAGCCTGAAGGTACGGAGGTGCCGTTCCCCTCACTGCTCCATAGGCAAGCACCATGGTCTTGTAACGGATGCGAGCTTCAACTGGAATTCAGTGGAGTGTACGGAGGAGGGGGGTGACGTGAGAGAACTTGGGAAGGTTGAACACCAGACGGGCTGCGGCATTCTGGATGAGTTGTAGGGGTTTAATGGCACAGGCAGGGAGCCCAGCCAACAGCGAGTTGCAGTAATCCAGACGGGAGATGACAAGTGCCTGGATTAGGACCTGTGCCGCTTCCTGTGTAAGACAGGGACGTACTCTCCGAATGTTGTAGAGCATGAACCTGCAGGATCGGTTCACCGCCTTGATGTTAGCGGAGAACGACAGGGTGTTGTCCAGGGTCACGCCAAGGCTCTTCGCACTCTGGGAGGAGGACACAATGGAGTTGTCAACCGTGATGGCGAGATCATGGAACGGGCAGTCCTTCCCCGGGAGGAAGAGCAGCTCCGTCTTGCCAGGGTTCAGCTTGAGGTGGTGATCCGTCATCCATACTGATATGTCGGCCAGACATGCAGAGATGCGATTCGCCACCTGGTTATCAGAAGGGGGAAAGGAGAAGATTAGTTGTGTATCGTCAGCGTAGCAATGATAGGAGAGGCCATGTGAGGATATGACAGAGCCAAGTGACTTGGTGTATAGGGAGAAAAGGAGAGGGCCTAGAACTGATCCCTGGGGGACACCAGTGGTGAGAGCACGTGGTGCGGAGACAGCTTCACGCCACGCCACTTGGTAGGAGCGACCGGTCAGGTAGGACGCAATCCAGGAGTGAGCCGCGCCGGAGATGCCCAGCTCGGAGAGGGTGGAGAGGAGGATCTGATGGTTCACAGTATCAAAGGCAGCAGACAGGTCTAGAAGGACAAGAGCAGAGGAGAGAGAGTTAGCTTTAGCAGTGCGGAGAACCTCCTTGACACAGAGAAGAGCAGTCTCAGTTGAATGACCAGTCCTGAAACCTGACTGGTTTGGATCAAGAAGGTCATTCTGAGAGAGATAGCAAGAGAGTTGGCTAAAGACGGCACGCTCAATAGTTTTGGAATGAAAAGAAAGAAGGGATACTGGTCTGTAGTTGTTGACATCAGTGGGATCGAGTGTTGGTTTTTTGAGAAGGGGTGCAACTCTCGCTCTCTTGAAGACGGAAGGGACATGGCCAGCGGTCAAGGATGAGTTGATCAGCGTGGTGAGGTAGGGGAGAAGGTCACCGGAGATGGTCTGGAGAAGAGAGGAGGGGATGGGGTCAAGCGGGCAGGTTGTTGGGCGGCCTGCAGTCACTAGTCGCAAGATTTTATCTGGAGAGAGAGGGGAGAAAGAAGTCAAAGCATAGGGTAGGGCAGTGTGAGCAGGACCAGCAGTGTCATTAGACTTAACAAACGAGGATCGGATGTCGTCAACATTCTTTTCAAAGTGGTTGACGAAGTCATCCACAGAGAGGGAGGAGGGGGGGGTGGGGTGGGGGGGAGGATTCAGCAGTGAGGAGAATGTGGCAAAGAGCTTCCAAGGGTTAGAGGCAGATGCTTGGAATTTAGAGTGGTAGAAAGTGGCCTTAGCAGCAGAAACAGATGAAGAAAATGTAGAGAGGAGGGAGTGAAAAGATGCCAGGTCGGCAGGGAGTTTAGTTTTCTTCCATTTCCGCTCCGCTGCCCGGAGCTCTGTTCTGTGAGCTCGCAATGAGTCATCAAGCCACGGAGCTGGAGGGGAGGACCGAGCCGGCCGGGAGGATAGGGGACACAGGGAGTCAAAGGATGCAGAAAGGGAGGAGAGGAGGGTTGAGGAGGCAGAATCAGGAGATTGGAGGGAGAAGGATTGAGCAGAGGGAAGAGATGATAGGATGGAAGAGGAGAGAGTAGTGGGAGAGAGAGAGCGAAGGTTGCGGTGGCGCGTTACCATCTGTGTAGGGGCAGAGTGAGTAGTGTTGGAGGAGAGCGAGAGAGAAAAGGATACAAAGTAGTGGTCGGAGACATGGAGGGGAGTTGCAGTGAGATTAGTAGAAGAGCAACATCTAGTAAAGATGAAGTCAAGCGTATTGCCTGCCTTGTGAGTAGGGGGGGACGGTGAGAGGGTGAGGTCAAAAGAGGAGAGGAGTGGAAAGAAGGAGGCAGAGAGAAATGAGTCAAATGTAGACGTAGGGAGGTTGAAATCCCCCAAAACTGTGAAGGGTGAGCCATCCTCAGGAAAGGAACTTGTCAAGCTCATTGATGAACTCTCCAAGGGAACCTGGAGGGCGATAGATGACAAGGATATTAAGTTTAAATGGGCTAGTGACTGTGACAGCGTGGAATTCAAATGAGGAGATAGACAGATGGGTTAGGGGAAAAATTGAGAATGACCACTTGGGAGAGATGAGGATTCCTGTGCCACCACCCCTCAGACCAGATGCTCTCTGGGTATGCGAGAACACATGGTCAGACGAGGAGAGAGCAGTAGGAGTAGCAGTGTTTTCAGTGGTAATCCATGTTTCCGTCAGCGCCAGGAAGTCGAGGGACTGGAGGGTAGCATAGGCTGGGATGAAGTCAGCCTTGTTGGCGGCAGAACGGCAGTTCCAGAGGCTGCCTGAGACCTGGAACTCCAGGTGTGTGGTGCGTGCAGGGACCACCAGGTTAGAGAGGCAGCAGCCACGCGGTGTGAGGCGTTTGTGTAGCCTGTGCGGAGAGGAGAGAACAGGGATAGGCAGAGGCATAGTTGACAGGCTGCAGCAGATGGCTACAATAATGCAGAGGAGATCGGAATGAAATGAACTAAACATCTGGGAAAGGAGAGAGCAGGCCTCCCTCACCAAAAAAAATATAACTCTCCCAACTTCCACCTCAGAAACTATAATTGTTTCACTGAACCACCCGAATAAAACTCTCCCAACTTCCACTTTAGAAATTAGAATTGTTGTAAACTACAGCAGACTGTTATCAGTAGCTGTAATTAAGTACAGCAGCTACCAACCACCTAACGTTAATGCCTCGGATGAGGTTAGAAAAACAGCTGAATGGTAGCAGCTAGCTGGCTCAATCACAGGTACTCTTAAGCATGAAATAACATTGGAAACAACTAACCACAGTTGCTAAAAGTTACCAGTAGCTACCCGCTAGCTAGCTAGCTAGCTTTGTTGGTCCAAGTAGTGGGTAAGCTAGCCTCGTGCTTCGCCGGGGTCCGCCGAATACAGTCCTTACCTACAATAATTACCTACAATAACCTTCAATAACTACCTGAGTAAGCTACCTATAATACCAAACTACAATACCTACCTACAATCTGAATACATGGTTTAAGCTTTACTCAACACCATATAAGAAGCCAAGCTTACCTTTCATAACGCAGCAATGATTAAACGTTGGGTAGCTAGCACAAAGATATTGTATTTAGCTACTACAGTACAGCCAGCTGGTAGTGTTGGCTAGCTAGCAATGGCTGCTGTGTTGACTTTGTTTGAAAAACGGCATCGCTGCGAACGAATGTAGCTGGCTAAAAGGATATTGTTTTTAGTTGCTACCGTTGCTAATAGCTACTCGCCAGCTAATCCAGGAGGTGAGTTAGCTAGCTAGCTTCATGCTACATCCGGCACCGCCGAATACAAAAGTAACCTACAATAACTACACAACAACTACCCACAACAGCCCACGATGCCTACCTATACTACTTAATAATATACAGCCCACGATGCCTACCTATAATACCTAACTACAATCTAAATACATAGTTTAAGCCTTACTCGACAAAGCCCAAGCTATGTATAAAGCCAAACTGGCAGACTGCAATCAGTAGCTGTAATTAAGTACAGCAGCTACCAACCACCTAACGTTAATGCCTTGGATAATGAGGTTAGAAAAACAGCTGAATGGTAGCAGCTAGCTGGCTCAATCACAGGTACTCTTAAGCATGAAATAACATTGGAAACAACTAACCACAGTTGCTAAAAGTTACCAGTAGCTACCCGCTAGCTAGCTAGCTTTGTTGGTCCAAGTAGTGGGTAAGCTAGCCTCGTGCTTCGCCGGGGTCCGCCGAATACAATACTTACCTACAATAATTACCTACAATAACCTACAATAACTACCTGAGTAAACTACCTATAATACCTAACTACAATACCTACCTACAATCTAAATACATGGTTTAAGCTTTACTCAACACCATATAAGAAGCCAAGCTTACCTCCAAGCTTACCTCCTGCTAGAGAAATGAATGGTGTGATGAATGGTGTGGCTGTTGAACAAGTTGTGGAGACTAAATTACTTGGCGTTACCTTAGATTGTAAACTGTCAAGGTCAAAACATATAGGTTCAATGTTTGTAAAGATGGGGAGAGGTCTGTCCGTAATAAAGAGATGCTCTGCTTTTTTGACACCACACTCCACAAAGCAAAGTCCTGCAGGCTCTAGTTTTGTCTAATCTTGATTAGTGTCCAGTCGTGTGGTCGAGTGCTGCAAGAAAATACCTAGTTAAGCTGCAGCTGGCCCAGAACAGAGCAGCACGTCTTGCTCTTCATTGTAACCAGAGGGCTGATATAAATACTATGCATGCCAATCTCTCTTGGATAAGAGTTGAGGAGAGACTGACTGCATCACTTATTTTTATAAGAAACATTAATTTGTTGAAAATCCCAAATTGTTTACACAGTCAATTTACATACAGCTCTGACACACACACTTACCCCACCAGACATGCCACCAGGGGTCTTTTCACAGTCCCCAAATCCAGAACAAATTCCAGAAAGCGTACAGTATTTTATGGAGCCATTATTGCATGGAACTCTGTTCCATCTCATCTTGCTCTAAACAAACAGCAGACCTGGATAAAAAACAACAACAGATAAAGCAATATCTCACGGCACAACGCCTCTCCCCTATTTGATCTAGATATTTTGCGTGTATGTATTGGTATGTAGGCTATGCGTGCCATTTTTACATGTATGTAGTTCTGTCCTTGAGCTGTTCTTGTCTATTAATGTTCTGTATTATGTCATGTTTCATGTTTTGTGTGGACCCCAGGAAGAGTAGCTGCTGCTTTCACAACAGCTAATGGGGATCCTAATAAAATACCTAAAATACCACAACACACCACACCACACTTTTTACAACATTTAAATAACAGACCCTCGACAGAGATACCCTTTTTACAACATTTTCAAAAGCTGCCTGCCTCACATTGTTTCTGCGTGGAGAGCAGTATTACAGCTTAATACGCTTGGTTTCACAACCGCACGCTTATAGGCTAATAACATGACACAGGCTGCCTCCCAAATGGAACCCTGTGGGACACAGTCGTGGTTATGAAATTAAATACGCTACTATTGTCGATCGGTTCACTAGTTTTCTTGCAAGAAGGGGGTTTGACATATTAGCATTATCCAATATGCACTTTTTGAAATTACCTCCAAGAAATTCCAAAGTTGTCAACAGTGACACTCGAATCACAGAGAAAGATTATTATTTTTTTTTAAACATTTTAGTCATTTAGCAGACGCTCTTATCCAGAGCGACTTACAGTTAGTTACATTTTTCATGACCACTTCCTTACGTCTGAATATTCAAGAAAGGTGATGTTGATTTAATTAAAAAAACTATATTTTCTCTGCTATCTTTTACAGCAAACAACAAAGGAAAGCTAACTACACTGACCAAGGAGGAATTTAATCAAAGCCTACTGGATGACAACCTGTTTTTAACCAAGACAAAGGATTTCATAAGTTACTTTTTCCTGCATAACAAAGGTACATAGTACAGCAGAACCCCTTATTTGGGCAAATACATGTATATATATTTTTAAATTAACTTTTAGAACAAAAACAAAAACAATTTAGGTCAAAATAGTTTATATAATATAATATATATTATTATATGTATATTATACATATTATGTATATATAATATATTTACAAAGGAAATGGAAGAAAGGCCAGTACAGATAGATAGCAATAAAAACTGTACCATAGAGGCACAGAATAAGTTAGAGGAAAAACTAAAAGAAATGGAGGAATTATTCGGGAACGATCAAGTATAATGTATTATAAAAAATAAATAGAACTGAATGGAAAATGGTGAAAAATGCAACAAATTATTTTTGAATCGTCAACATAGAAATGCTACCAAAAACGAATTGACAGAAGCTTGTTACAAATGACGGAGTCATCCATGATTCACCCAATTATATTTTGAAAAGAGGAAGCAAAGTACTGTACTTTAAGCAACAACCAGCTCTTTCATATTCAGTGCCATAAAAAAGTATTTGACCCCTTTTCTGATTTTCTCTATTTTTGCATATTTGTGATACTGAATGTTATCAGATCTTCAACCAAAACCTAATATTAGATAAAGGGAACCTGAGTTTACAAATATATATATATATATTTTTTATACTTGTTTTATTTATTTAATTAACACCCAATTCCCCTGTGTGAAAAAGTAATTGCCCCTTACACTCAGTAACTGGTTGTGCCACCTTTAGCTGCAATGACTCCAACCAAACGCTTCCTGTAGTTGTTGATCAGTCTCTCACGTCGCTGTGGAGGACTTTTGGCCCACTCTTCCATGCAGAACAGCTTTAACTCAGCGACATTTGTGGATTTTCAAGCATGAACTGCTCGTTTCAAGTCCTGCCACAACATCTCAATTGGGATTAGGTCTGGACTTTGACTAGGCCATTCCAAAACATCACATTTGTTGCTTTGTAACCATTTTCATGTAGACTTGATTGTGTGTTTTGGATCATTGTCTTGCTGCATGACACAGCTGCGCTTCAGCTTCAGCTCACAGATGGATGGTCTGACATTCTCCTGTAGAATTATCTGATTCGTCATCCAGGTCCTGAGGCAGCAAAGCATCCCCAAACCATCACACAACCACCACCATGCTTGACCGTTGGCATGAGGTTCTTACTGTGGAATTCAGTGTTTGGTTTTTGCCAGACATAATGGGACCCATCTCATCCAAAAAGTTGACTCAAGTTTGCCAAAAAGCACCTGGATGATCATCAAGAATCTTTGAAGAACGTTCTGTGGACAGACGAGTCAAAAGTATAATTTTCTGGATGACAATTAAATTCAAGGCAGATGAACTATCTGACAGGCATGAACTCAGATCGGCTACAAAAGTACATTTTGTTGCATCAAACCAACCTCTCCACCGTAGCTAGCTAGTCAGCTACGTCAGCTAATCAAACCAATATCCAAATGAAATAATGCAGCGACAGTTTCATCAGAGAGGTTACAAGAGAAAAGGGTGGAGGGACTAGACTGCTATAGTAGAGGGAGAGAGGTTACAAGAGGAAAGGGTGGAGGGACTGCTATAGTAGAGGGAGAGAGGTTACAAGAGGAAAGGGGTGGAGGGACTAGACTGCTATAGTAGAGGGAGAGAGGTTACAAGAGGAAAGGGGTGGAGGGACTAGACTGCTATAGTAGAGGGAGAGAGGTTACAAGAGGAAAGGGGTGGAGGGACTAGACTGCTATGGTAGAGGGAGAGAGGTTACAAGAGGAAAGGGTGGAGGGACTAGACTGCTATAGTAGAGGGAGAGAGGTTACAAGAGGAAAGGGTGGAGGGACTAGACTGCTATAGTAGAGGGAGAGAGGTTACAAGAGAAAAGGGTGGAGGGACTAGACTGCTATAGTAGAGGGAGAGAGGTTACAAGAGGAAAGGGGTGGAGGGACTAGACTGCTATAGTAGAGGGAGAGAGGTTACAAGAGGAAAGGGGTGGAGGGACTAGACTGCTATAGTAGTGGGAGAGAGGTTACAAGAGGAAAGGGGTGGAGGGACTAGACTGCTATAGTAGAGGGAGAGAGGTTACAAGAGGAAAGGGGTGGAGGGACTAGACTGCTATAGTAGAGGGAGAGAGGTTACAAGAGGAAAGGGGTGGAGGGACTAGACTGCTATAGTAGAGGGAGAGAGGTTACAAGAGGAAAGGGGTGGAGGGACTAGACTGCTATGGTAGAGGGAGAGAGGTTACAAGAGGAAAGGGTGGAGGGACTAGACTGCTATAGTAGAGGGAGAGAGGTTACAAGAGGAAAGGGTGGAGGGACTAGACTGCTATAGTAGAGGGAGAGAGGTTACAAGAGAAAAGGGTGGAGGGACTAGACTGCTATAGTAGAGGGAGAGAGGTTACAAGAGGAAAGGGGTGGAGGGACTAGACTGCTATAGTAGAGGGAGAGAGGTTACAAGAGGAAAGGGGTGGAGGGACTAGACTGCTATAGTAGAGGGAGAGAGGTTACAAGAGGAAAGGGGTGGAGGGACTAGACTGCTATAGTAGAGGGAGAGAGGTTACAAGAGGAAAGGGGTGGAGGGACTAGACTGCTATGGTAGAGGGAGAGAGGTTACAAGAGGAAAGGGTGGAGGGACTAGACTGCTATAGTAGAGGGAGAGAGGTTACAAGAGGAAAGGGTGGAGGGACTAGACTGCTATAGTAGAGGGAGAGAGGTTACAAGAGGAAAGGGTGGAGGGACTAGACTGCTATAGTAGAGGGAGAGAGGTTACAAGAGAAAAGGGTGGAGGGACTAGACTGCTATAGTAGAGGGAGAGAGGTTACAAGAGGAAAGGGGTGGAGGGACTAGACTGCTATAGTAGAGGGAGAGAGGTTACAAGAGGAAAGGGGTGGAGGGACTAGACTGCTATAGTAGAGGGAGAGAGGTTACAAGAGGAAAGGGTGGAGGGACTAGACTGCTATAGTAGAGGGAGAGAGGTTACAAGAGGAAAGGGTGGAGACTAGGTGAAGGTTCAGATCTCCTGGAGAGTTACCCTCCTGTAGCTGATCAACCAGCTACTTATTATAATCAGGTGCACTAGATTAGGGTTGGAGAAAACCTACAAGACGGTAACTCTCCAGGAGAACACTGCATCAGATCAAGACGGTAACTCTCCAGGAGAGACCTGTATCAGATCAAGCCGGAACTTGTGTCAAGTCTGTTGATTTCATCTCGATCTGGTCAGCCCTCATCAGCCCCAGCTAACACACCTGATTAAACTAATTGAGGACTAGAGTTGCCCATCTCTATGATAGACTGTCACCATGATCACCTGAACAACATAAATAGTGTCACAATTACTTTGTTTGCAGACTGAAACGTTTTAAAAACCAAGCAGTAGGAGCTAGTAGGATGCTAGTAGGATGCTAGTAGGATGCTAGTAGGATGCTAGTAGGAGCTAGTAGCATGCTAGTAGGAGCTAGTAGGATGCTAGTAGGATGCTAGTAGGATGCTAGTAGGATGCTAGTAGGAGCTAGTAGGATGCTAGTAGGATGCTAGTAGGATGCTAGTAGGATGCTAGTAGGAGCTAGTAGGATGCTAGTAGGATGCTAGTAGGAGCTAGTAGGATGCTAGTAGGATGCTAGTAGGATGCTAGTAGGATGCTAGTAGAATCTCCCTCTCCGGTGGCTTCTAGCTCGGGTTCAGATCCTCAGAGCTCCCGCCCTCATCAGACTGTGAGGCTGCCTGAGAGACCGGCCCATTCATCATCCACAATGGATACTACAGCCGGCTCGCGTCCATCGGGCCCCACCGCCCTTCGGTCCTCGAGGCGAAAGAACGGCCGGACCTCCCTGGCTGTTTTCTGTCATCGTCATCAGCTCTATGGTGAGAAAACATTTCGGTTCCCAGGTCAGAAATCTTACCGAGGCCCACGAGTACAGGACATCACAGGACCGTTCAGACCGCTCAGACCGTTCAGACCGCTCAGACCGTTCAGACCGTTCAGACCGTTCAGACCGTTCAGACCGTTCAGACCGTTCAGACCGTTCAGATCGGCAGACGCTGTTGTAGTCCATGGGGGGGGGGGGGGGGTCAAACGACATCAGGAGGGCTAGCTCGGAACATCAAATGGCCATTTCAGGTCCAGTACCATCGTTGGGCCGCGGGTGTGAAAGATTCAGCAGGCTACTGGCATTACACACCTGGCTAAAACATTACTGTAGCTCTGCTGGAATAACTTTTATGGATAACTATCACACCTTCTGGAAACAGAACAGACTCTACAGGAATGACGGAGTCCATCCAAATCATCTTGGCTCCTGGACTCTGTCCACGCATTTCAAGGCTGCGTTGAGACAATGACTTATCAACGACCCAAGACCATCTCAGTTAATCCCTACCATTGTGACAATGAGTCGTCATAATGCTGCATCAAATGTACATTATCCCACGGGTGTTGGCAGACACAATGTAAGTAACTTAATTTATGTCCCTCTAACTGCCCTGAATGCCTCTGCTGATCCTACAGCTATTGGATGCAGTACTCACGTGTCTATGAACCAGATTTATACTGTTAGCACTGAGGCGGTGTGCCCTAGTAGGAAGTCCACTGTGTACAGCTCACCCTGCACTATCAGCTCCAATATAAATAACATGAGCAAGTCTACCTCTGATAAGGGTCCCAGTAAAGCATTAAAAACAATCAAGCAACCCAGAAAAGTGCTAAAACAAATAGCCCATATTAACATATGCAGCCTAAGAAACAAGGTTTACGAAGTCAATAACTTGCCAGTAACAGATGACAGTCATATTCTGACTATCTCTGGAACTCACTTAGATAATACCTTTGATGATACAGTGGTAGCAATACATGGTTATAAAATCTACAGAAAAGACAGAAATGCCAAAGGTGGAGGTGTTGCTG
Source organism: Coregonus ussuriensis (assembly GCA_031479575.1). Lineage (NCBI taxonomy): Eukaryota > Metazoa > Chordata > Actinopteri > Salmoniformes > Salmonidae > Coregonus > Coregonus ussuriensis. The sequence continues at coordinate 922,009 of CM062480.1, read as the reverse complement.
TTTATATTCAGAACCACATTCCTGTAAAGCTTAGAGAGGATCTCATGTTAAATACTATTGAAGTAATATGGCTACAGGTTCATCTGCCTCACCTAAAGCCCATTCTGGTGGGAAGCTGCCATAGACCACCATGTGCTAACAGTCAGTATCTGGGTAACGTGTGAAATGCTTGATAATGTATGTGATATCATCAGAGAGGTATATTTTCTGGGTGATTTTAAAATATTGACTCTCTTTCATCAAGCTGCCCACTCAAGAAAAAACAGGTTGCTAGTCAACCTACCAGGGTAGTTACAAATTACACAGGAATTAAATCATCAACATCAACATTTACTGATGCTGCATACATTTGCTTTAAAGCAGTATCCAGATCCATCGAATGTAGTGATCACAATACAGTAGCCATATCTAGGAAAACCAAAGTTCCAAAGGCTGGGACTAATATAGTGTACAGTGGGGAAAAAAAGTATTTAGTCAGCCACCAATTGTGCAAGTTCTCCCACTTAAAAAGATGAGAGAGGCCTGTATTAATGGCACCTGTTTGAACTTGTTATCAGTATAAAAGACACCTGTCCACAACCTCAAACAGTCACACTCCAAACTCCACTATGGCCAAGACCAAAGAGCCGTCAAAGGACACCAGAAACAAAATTGTAGACCTGCACCAGGCTGGGAAGACTGAATCTGCAATAGGTAAGCAGCTTGGTTTGAAGAAATCAACTGTGAGAGCAATTATTAGGAAATGGAAGACATACAAGACCACTGATAATCTCCCTCGATCTGGGGCTCCACGCAAGATCTCACCCCGTGGGGTCAAAATGATCACAAGAACGGTGAGCAAAAATCCCAGAACCACACAGGGGGACCTAGTGAATGACCTGCAGAGAGCTGGGACCAAAGTAACAAAGCCTACCATCAGTAACACACTTCGCCGCCAGGGACTCAAATCCTGCAGTGCCAGACGTGTCCCCCTGCTTAAGCCAGTACATGTCCAGGCCCGTCTGAAGTTTGCTAGAGTGCATTTGGATGATCCAGAAGAGGATTGGGAGAATGTCATATGGTCAGATGAAACCAAAATATAACTTTTTGGTAAAAACTCAACTCGTCGTGTTTGGAGGACAAATAATGCTGAGTTGCATCCAAAGAACACCATACCTACTGTGAAGCATGGGGGTGGAAACATCATGCTTTGGGGCTGTTTTTCTGCAAAGGGACCAGGACGACTGATCTGTGTAAAGGAAAGAATGAATGGGGCCATGTATCGTGAGATTTTGAGTGAAAACCTCCTTCCATCAGCAAGGGCATTGAAGATGAAACGTGGCTGGGTCTTTCAGCATGACAATGATCCCAAACACACCACCCGGGCAACGAAGGAGTGGCTTCGTAAGAAGCATTTCAAGGTCCTGGAGTGGCCTAGCCAGTCTCCAGATCTCAACCCCATAGAAAATCTTTGGAGGGAGTTGAAAGTCCGTGTTGCCCAGCGACAGCCCCAAAACATCACTGCTCTAGAAGAGATCTGCATGGAGGAATGGGCCAAAATACCAGCAACAGTGTGTGAAAACCTTGTGAAGACTTACAGAAAACGTTTGACCTGTGTCATTGCCAACAAAGGGTATATAACAAAGTATTGAGAAACTTTTGTTATTGACCAAATACTTATTTTCCACCATAATTTGCAAATAAATTCATTAAAAATCCTACAGTGTGATTTTCTGGATTTCTTTTTTTCATTTTGTCTGTCATAGTTGACGTGTACCTATGATGAACATTACAGGCCTCTCTCATCTTTTTAAGTGGGAGAACTTGCACAATTGGTGGCTGACTAAATACTTTTTTTCTCCACTGTATAAGAGGTTATACAATAAGTTTTGTTGTGATTCTTATATCGATGATGTAAATAATATTTGTTGGTCCGTGGTGTGTAATGAGGAGCAAACAGATGCTGCACGTACTGGAAATTGAGAAATCATGTGACTAAACTTAACTATAAAAAAGAAAGTACACTATGAAACAAAAATAAATGATATAAAGAATGATAGTAAAAAGCTTTGGTGCACCTTACATGACATTTTGGGGGGAAAGGCAAACTCAGCTCCATCATTCATTGAATCAGGTGTCTCATTCATCACAAAACCCACTGATATTGCCAACTACTTTAATGACTTTTTCACTGGCAAGATTAGCATATTTAGGCATGACATTCCAGTAACAAACGCTGACATTACACATCCAAGTATATCTGACTAAATTATGAAAGACAAGCATTGTACTTTTGAATTCCGTAAAGTGATTGTGGAAGAGGTGAAAAAAAGTATTGTTGTCTATCAACAATGACAAGCCACCGGGGTCTAACAACTTGGATGGAAAATTACTGAGGATAATAGCGAACGATATTGCCACTCCTATTTGCCATATCTTCAATTTAAGCCTACTAGAACGTGTGTGCCCTCAGGCCTGGAGGGAAGCAAAAGTCATTCCGCTACCCAAGAATAGTAAAGCCCCCTTTACTGGCTCAAACAGCCAACCAATCAGCCTGTTACCAACCCTTAGTAAACTTCTGGAAAAAAACAGACTTTTTCAAATCAAATCAAATCAAAATGTATTGGCCACATGCGCCGAATACAACAGGTGCAGACATTACAGTGAAATGCTTACTTACAGCCCTTAACCAACAGTGCATTTATTTTTAATTAAAAAGTAAAATAAAACAACAACAACAAAAAAAAAAAAGTGTTGAGAAAAAAAAGAGCATAAGAGCATTACTTGTCTAACAGAACACAGAGGGTTTTCATCCTCTACCGTATCGGTGTCCCGACGGTTGAGCTAACGTGCGCTAATGTGATTAGCATGACTGTTGTAAGTAACAGCAAACTTTCCAGGACATAGACATGTCTTATATGGGCAGAAAGCTTACATTCTTGTTAATTTAACTGCACTGTCCAATTTACAGTTGCTATTACAGTAAAAAAATACCATGCTATTGTTTGAGGATAGTGCACAACAACAAAACACTTTTATCACGACAACTGGTTTGATATATTCACCTCTGAAGGTAAATAATATACTTACATTCAGTAATCTTGCTCTGATTTGTCATCCTGAGGGTCCCAGAGATAAAATGTAGCATAGTTTTGTTTGATAAAATCCATTTTTATATTCAAATGTAGGAACTGTTTTCTACAGTTTGAACCCCTGCTGTCTCTGGCTCCACACCAACCCTGCCCAGGCATCTAGATGTGTGAAAGTTAGTGTATAAGCTAATGATCCATCATGTATGACATTCCTGGGAGTGTGTAAACTTACATTTTGTATTACCGTATCATTTTTGTATGTTCTCTATAGTTGTGTACTTGAAAATGTATCAATTGACCAATTCGGCACATTTGGGCAGACTTCATACAAAATAGTCCAGTATTGCAATGCTTCACTGGATCAATCGGAAACTTTGCACACACACTGCTGCCATCTAGTGGCCAAAATCTAAATTGGGTCTAAACTGCAATATTATATTGTGGCCTTTCTCTTGCATTTCAAAGATGATGGAACAAAAAAAGAAATAGAAAACACATGTTTGTTTTGTTTGTATTATCTTTCACCAGATCTAATGTGTTATATTCTCCTACATTAATTTCACATTTCCACAAACTTCAAAATGTTTCCTTTCAAATGGTATCAAGAATATGCATATCCTTGCTTCAGGTCCTGAGCTACATGTAGTTAGATTTGGGTATGCATCTCAAATGGCACCCTGTTCCCTATACACTGAGTGTACAAAACATTAAGAACAGCTGCTCTTTCCATGACATAGACTGACCAGGTGAATCCAGGTGAAAGCTATGATCCCTTATTGATGTCAGTTGTTAAATCCACTTCAATCAGTGTAGATGAAGGGGAGGAGACAGGTTAAAGAAGGATTTTTAAGCCTTGAGACAATGGATTGTGTATGTGTGCCATTCAGAGGATGAATGGGCAAGACAAAAGTGCCTTTAAACAGGGAATGGTAATAGGTGTCAGGCACACCAATTTAAGTGTGTCAAGAACTGCAACAATGCTGGGTTTTTCACGCTCAACAGTTTCCTGTGTGTATCAAGAACGGTCCACCACCCAAAGGACATCCAGCCAACTTGACACAACTGTGGGAAGCATTGGAGTCAACATGGGCCAGCATCCCTGTGGAATGCTTTCGACACCTTGTAGAGTCCATGTCCCGATGAATTGAGGCCTGGGTTTCACTGGTTCACTGCACTTTCCCCTGACACCTGCCGTGCCTGGGTTTCACTGGTTCACTGCACTTTCCACTGACACCTGCCCTGCCTGGGTTTCACTGGTTCACTGCACTTTCCCCTGACACCTGCCCTGCCGTGCCTGGGTTTCACTGGTTCACTGCACTTTCCCTTGACACCTGCCCTGCCTGGGTTTCACTAGTTCACTGCACTTTCCCTTGACACCTGCCCTGCCCTGCCTGGGTTTCACTGGTTTACTGCTTGATGTGTGTGTGGGGTGGCCTATAAACAGCAGACAGACAGAGTGTTAAGGAAGTATGAGAATGTACCACACCCACCAACTCTGTAGATTTAAACACGGAGCTCCATGCACCATAAACTAAAGCAAACATAGGTTACTCAGCCAGACCTCTGCTTATCTGACTGTAACTGTTGTGATGAGGTATCATATTTTGTTAATGGATGCTGCTCCACAGTCATGGGTCTGTGCAGTGTGTGACTGATGTTGACTGCCAGTGGGTATTTCCTTGTATCACAGGGAGTGTGTCTGTGTTGCCATGGAGTCCCTATTTGATCCATTATAATTAACCAGCCATTGATTGCACAACCCTTTCCTCTGCTCCGCATCCACCTGCCTCTTCAAACAGAACATGCCACTGTTTATGTTTATTACCCACAATTCCCTCTGCCTTCCTGTCCTTAAATGGCTCCTCATTGGACACTGTAATGCAGGGTGAGGGGTGGGGGCAAGGGGAACGCGGGGGTGAGAAGAGATGGGGAGAGAGGATGGGGAAGTGGGAGATTAAGAGACTTGACTAGATGCCAATGGGTTTGACTTGACTAGATGTCAATGGGGTTGAGCTACATCCCTGCCGGCCATTCCCTCCCATACCTTGGACGACGCTGGGCCAATTGTGCGCCGCCCCATGGGTCTCCCGGTCGTGGCCGGCTACGACAGAGCCTGGATTCGAACCAGGATCTCTAGTGGCACAGCTAGCACTGGGATGCAGTGCCTTAGACCACTGCGCCACTCGGGAGGCTACTACTACTAGTACTATACACAGATACACATGTACTACTATATATAGATACACATGTACTACTATATACATATATACACATGTACTACTATATATAGATACACATGTACTACTATATATAGATACACATGTACTACTATATATAGATACACATGTACTACTATATATAGATACACATGTACTACTATATATAGATACACATGTACTGCTATATATAGATACACATGTACTGCTATATATAGATACACATGTACTGCTATATATAGATACACATGTACTGCTATATATAGATACACACGTACTACTATATATAGATACACATGTACTACTATATATAGATACACACGTACTACTATATATAGATACACATGTACTACTATATATAGATACACATGTATTACTACATTTACATTTACGTCATTCAGCAGACGCTCTTATCCAGAGCGACTTACAAATTGGTGCATTCACCTTATAGCCAGTGGGATAACCACTTTACAAATTTTTTTAATAAAAAAAAAAATTCCTTAAAGAGGTGGGGTTTCAAATGTCTCCGGAAGGTGGTGAGTGACTCCGCTGTCCTGGCGTCGTGAGGGAGCTTGTTCCACCATTGGGGTGCCAGAGCAGCGAACAGTTTTGACTGGGCTGAGCGGGAACTATGCTTCCGCAGAGGAAGGGGAGCCAGCAGGCCAGAGGTGGATGAACGCAATGCCCTCGTTTGGGTGTAGGGACTGATCAGAGCCTGAAGGTACGGAGGTGCCGTTCCCCTCACAGCTCCATAGGCAAGCACCATGGTCTTGTAACAGATGCGAGCTTCAACTGGAAGCCAGTGGAGTGTGCGGAGGAGCGGGGTGACGTGAGAGAACTTGGGAAGATTGAACACCAGACGGGCTGCGGCATTCTGGATCAGTTGTAGGGGTTTAATGGCACAGGCAGGGAGCCCAGCCAACAGCGAGTTGCAGTAATCCAGACGGGAGATGACAAGTGCCTGGATTAGGACCTGTGCCGCTTCCTGTGTAAGGCAGGGTCGTACTCTCTGAATGTTGTAGAGCATGAACCTACAGGATCGGGTCACCGCCATGATGTTAGCGGAGAACGACAGGGTGTTGTCCAGGGTCACGCCAAGGCTCTTCGCACTCTGGGAGGAGGACACAACGGAGTTGTCAACCGTGATGGCGAGATCATGGAACGGGCAGTCCTTCCCCGGGAGGAAGAGCAGCTCCGTCTTGCCAAGGTTCAGCTTGAGGTGGTGATCCGTCATCCATACTGATATGTCTGCCAGACATGCAGAGATGCGATTCGCCACCTGGTTATCAGAAGGGGGAAAGGAGAAGATTAGTTGTGTATCGTCAGCTTAGCAATGATAGGAGAGGCCATGTGAGGATATGACAGAGCCAAGTGACTTGGTGTATAGCGAGAATAGGAGAGGGCCTAGAACTGAGCCCTGGGGAACACCAGTGGTGAGAGCACGTGGTGCGGAGACAGCTTCTCGCCACGCCACTTGGTAGGAGCGACCGGTCAGGTAGGATGCAATCCAAGAGTGAGCCGCGCCGGAGATGCCCAGCTCGGAGAGGGTGGAGAGGAGGATCTGATGGTTCACAGTATCAAAGGCAGCAGACAGGTCTAGAAGGACAAGAGCAGAGGAGAGAGAGTTAGCTTTAGCAGTGCGGAGAGCCTCCGTGACACAGAGAAGAGCAGTCTCAGTTGAATGACCAGTCTTGAAACCTGACTGGTTTGGATCAAGAAGGTCATTCTGAGAGAGATAGCAAGAGAGTTGGCTAAAGACGGCACGCTCAATAGTTTTGGAAAGAAAAGAAAGAAGGGATACTGGTCTGTAGTTGTTGACATCAGAGGGATCGAGTGTTGGTGTTTTGAGAAGGGGTGCAACTCTCGCTCTCTTGAAGATGGAAGGGACATAGCCAGCGGTCAAGGATGAGTTGATCAGCGAGGTGAGGTAGGGGAGAAGGTCACCGGAGATGGTCTGGAGAAGAGAGGAGGGGATAGGGTCAAGCGGGCAGGTTGTTGGGCGGCCTGCAGTCACAAGTTGCAAGATTTTATCTGGAGAGAGAGGGGAGAAAGATGTCAAAGCATAGGGTAGGGCAGTGTGAGCAGGACCAGCAGTGTCATTTGACTTAACAAACGAGGATCAGATGTCGTCAACCTTCTTTTCAAAGTGGTTGACGAAGTCATCCACAGAGAGGGAGGAGGGAGGGGGTGGGGGGGGGGGGAGGACGATTCAGCAGGGAGGAGAATGTGGCAAAGAGCTTCCTAGGGTTAGAGGCAGATGCTTGGAATTTAGAGTGGTAGAAAGTGGCCTTAGCAGCAGAAACAGATGAAGAAAATGTAGAGAGGAGGGAGTGAAAAGATGCCAGGTCCGCAGGGAGTCTAGTTTTCTTCCATTTCCGCTCAGCTGCCCGGAGCTCTGTTCTGTAAGCTCGCAATGAGTCATCAAGCCACGGAGCTGGAGGGGAGGACCGAGCCGGCCGGGAGGATAGGGGACATAGAGAGTCAAAGGATGCAGAAAGGGAGGAGAGGAGGGTTGAGGAGGCAGAATCAGGAGATTGGAGGGAGAAGGATTGAGCAGAGGGAAGAGATGATAGGATGGAAGAGGAGAGAGTAGCGGGAGAGAGAGAGCGAAGGTTGCGGCGGCGCATTACCATCTGTGTAGGGGCAGAGTGAGTAGTGTTGGAGGAGAGCGAGAGAGAAAAGGATACAAAGTAGTGGTCGGAGACATGGAGGGGAGTTGCAGTGAGATTAGTAGAAGAACAGCATCTAGTAAAGATGAGGTCAAGCGTATTGCCTGCCTTGTGAGTAGGGGGGACGGTGAGAGGGTGAGGTCAACAGAGGAGAGGAGTGGAAAGAAGGAGGCAGAGAGAAATGAGTCAAATGTAGACGTAGGTTGAAATCCCACAGAACTGTGAGGGGTGAGCCATCCTCAGGAAAGGAACTTATCAAGGCGTCAAGATCATTGATGAACTCTCCAAGGGAACCTGGAGGGCGATAGATGACAAGGATATTAAGCTTAAATGGGCTAGTGACTGTGACAGCATGGAATTCAAATGAGGAGATAGACAGATGGGTTAGGGGAAAAATTGAGAATGTTTTTTTTATTTATTTTATTTATTTCACCTTTATTTAACCAGGTAAACCAGTTGAGAACAAGTTCTCATTTACAACTGCGACCTGGCCAAGATAAAGCAAAGCAGTGCGATAAAAACAACAACACAGAGTTACATATGGGGTAAAACAAAACAAAGTCAAAAAATACAATAGAAATACATATATATACAGTGTGTGCAAATTTAGCAAGTTATGGAGGTAAGGCAATAAAATAGGCTATAGTGCAAAATAATTACAATTAGTATTAACACTGGAATGATAGATGTGCAAGAGATGATGTGCAAATAGAGATACTGGGGTACAAATGAGCAAAATAAATAACAATATAGGGATGAGGTAGTTGGGCGGGCTAATTTCAGGTGGGCTGTGTACAGGTGCAGTGATCGGTAAGGTGCTCTGACAACTGATGCTTAAAGTTAGTGAGGGAGATAAGTGTCTCCAGCTTCAGAGATTTTTGCAATTTGTTCCAGTCATTGGCAGCAGAGAACTGGAAGGAATTGCGGCCAAAGGAGGTGTTGGCTTTGGGGATGACCAGTGAGATATACCCGCTGGAGCGCAGACTACGGGTGGGTGTTGCTATGGTGACCAATGAGCTAAGATAAGGCGGGGATTTGCCTAGCAGTGATTTATAGATGGCCTGGAGCCAGTGGGTTTGGCGACGAATATGTAGTGAGGACCAGCCAACAAGAGCGTACAGGTCACAGTGGTGGGTATTATTTGGGGCTTTGGAGACAAAACGGATGGCACTGTGATAGACTACATCCAATTTGCTGAGTAGAGTGTTGGAGGCTATTTTGTAAATGACATCGCCGAAGTCAAGGATCGGTAGGATAGTCAGTTTTACGAGGGCATGTTTGGCAGCATGAGTGAAGGAGGCTTTGTTGCGAAATAGGAAACCGATTCTAGATTTAACTTTGGATTGGAGATTCTTAATGTGAGTCTGGAAGGAGAGTTTACAGTCTAACCAGACACCTAGATATTTGTAGTTGTCCACATGCTCTAGGTCAGACCCGTCGAGTGTAGTGATTCTAGTCGGGTGGGCGGGTGCAAGCAGCGTTCGGTTGAAGAGCATGCATTTAGTTTTACTAGTGTTATATAGCAGTTGGAGGCTACTGAAGGAGTGTTGTATGGAATTGAAGCTCGTTTGGAGGTTTGTTAACACAGTGTCCAATGAAGGGCCAGATGTATACAAAATGGTGTCGTCTGCGTAGAGGTGGATCTGAGAGTCACCAGCAGCAAGAGCGACGTCATTGATATACACAGAGAAAAGAGTCGGCCCAAGAATTGAACCCTGTGGCACCCCCATAGAGACTGCCATAGGTCCAGACAACAGGCCCTCCGATTTGACACATTGAACTCTATCTGAGAAGTAGTTGGTGAACCAGGCGAGGCAGTCATTTGAGAAACCAAGGCCCACTTGGGAGAGATGAGGATTCCTGTGCCACCACCCCGCTGACCAGATGCTCTCGGGGTATGCGAGAACACATGGTCAGACGAGGAGAGAGCAGTAGGAGTAGCAGTATACTATATATAGATACACATGTACTACTATATATAGTTACACATGTACATAGCTGAGTGGCTGGTGTTCAGCTCACCTTCGTTCTCACCGTTCAGCAATCAGCAAAAAATTAATAAAAAATGGACTCACTCAGAAGATTTACAGCCCTACGTGTAAAACAGTGGTTGTAAAAATGCGATTAGAAACTGATTTATGAGTGTAACCGTGACGTAGGAATAAAGACCATGCTACTGTAACTGCTCCTGACAACAGGTACATTGTGTTTAACGAAGAAATCAAGTCACTGCTTGTGACTCACTCTCCTGCTGCCCTGACACTGTATAACCTAATATACTGCTGATACTGCTACTGCCCAGACACTGTATAACATAATATACTGCTGCTGCCCTGACACTGTATAACATAATATACTGCTGCTGCCCTGACACTGTATAAAATAATATATTGCTAATACTGCTGCTGCCCTGACACTGTATAACATAATATACTGCTGATACTGCTGCTGCCCTGACACTGTATAACATAATATACTGCTGCTGCCCTGACACTGTATAACATAATATACTGCTGCTGCCCTGACACTGTATAACATAATATACTGCTGCTGCCCTGACACTGTATAACATAATATACTGTTGCTGCCCTGACACTGTATAACATAATATACTGCTGATACTGCTGCTGCCCTGACACTGTATAACATAATATACTGCTGCTGCCCTGACACTGTATAACATAATATACTGTTGCTGCCCTGACACTGTATAACATAATATACTGCTGCTGCCCTGACACTGTATAACATAATATACTGCTGATACTGCTGCTGCCCTGACACTGTATAACATAATATACTGCTGATACTGCTGCTGCCCTGACACTGTATAACATAATATACTGCTGCTGCCCTGACACTGTATAACATAATATACTGTTGATACTGCTGCTGCCCTGACACTGTATAACATAATATACTGCTGCTGCCCTGACACTGTATAACATAATATACTGCTGCTGCCCTGACACTGTATAACATAATATACTGCTGCTGCCCTGACACTGTATAACATAATATACTGCTGCTGCCCTGACACTGTATAACATAATATACTGCTGCTGCCCTGACACTGTATAACATAATATACTGCTGCTGCCCTGACATTGTATAACATAATATACTGTTGATACTGCTGCTGCCCTGACACTGTATAACATAATATACTGCTGCTGCCCTGACACTGTATAACATAATATACTGCTGCTGCCCTGACACTGTATAACATAATATACTGCTGCTGCCCTGACACTGTATAACCTAATATACTGCTGCTGCCCTGACACTGTATAACATAATATACTGCTGCTGCCCTGTCACTGTATAACATAATATACTGCTGCTGCCCTGACACTGTATAACATAATATACTGCTGCTGCCCTGACACTGTATAACATAATATACTGCTGCTGCCCTGACACTGTATAACATAATATACTGCTGCTGCCCTGACACTGTATAACATAATATACTGCTGCTGCCCTGACACTGTATAACATAATATACTGCTGCTGCCCTGACACTGTATAACATAATATACTGCTGCTGCCCTGACACTGTATAACATAATATACTGCTGCTGCCCTGACACTGTATAACATAATATACTGCTGCTGCCCTGACACTGTATAACATAATATACTGCTGCTGCCCTGACACTGTATAACATAATATACTGCTGCTGCCCTGACACTGTATAACATAATATACTGCTGATACTGCTGCTTCCCTGACACTGTATAACCTAATATACTGCTGCTGCCCTGACACTGTATAACCTAATATACTGCTGCTGCCCTGACACTGTATAACCTAACATACTGCTGCTGCCCTGACACTGTATAACCTAATATACTGCTGCTGCCCTGACACTGTATAACATAATATACTGCTGCTGCCCTGACACTGTATAACCTAATATACTGCTGCTGCCCTGACACTGTATAACCTAATATACTGCTGCTGTCCTGACACTGTATAACCGAATATACTGCTGCTGCCCTGACACTGTATAACATAATATACTGCTGCTGCCCTGACACTGTATAACATAATATACTGCTGCTTCCCTGACACTGTATAACATAATATACTGCTGCTGCCCTGACACTGTATAACATAATATACTGCTGCTGCCCTGACACTGTATAACATAATATACTGCTGCTGCCCTGACACTGTATAACATAATATACTGCTGCTGCCCTGACACTGTATAACATAATATACTCCTGCTGCCCTGACACTGTATAACATAATATACTGCTGATACTGCTGCTTCCCTGACACTGTATAACCTAATATACTGCTGCTGCCCTGACACTGTATAACCTAATATACTGCTGCTGCCCTGACACTGTATAACCTAACATACTGCTGCTGCCCTGACACTGCCCTGACACTGTATAACATAATATACTGCTGATACTGCTGCTTCCCTGACACTGTATAACCTAATATACTGCTGCTGCCCTGACACTGTATAACCTAATATACTGCTGCTGCCCTGACACTGTATAACCTAACATACTGCTGCTGCCCTGACACTGTATAACCTAATATACTGCTGCTGCCCTGACACTGTATAACATAATATACTGCTGCTGCCCTGACACTGTATAACCTAATATACTGCTGCTGCCCTGACACTGTATAACCTAATATACTGCTGCTGTCCTGACACTGTATAACCGAATATACTGCTGCTTCCCTGACACTGTATAACATAATATACTGCTGCTGCCCTGACACTGTATAACATAATATACTGCTGCTGCCCTGACAATGTATAACATAATATACTGCTGCTGCCCTGACACTGTATAACATAATATACTGCTGCTGCCCTGACACTGTATAACATAATATACTGTTGCTGCCCTGACACTGTATAACATAATATACTGCTGATACTGCTGCTGCCCTGTCACTGTATAACATAATATACTGCTGCTGCCCTGACACTGTATAACATAATATACTGCTGCTGCCCTGACACTGTATAACATAATATACTGCTGCTGCCCTGACAATGTATAACATAATATACTGCTGCTGCCCTGACACTGTATAACATAATATACTGCTGCTGCCCTGACACTGTATAACATAATATACTGTTGCTGCCCTGACACTGTATAACATAATATACTGCTGATACTGCTGCTGCCCTGTCACTGTATAACATAATATACTGCTGCTGCCCTGACACTGTATAACATAATATACTGCTGCTGCCCTGACACTGTATAACATAATATACTGCTGCTGCCCTGACACTGTATAACATAATATACTGCTGATACTGCTGCTGCCCTGACACTGTATAACATAATATACTGCTGCTGCCCTGACACTGTATAACATAATATATTGCTAATACTGCTGCTGCCCTGACACTGTATAACATAATATACTGCTGATACTGCTGCTGCCCTGACACTGTATAACATAATATACTGCTGCTGCCCTGACACTGTATAACATAATATACTGCTGCTTCCCTGACACTGTATAACATAATATACTGCTGCTGCCCTGACACTGTACAACATAATATACTGCTGCTGCCCTGACACTGTATAACATAATATACTGCTGCTTCCCTGACACTGTATAACATAATATACTGCTGCTGCCCTGACACTGTATAACATAATATACTGCTGCTGCCCTGACACTGTATAACATAATATACTGCTGCTGCCCTGACACTGTACAACATAATATACTGCTGATACTGCTGCTGCCCTGACACTGTATAACATAATATACTGCTGCTGTTCTGACACTGTATAACATAATATACTGCTGATACTGCTGCTGCCCTGACACTGTATAACATAATATACTGCTGCTGCCCTGACACTGTATAACATAATATACTGCTGATACTGCTGCTGCCCTGACACTTTATAACATAATATACTGCTGATACTGTCCCTATTCTAAACTATAACCTCCTAGCCTAGCTATTTTTTAGCGTCATTGTGTGATTTAGCTACAGATCCAGTAGTATCCCAGGGTCATGCCTACTCCACCTCCCTGGTGCCAGGCTGCCCTCCCCCTTCCTGGTGCCAGGCTGCCCTCCCCCTTCCTGGTGCCAGGCTGCCCTCCCCCTTCCTGGTGCCAGGCTGCCCTCCCCCTTCCTGGTGCCAGGCTGCCATTCATTACACGCACCTGTCACCATCACCTGGACTCCTTCACTTTGTTGATTGCCCCTTCTATAGCTGTCTGTTCCCCAGTTTGATCCCTGTGTCTGCATTAATGCCGTTATGTTTCCCCTGTCCAGACGCTGTCCGTGTTTGGTTTCATGTCTGTATATATTAAATGTTCACTCCCTGCATCTCATCTCCCAGCAGTAGGACTATAACTACCATAGAACTCAGAGATAGTCTATAGACCAACACAGCAGTAGGACTATAACTACCATAGAACTCAGAGATAGTCTATAGACCAATACAGCAGTAGGACTATAACTACCATAGAACTCAGAGATAGTCTATAGACCAATACAGCAGTAGGACTATAACTACCATAGAACTCAGAGATAGTCTATAGACCAACACAGCAGTAGGACTATAACTACTATAACTACCATAGAACTCAGAGATAGTCTATAGACCAACACAGCAGTAGGACTATAACTACCATAGAACTCAGAGATAGTCTATAGACCAATACAGCAGTAGGACTATAACTACCATAGAACTCAGAGATAGTCTATAGACCAATACAGCACTAGGACTATAACAACCATAGAACTCAGAGATAGTCTATAGACCAATACAGCAGTAGGACTATAACTACCATAGAACTCAGAGATAGTCTATAGACCAATACAGCAGTAGGACTATAACTACCATAGAACTCAGAGATAGTCTATAGACCAATGCAGCAGTAGGACTATAACTACCATAGAACTCAGAGATAGTCTATAGACCAACACAGCAGTAGGACTATAACTACCATAGAACTCAGAGATAGTCTATAGACCAATACAGCAGTAGGACTATAACTACCATAGAACTCAGAGATAGTCTATAGACCAACACAGCAGTAGGACTATAACTACCATAGAACTCAGAGATAGTCTATAGACCAATAGCAGCAGTAGGACTATAACTACCATATAACTCAGAGATAGTCTATAGACCAATACAGCAGTAGGACTATAACTACCATGAAACTCAGAGATAGTCTATAGACCAATACAGCAGTAGGACTATAACTACCATAGAACTCAGAGATAGTCTATAGACCAATACAGCAGTAGGACTATAACTACCATAGAACTCAGAGATAGTCTATAGACCAACACAGCAGTAGGACTATAACTACCATAGAACTCAGAGATAGTCTATAGACCCAAAAGCAGCAGTAGGACTATATACTACCATAGAACTCAGAGATAGTCTATAGACCAACACAGCAGTAGGACTATAACTACCAAAGAACTCAGAGATAGTCTATAGGACCAACACAGCAGTAGGGGACTATAACTACCATAGAACTCAGAGATAGTCCTATAGACCAACACAGCAGTAGGACTATAACTACCATAGAACTCAGAGATAGTCTATAGACCAACAGCAGCAGTAGGACTATAAACTACCATAGAACTCAGAGATAGTCTATAGACCAACACAGCAGTAGGACTATAACTACCATAGAACTCAAGAGATAGTCTATAGACCAAAACAGCAGTAGGACTATAACTACCATAGAACTCAGAGATAGTCTATAGACCAACGCAGCAGTAGGACTATAACTACCATAGAACTCAGAGATAGTCTATAGACCAATCAGCAGTAGGACTATAACTACCATAGAACTCAGAGATAGTCTATAGACCAATACAGCAGTAGGACTATAACTACCATAGAACTCAGAGATAGTCTATAGACCAACAGCAGCAGTAGGACTATAACTACCATAGAACTCAGAGATAGTCTATAGGACCAACACAGCAGTAGGACTATAACTACCATAGAACTCAGAGATAGTCTATAGACCAACACAGCAGTAGGACTATAACTACCATAGAACTCAGAGATAGTCCTATAGACCAACACAGCAGTAGGACTATAACTACCATAGAACTCAGAGATAGTCTATAGACCAACACAGCAGTAGGACTATAACTACCATAGAACTCAGAGATAGTCTATAGACCCACACAGCAGTAGGACTATAACTACCATAGAACTCAGAGATAGTCTATAGACCAACACAGCAGTAGGACTATAACTACCATAGAACTCAGAGATAGTCTATAGACCAACACAGCAGTAGGACTATAACTACCATAGAACTCAGAGATAGTCTATAGACCCACACAGCAGTAGGACTATAACTACCATAGAACTCAGAGATAGTCTATAGACCAACACAGCAGTAGGACTATAACTACCATAGAACTCAGAGATAGTCTATAGACCAACACAGCAGTAGACTATAACTACCATAGAACTCAGAGATAGTCTATAGACCAACAGCAGCAGTAGGACTATAACTACCATAGAACTCAGAGATAGTCTATAGACCAATGCAGCAGTAGGACTATAACTACCATAGAACTCAGAGATAGTCCTATAGACCAGCACAGCAGTAGGACTATAACTACCATAGAACTCAGAGATAGTCTATAGACAACACAGCAGTAGGACTATAAACTACCATAGAACTCAGAGATAGTCTATAGACCAACAGCAGCAGTAGGACTATAACTACCATAGAACTCAGAGATAGTCTATAGACCAATAGCAGCAGTAGGACTATAACTACCATAGAACTCAGAGATAGTCTATAGACCAACGCAGCAGTAGGACTATAACTACCATAGAACTCAGAGATAGTCTATAGACCCATCACAGCAGTAGGACTATAACTACCATAGAACTCAGAGATAGGTCTATAGACCAACAACAGCAGTAGGACTATAACTACCATAGAACTCAGAGATAGTCTATAGACCAACCACAGCAGTAGGACTATAACTACCATAGAACTCAGAGATAGTCTATAGACCAACCTCAGCAGTAGGACTATAAACTACCATAGAACTCAGAGATAGTCAATAGACCAACACAGCAGTAGGACTATAACTACCATAGAACTCAGAGATAGTCTATAGACCAACACAGCAGTAGGATATAACTACCATAGTACTCAGAGATAGTCTATAGACCAACACAGCAGTAGGACTATAACTACCATAGAACTCAGAGATAGTCTATAGACCAACACAGCAGTAGGACTATAACTACCATAGAACTCAGAGATAGTATATAGACCAACACAGCAGTAGGACTATAACTACCATAGAACTCAGAGATAGTCTATAGACCAACACAGCAGTAGGACTATAACTACCATAGAACTCAGAGATAGTCTATAGACCAACACAGCAGTAGGACTATAACTACCATAGAACTCAGAGATAGTCTATAGACCAACACAGCAGTAGGACTATAACTACCATAGAACTCAGAGATAGTCTATAGACCAACACAGCAGTAGGACTATAACTACCATAGAACTCAGAGATAGTCTATAGACCAACACAGCAGTAGGACTATAACTACCATAGAACTCAGAGATAGTCTATAGACCAACACAGCAGTAGGACTATAACTACCATAGAACTCAGAGATAGTCTATAGACCAACACAGCAGTAGGACTATAACTACCATAGAACTCAGAGATAGTCTATAGACCAACACAGCAGTAGGACTATAACTACCATAGAACTCAGAGATAGTCTATAGACCAACACAGCAGTAGGACTATAACTACCATAGAACTCAGAGATAGTCTATAGACCAACACAGCAGTAGGACTATAACTACCATAGAACTCAGAGATAGTCTATAGACCAACACAGCAGTAGGACTATAACTACCATAGAACTCAGAGATAGTCTATAGACCAACACAGCAGTAGGACTATAACTACCATAGAACTCAGAGATAGTCTATAGACCAACACAGCAGTAGGACTATAACTACCATAGAACCTCAGAGATAGTCTATAGACCAACACAGCAGTAGGACTATAACTACCATAGAACTCAGAGATAGTCTATAGACCAACACAGCAGTAGGACTATAACTACCCATAGAACTCAGAGATAGTCTATAGACCAACACAGCAGTAGGACTATAACTACCATAGAACTCAGAGATAGTCTATAGACCAACACAGCAGTTAGGACTATAACTACCATAGAACTCAGAGATAGTCTATAGACCAACCACAGCAGTAGGACTATAACTACATAGAACTCAGAGATAGTCTATAGACCAACAGCAGCAGTAGGACTATAACTACCATAGAACTCAGAGACTAGTCTATAGACCCACACCAGCAGTAGGACTATAACTTCCATAGAGACTGAGAGATTGTCTATAGACCAAAACACAGCAGTAGGACTATACTACCAATAGAACTCAGTGATAGTCTATAGTCCAATGTAGCAGTAGGACTATAATAACCATAGATCTCAGAGATAGTCATAGACCAGCACAGCAGTAGGACATAACCTACCATAGAACTCAGAGATAGTCTATAGACCAACACAGCGAGCAGTAGGACTATAACTACCATAGAACTCAGAGATAGTCTATAGACCCACAACAGCAAGCAGTCAGGGAACTATAACTACCATAGAACTCAGACGATAGTCTATAGACCAACAGCAGAGGGTAGGGACTATAACTACCATAGAACTCAGAGACTAGGTCTATAGAACCCACACAGCTAGTAGGACTATAACTACCATAGAACTCAGAGATAGGTCTAAGACCAACACCGCAGTAGTACTATAACTACCATAGAACTCAGAAGATAGTCTATAGACCAGCACAGCAGTAGGGACTATAAATACCATAGAACTCAGAGATAGTCTATAGACCAATACAGCAGTAGGACTATAACTACCATAGAACTCAGAGATAGTCTATAGACCAACACAGCAGTAGGACTATAACTACTACCATAGAACTCAGAGATAGTCTATAGACCAACACAGCAGTAGGACTATAACTACCATTAGAACTCAGAAGATAGTCTATAGACCAACACAGCAGTAGGACTATAACTACCATAGAACTCAGAGATAGTCTATAGACCAACACAGCAATAGGACTATAACTACCATAGAACTCAGAGTAGTCTATAGACCAACACAGCAGTAGGACTATAACTACCATAGAACTCAGAGATAGTCTATAAGACCAACACAGCATAGGACTATAACTACCATAGAACACTCAGAGATAGTCTATAGACCAACAACAGCAGTAGGACTATAACTACCATAGAACTCAGAGATAGTCTATAGACCAACACAGCAGTAGGACTATAACTACCAATAGAACTCAGAGATAGTCTATAGACCAAACCAACAGCAGTAGGACTATAACTACCATAGAACTCAGAGATAGTCTATAGACCAAGCAGCAGCAGTAGGACTATAACTACCATAGAACCTCAGAGATAGTCTATAGACCAATACAGCAGTAGGACTATAACTACCATAGAACTCAGAGATAGTCTATAGACCAACTACAGCAGTAGGACTATAACTACCATAGAACTCAGAGATAGTCTATAGGGACCAATACAGCAGTAGGACTATAACTACCATAGAACTCAGAGATAGTCTATAGACCAACACAGCAGTAGGACTATAACTACCATAGAACTCAGAGATAGTCTATAGACCAACACAGCAGTAAGGACTATAACTACCATAGAACTCAGAGATAGTCTATAGACCAACACAGCAGTAGGACTATAACTACCATAGAACTCAGAGATAAGTCTATAGACCAACACAGCAGTAGGACTATAACTACATAGAACCTCAGAGATAGTCTATAGACCATGACAGCAGTAGGACCTATAACTACCATAGAACTCAAGAGATAGTCTATAGACCAACTGCAGCTAGGTAGGACTATAACTACACATAGAACTCAGAGGATAGTCTATAGGACCAATAGCAAGCAGTAGGACTATAACTACCATAGAACTCAGAGATAGTCTATAGACCAAACAGCAGTAGGACTATAACTACATAGAACCAGAGATAGTCTATAGACCACGCACAGCAGTAGGACTATAACTACCATAGAACTCAGAGATAGTCTATAGACCCAAAACAGCAAGTAGGACTATAACTACCATAGAACTCAGAGATAGTCTATAGACCAATACAGCAGTAGGACTATAACTACCATAGAACTCAGAGATAGTCTATAGACCAACACAGCAGTAGAGACTATAACTACCATAGAACTCAGAGATAGTCTATAGACCAAGCACAGCAGTAGGACTATAACTACCTTAGAACTCAGGATAGTCTATAGACCAACACAGCAGTAGGACTATAACTACCATATAACTCAGAGATAGTCTATAGAACCAACACAGCAGTAGGACTATAACTACCATAGAACTCAGAGATAGTCTTATAGACCAACACAGCAGTAGGACTATAACTACCATAGAACTCAGAGATAGTCTATAGACCCAACACAGCAGTAGGACTATAACTACCATAGAACTCAGAGATAGTCTATAGACCAACACAGCAGTAGGACTATAACTACCATAGAACTCAGAGATAGTCCTATAGACCAACACAAGCAGTAGGACTATAACTACCATAGAACTCAGAAGATAGTCTATAGACCACACAGCAGTAGGACTATAACTACCATAGAACTTCAGAGATAGTCTATATAGACCAACACAGCAGTAGGACTATAACTACCATAGAACTCAGAGATAGTCCTATAGACCAACACAGCAGTAGGACTATAACTACCATAGAACTCAGAGATAGTCTATAGACCAATACAGCAGTAGGACTATAACTACCATAGAACTCAGAGATAGTCTATAGACCAACACAGCAGTAGGACTATAACTACCATAGAACTCAGAGATAGTCTATAGACCAACACAGCAGTAGGACTATAACTACCATAGAACTCAGAGATAGTCCTATAGACCAATAGCAGCAGTAGGACTATAACTACCATAGAACTCAGAGATAGTCTATAGACCAATACAGCAGTAGGACTATAACTACCATAGAACTCAGAGATAGTCTATAGGACCAACTCAGCAGTAGGACTATAACTACCATAGAACTCAGAGATAGTCTATAGACCAATACAGCAGTAGGACTATAACTACCATAGAACTCAGAGATAGTCTATAGACCAACACAGCAGTAGGACTATAACTACCATAGAACTCAGAGATAGTCTATAGACCAATACAGCAGTAGGACCTATAACTACCATAGAACTCAGAGATAGTCTATAGACCAATACAGCAGTAGGACTATAACTACCATAGAACTCAGAGATAGTCTATAGACCAACACAGCAGTAGGACTATAAACTACCATAGAACTCAGAGATAGTCTATAGACCAACACAGCAGTAGGACTATAACTACCATAGAACTCAGAGATAGTCTATAGACCAACACAGCAAGTAGGACTATAACTACCATAGAACTCAGAGATAGTCTATAGACCACACACAGCAGTAGGACTATAACTACCATAGAACTCAGAGATAGTCTATAGACCAACACAGCAGTAGGACTTATAACTACCATAGAACTCAGAGATAGTCTATAGACCAACACAGCAGTAGGACTATAACTACCATAGAACTCAGAGATAGTCTATAGACCAAACAGCAGTAGGAACTATAACTACCATAGAACTCAGAGATAGTCTATAGACCAACACAGCAGTAGGACTATAACTACCATAGAACTCAGAGATAGTCTATAGACCAACACAGCAGTAGGACTATAACTACCATAGAACTCAGAGATAGTCTATAGACCAACACAGCAGTAGGACTATAACTACCATAGAACTCAGAGAATAGTCTATAGACCAACACAGCAGTAGGACTATAACTACCATAGAACTCAGAGATAGTCTATAGACCAACACAGCAAGTAGGACTATAACTACCATAGAACTCAGAGATAGTCTATAGACCAATACAGCAGTAGGACTATAACTACCATAGAACTCAGAGATAGTCTATAGACCAACACAGCAGTAGGACTATAACTACCATAGAACTCAGAGATAGTCTATAGACCAACACAGCAAGTAGGACTATAACTACCATAGAACTCAGAGATAGTCTATAGACCAACCACAGCAGGTAGGACTATAACTACCATAGAACTCAGAGATAGTCTATAGACCAACACAGCAGTAGGACTAATAACTACCATAGAACTCAGAGATAGTCTATAGACCAACACAGCAGTAGGACTATAACTACCATAGAACTCAGAGATAGTCTATAGACCAACACAGCAGTAGGACTATAACTACCATAGAACTCAGAGATAGTCTATAGACCAACAGCAGTAGGACTATAACTACCATAGAACTCAGAGATAGTCTATAGACCAACACAGCAGTAGACTAAACTACCATAGAACTCAGAGATAGTCTATAGACCAACACAGCAGTAGGACTATAACTACCATAGAACTCAGAGATAGTCTATAGACCAACACAGCAGTAATCTATAGAACATAATACCATAGAAGTCAGAGATAGTCTATAGACCCAAAGCATAAACTATAGATAATAACTACCATAGAACTCAGAGATAGTCTATAGACCAAACAGCAGTAGGACTATAACTACCATAGAACTCAGAGATAGTCTATAGACCAACACAGCAGTAGGACTATAACTTACCATAGAACTCAGAGGATAGTCTATAGACCAACACAGCAGTAGGACTATAACTACCATAGAACTCAGAGATAGTCTATAGACCAACACAGCAGTAGGACTATAACTACCATAGAACTCAGAGATAGTCTATAGACCAACACAGCAGTAGGACCTATAACTACCATAGAACTCAGAGATAGCCTATAGATCCAATGCAGCAGTAGGACCTATAACTACCATATAACTCAGAGATAGCCTATAGACCAACTGCAGCAGTAGACCTATAACTACCATAGAACTCAGAGATAGCCTATAGACCCAATTCAGCAGTAGACCTATAACTACCATATAACTCAGAGATAGTCCTATAGACCAATAGCAGCAGTAGACTATAACTACCATAGAACTCAGAGATAGCCTATAGACCAATAGCAGCAGTAGACCTATAACTACCATAGAACTCAAGAGATAGCCTATAGTCATGCAGCAGTAGGACCTATAACTACCATAGAACTCAGAGATAGCCTATAGACCAATTCAGCAGTAGACTATAACTACCATAGAACTCAGAGATAGCCTATAGACCAACTGCAGCAGTAGACTATAACTACCATAGAACTCAGAGATAGCCTATAGACCAATAGCAGCAGTAGGACCTATAACTACCATAGAACTCAGAGATAGTCTATAGACCAACACAGCAGTAGGACTATAACTACCATAGAACTCAGAGATAGTCTATAGA
Organism: Coregonus ussuriensis; assembly: GCA_031479575.1. Taxonomy (NCBI): domain Eukaryota; kingdom Metazoa; phylum Chordata; class Actinopteri; order Salmoniformes; family Salmonidae; genus Coregonus; species Coregonus ussuriensis. Next base: position 898,566 of record CM062480.1, on the reverse strand, counting down.
CCAACACAGCAGTAGGACTATAACTACCATAGAACTCAGAGATAGTCTATAGACCAATACAGCAGTAGGACTATAACTACCATAGAACTCAGAGATAGTCTATAGACCAACACAGCAGTAGGACTATAACTACCATAGAACTCAGAGTAAGTCTATAGACCAATACAGCAGTAGGACTATAACTACCATAGAACTCAGAGATAGTCTATAGACCAATACAGCAGTAGGACTATAACTACCATAGAACTCAGAGATAGTCTATAGACCAACCACAGCAGTAGGACTATAACCTACCATAGAACTCAGAGATAGTCTATAGACCAACACAGCAGTAGGACTATAACTACCATAGAACTCAGAGATAGTCTATCTATAGACCAACACAGCAGTAGGACTATAACTACCATAGAACTCAGAGATATAGTCTATAGACCAACACAGCAGTAGGACTATAACTACCATAGAACTCAGAGATAGTCTATAGACCAACACAGCAGTAGGGTACTAACTACCATAGAACTCAGAGATAGTCTATAGACCAACACAGCAGTAGGACTATAACTACCATAGAACTCAGGAGATAGTCTATAGAACCAACACAGCAGTAGGACTATAACTACCATAGAACTCAGAGATAGTCTATAGACCAACACAGCAGTAGGACTATAACTACCATAGAAACTCAGAGATAGTCTATAGACCAACACAGCAGTAGGACTATAACTACCATAGAACTCAGAGATAGTCTATAGACCAAACAGCAGTAGGACTATAACTACCATAGAACTCAGAGATAGTCTATAGACCAACACAGCAGTAGGACTAATAACTACCATAGAACTCAGAGATAGTCTATAGACCAACACAGCAGTAGGACTATAACTACCATAGAACTCAGAGATAGTCTATAGACCAACACAGCAGTAGGACTATAACTACCATAGAACTCAGAGATAGTCTATAGACCAATACAGCAGTAGGACTATAACTACCATAGAACTCAGAGATAGTCCTATAGACCAACACAGCAGTAGGACTAATAACTACCATAGAACTCAGAGATAGTCTATAGACCAACACAGCAGTAGGACACTATAACTACCATAGAACTCAGAGATAGTCTATAGACCAACACAGCAGTAGGACTATAACTACCATAGAACTCAGAGATATAGTCTATAGACCAACACAGCAGTAGGACTATAACTACCATAGAACTCAGAGATAGTCTATAGACCAATACAGCAGTAGGACTATAACTACCATAGAACTCAGAGATAGTCTATAGACCAACACAGCAGTAGGACTATAACTACCATAGAACTCAGAGATAGTCTATAGACCAACACAGCAGTAGGACTATAACCTACCATAGAACTCAGAGATAGTCTATAGACCAACACAGCAGTAGGAACTATAACTACCATAGAACTCAGAGATAGCCTATAGACCAATGCAGCAGTAGACCTATAACTACCATAGAACTCAGAGATAGCCTATAGAACCAATGCAGCAGTAGACCTATAACTACCATAGAACTCAGAGATAGCCTATAGACCAAATGCAGCAGTAGACTATAAATACCATAGAACTCAGAGATAGCCTATAGACCAATTCAGCAGTAGACCTATAACTACCCATAGAACTCAGAGATAGTGCGTATAGGACCAAATGCAGCAGTAGACCTATAACTACCAATAGAACTCAGAGATAGCCGATAGAGCAATGCAGCAGTAGACCTATAACTACATAGAACTCAGAAGATAGCCTATAGACCAATGCAGCAGTAGACTATAACTACCATAGAACTCAGAGATAGCCTATAGACCAATGCAGCAGTAGGACTATAACTACCATAGAACTCAGAGATAGCCTATAGACCAATGCAGCAGTAGACCTATAACTACCATAGAAACTCAGAGAGTAGTCTATAGACCAACACAGCAGTAGGACTATAACTACCATAGAACTCAGAGATAGTCTATAGACCAACACAGCAGTATAGGACTATAACTACCATAGAACTCAGAGATAGTCTATAGACCAACACAGCAAGTAGGACTATAACTACCATAGAACTCAGAGATAGTCTATAGACCAAACAGCAGTAGGACTATAACTACCATAGAACTCAGAGATAGTCTATATAGACCAAAACAAGCAGTAGGACTATAACTACCATAGAACTCAGAGATAGTCTATAGACCAACACAGCAGTAGGACTATAACTACCATAGAAAACTCAGAGATAGTCTATAGACCAAACAGCAGTAGGACTATAACTACCATAGAACTCAGAAGATAGTCTATAGACCAACACAGCAGTAGGACTATAACTACCATAGAACTCAGAGATAGTCTATAGACCAACAGCAGTAGACTATAACTACCATAGAACTCAGAGATAGTCTATAGACCAACACAGCAGTAGGACTATAACTACCATAGAACTCAGAGATAGTCTATAGACCAACACACAGCAGTAGGACTATAACTACCATAGAACTCAGAGATAGTCTATAGACCAACACAGCAGTAGGACTATAACTACCATAGAACTCAGAGATAGTCTATAGACCAACACAGCAGTAGGACTATAACTACCATAGAACTCAGATAGTCTATAGACCAAACAGCAGTAGGACCTATAACTACCATAGAACTCAGAGATAGTCTATAGACCAACAACAGCAGTAGGACTATAACTACCATAGAACTCAGAGATAGTCTATAGACCAAACAGCAGTAGGACTATAACCTACCATAGAACTCAGAGATAGTCTATAGACCAACACAGCAGTAAGGACTATAACTACCATAGAACTCAGAGATAGTCTATAGACCAACACAGCAAGTAGGACTATAACTACCATAGAACTCAGAGAATAGTCTATAGACCAACACAGCAGTAGGACTATAACTACCATAGAACTCAGAGATAGTCTATAGACCAACACAGCAGTAGGACTATAACTACCATAGAACTCAGAGATAGTCTATAGGACCAACACAGCAGTAGACTATAACTACCATAGAACTCAGAGATAGTCTATAGACCAATCACAGCAGTAGGACTATAACTACCATAGAACTCAGAGATAGTCTATAGACCAACACAGCAGTAGGACTATAACTACCATAGAACTCAGAGATAGTCTATAGACCAACACAGCAGTAGACTATAACTACTATAGAAACTCAGAGATAGTCTATAGACCAACAGCAGCAGTTAGACTATAACTACCATAGAACTCAGAGATAGTCTATAGGACCAATACAGCAGGTAGGACTATAACTACCATAGAACTCAGAGATAGTCTATAGACCAACACAGCAGTAGGACTATAACTACCATAGAACTCAGAGATAGTCTATAGACAATGCAGCAGTAGGACTATAACTACCATAGAACTCAGAGATAGTCTATAGACCAATACAGCAGTAGGACTATAACTACCAATAGAACTCAGAGATTAGTCTATAGACCAAACAGCAGTAGGACTATAACTACCATAGAACTCAGAGACAGTCTATAGACCAAAATACAGCAGTAGGACTATAACCTACCATAGAACTCAGAGATAATCTATAGACCAACACAGCAGTAGGACTATAACTACCATAGAACTCAGAGACAGTCTATAGACCAATACAGCAGTAGGACTATAACTACCATAGAACTCAGAGATAGTCTATAGACCCAATACAGCAGTAGGACTATAAACTACCATAGAACTCAGGAGATAGTCTATAGACCAATAAACCAGTAGGACTATAACTACCATAGAACTCAGAGACTAGTCTATAGACCAACACAGCAGGAGGACTATAACTACCATAGAACTCAGAGATAGTCTATAGACCAACACAGCAGTAGGACTATAACTACCATAGAACTCAGAGACTAGTCTATAGACCAATACAGCAGTAGGACTATAACTACCATAGAACTCAGAGATAGTCTATAGACCAACACAGCAGTAGGACTATAACTACCATAGAACTCAGAGATAGTCTATAGACCAACACAGCAGTAAGGACTATAACTACCATAGAACTCAGAGATAGTTCTATAGACCAACACAGAGCAGTAGGACTATAACTACCATAGAACTCAGAGATAGTCTATAGACCAACACAGCAGCAGTAGGACTATAACTACCATAGAACTCAGAGATAGTCTATAGACCAACACAGCAGTAGGACTATAACTACCATAGAACTCAGAGATAGTCTATAGACCAACACAGCAGTAGGACTATAACTACCATAGAACTCAGAGATAGTCTATAGACCAACCACAGCAGTAGGACTATAAACTACCATAGAACTCAAGAGATAGTCTATAGACCAACACAGCAGTAGGACTATAACTACCATAGAACTCAGAGATAGTCTATAGACCAAACAGCAGTAGGACTATAACTACCATAGAACTCAGAGATAGTCTATAGACCAACAACAGCAGTAGGACTATAACTACCATAGAACTCAAGAGATAGTCTATAGACCAATACAGCAGTAGGACTATAACTACCATAGAACTCAGAGATAGTCTATAGACCAACACAGCAGTAGGACTATAACTACCATAGAACTCAGAGATAGTCTATTAGACCAACACAGCAGTAGGACTATAACTACCATAGAACTCAGAGATAGTCTATAGACCAACACAGCAGTAGGACTATAACTACCATAGAACTCAGAGATAGTCTATAGACCAACACAGCAGTAGGACTATAACTACACACCAGAACTCAGAGATAGTCTATAGACCAACACAGCAGTAGGACTATAACTACCATAGAACTCAGAGATAGTCTATAGACCACACAGCAAGTAGGACTATAACTACCATAGAACTCAGAGATAGTCTATAGACCAATACAGCAGTAGGACTATAACTACCATAGAAACTCAGAGATAGTCTATAGACCAACACAGCAGTAGGACTATAACTACCATAGAACTCAGAGAATAGTCTATAGACCAACCACAGCAGTAGGACTATAACTACCATAGAACTCAGAGATAGTCCTATAGACCAACACAGCAGTAGGACTATAACTACCATAGAACTCAGAGATAGTCTATAGACCAACACAGCAGTAACTATAACTACCATAGAACTCAGAGATAGTCTATAGACCAACACAGCAGTAGGACTATAACACTACCATAGAAACTCAGAGATAGTCTATAGACCAACACAAGCAGTAGGACTATAACTACCATAGAACTCAGAGATAGTCTATAGACCCAACACAGCAGTAGGACTATAACTAACCATAGAACTCAGAGAATAGTCTATAGACCAACACAGCAGTAGGACTATAACTACCATAGAACTCAGAGATAGTCTATAGACCAACCACAGCAGTAGGACTATAACTACCATAGAACTCAGAGATAGTCTATAGACCAACACAGCAGTAGGACTATAACTACCATAGAACTCAGAGATAGTCTATAGACCAACACAGCAGTAAGGACTATAACTACCATAGAACTCAGAGATAGTCTATAGACCAACACAGCAGTAGGACTATAACTACCATAGAACTCAGAGATAGTCTATAGACCACCAACACAGCAGTAGGACTATAACTACCATAGAACTCAGAGATAGTCTATAGACCAACACAGCAGTAGGACTATAACTACCATAGAACTCAGAGATAGTCTATAGACCAACACAGCAGTAGGACTATAACTACCATAGAACTCAGAGATAGTCTATAGACCAACACAGCAGTAGGACTATAACTACCATAGAACTCAGAGATAGTCTATAGACCAACACAGCAGTAGGACTATAACTACCATAGAACTCAGAGATAGTCTATAGACCAACACAGCAGTAGGACTATAACTACCATAAGAACTCAGAGATAGTCTATAGACCAACACAGCAGTAGGACTATAACTACCATAGAACTCAGAGATAGTCTATAGACCAACACAGCAGTAGGATATAACTACATAGGAACTAGAGATAGTCTATAGACCATTACAGCAGTAGGACTATAACTACCATAGAAATTCAGGAGATAGTCTACCTTAGACCAACACAGCATAGGACTTAAAACTACCATTGAACTCAGAGATAGTCTATAGACCAACAAAAACAGCAGGTAGGACTATAACTTACCATAGAACTCAGAGATGTCTATAGACCAACACAGCAATAGGACTATAACTACCTTAGAACTCAGAGATAGTCCTAATAGACCCAACGACAGCAGTAGGACTATAACTAACCATAGAACTCAGAGATGAGATAGCTTATAGACCAACACAGCAGTAGGACTATAACTACCATAGAACTCAGAGATAGTCTATAGACCAACAGCAGCAGTAGGACTATAACTACCATAGAACTCAGAGATAGTCTATAGACCAAGCACAGCAGTAGGACTATAACTACCTAGAACTCAGAGATAGTCTATAGACAAACACAGCAGTAGGACTATAACTACCATAGAAACTCAGAGATAGTCAATAAGACAACACAGCAGTAGGACTATAACTACCATAGAACTCAGAGATAGTCTATAGACCAACACAGCAGTAGGACTATAACTACCATAGAACTCAGAGATAGTCTATAGACCCAACACAGCAGTAGGACTATAACTACCATAGAACTCAGAGATAGCTATAGACCAACACAGCAGTAGGGACTATAACTACCATAGAACTCAGAGATAGTCTATAGACCAATCCAGCAGTAGGACTATAACTACCATAGAACTCAGAGATAGTCTATAGACCAACACAGCAGTAGGACTATAACTACCATAGAACTCAGAGATAGTCTATAGACCAATACAGCAGTAGGACTATAACTACCATAGAACTCAGAGATAGTCTATAGACCAACACAGCAGTAGGACTATAACTACCATAGAACTCAGAGATAGTCTATAGACCAATCACAGCAGTAGGACTATAACTACCATAGAACTCAGAGATAGTCTATAGACCAATACAGCAGTAGGGACTATAACTACCATAGAACTCAGAGATAGTCTATAGACCAACACAGCAGTAGGACTATAACTACCATAGAACTCAGAGATAGTCTATAGACCATCACAGCAGTAGGACTATAAACTACCATAGAACTCAGAGATAGTCTATAGACCCAACACAGCAGTAGGACTATAACTACCATAGAACTCAGAGATAGTCTATAGACCAATCAGCAGTAGGACTATAACTACCATAGAACTCAGAGATAGTCTATAGACCAATACAGCAGTAGGACTATAACTACCATAGAATCTCAGAGATAGTCTATAGACCAAGCACAGCAGTAGGACTATAACTACCATAGAACTCAGAGATAGTCTATAGACCAACACAGCAGTAGGACTATAACTACCATAGAACTCAGAGATAGTCTATAGACCAACACAGCAGTAGGACTATAACTACCATAGAACTCAGAGATAGTCTATAGACCAACACAGCAGTAGGACTATAACTACCATAGAACTCAGAGATAGTCTATAGACCAACACAGCAGTAGGACTATAACTACCATAGAACTCAGAGATAGTCTATAGACCAACAGCAGCAGTAGGACTATAACTACCTAGAACTCAGAGATAGTCTATAGACCAACAGCAGCAGTAGGTACTATAACTACCATAGAACTCAGAGGATAGTCTATAGACCAACACAGCAGTAGGACTATAACTACCATAGAACTCAGAGGATAGTCTATAGAACCAACACAGCAGTAGGACTATAACTACCATAGAACTCAGAGATAGGTCTATAGGACCAACACAGCAGTAGGGACTATAACTACCATAGGAACTCAGAGATAGTCCTATAGGACCAACTACAGCAGTAGGACTATAACTACCATAGAACTCAAGAGATAGTCTATAGACCAACTGCAGCTAGAGGACTATAACTACCATAGAACTCAAGATAGTCTATAGACCAACACAGCAGTAGGACTATAACTACCATAGAACTCAGAGATAGTCTATAGAACCAACACAGCAGTAGGACTATAACTACCATAGAACACAGAGATAGTCCTATAGACAATACAGCAGTAGGACTATAACTACCATAGAACTCAGAGATAGTCTATAGACCAATACAGCAGTAGGGACTATAACTACCATAAGAACTCAGAGATAGTCTATAGACCAACTCAGCCGTAGGACTATAACTACCATAGAACTCAGAGATAGTCCTTATAATATAGACCAATACAGCAGTAGACTATAACTACCATAGACTCAGAGATAGTCTATAGCCAACACAGCAGTAGGGACTATAACTACCATAGAACTAAGAGATAGTCTATAGTCCAATCCAGCAGTAGGACTATAACTACCAATAGAACTACAGAGATAGTATACTATAGACCAAGCACAGCAGTAGGGACTATAACTACCATAGAACTCAGAGATAGTCTATAGACCCAACACAGCAAGTAAGGACTATAACTACCATAGAACTCAGAGATAGTCTATAGACCAACACAGCAGTAGGACTATAACTACCATAGAACTCAGAGATAGTCTATAGGACAACACAGCAGTAGGACTATAACTACCATAGAACTCAGAGATAGTCTATAGACCAACACAGCAGTAGGACTATAACTACCATAGAACTCAGAGATAGTCTATAGACCAACACAGCAGTAGGACTATAACTACCATAGAACTCAGAGATAGTCTATAGACCAATCACAGCAGTAGGACTATAACTACCATAGAACTCAGAGATAGTCTATAGACCAACACAGCAGTAGGACTATAACTACCATAGAACTCAGAGATAGTCTATAGACCAATACAGCAGTAGGACTATAACTACCATAGAACTCAGAGATAGTCTATAGACCAACACAGCAGTAGGACTATAACTACCATAGAACTCAGAGATAGTCTATAGACCAACACAGCAGTAGGACTATAACTACCATAGAACTCAGAGATAGTCTATAGACCAACACAGCAGTAGGACTATAACTACCATAGAACTCAGAGGATAGTCTATAGACCAACACAGCAGTAGGACTATAACTACCTATAGAACTCAGAGATAGTCTATAGACCAACACAGCAGTAGGACTATAACTACCATAGAACTCAGAGATAGTCTATAGACCAACACAGCAGTAGGACTATAACTACCATAGAACTCAGAGATAGTCTATAGACCAACACAGCAGTAGGACTATAACTACCATAGAACTCAGAGATAGTCTATAGACCAACACAGCAGTAGGACTATAACTACCATAGAACTCAGAGATAGTCTATAGACCAACACAGCAGTAGGACTATAACTACCATAGAACTCAGAGATAGTCTATAGACCAACACAGCAGTAGGACTATAACTACCATAGAACTCAGAGATAGTCTATAGACCCAAGCACAGCAGTAGGACTATAACTACCATAGAACTCAGAGATAGTCTATAGACCAACACAGCAGTAGGACTATAACTACCATAGAACTCAGAGATAGTCTATAGACCAACACAGCAGTAGGACTATAACTACCATAGAACTCAGAGATAGTCTATAGACCAACACAGCAGTAGGACTATAACTACCATAGAACTCAGAGATAGTCTATAGACCAACACAGCAGTAGGACTATAACTACCATAGAACTCAGAGATAGTCTATAGACCAATACAGCAGTAGGACTATAACTACCATAGAACTCAGAGATAGTCTATAGACCAACACAGCAGTAGGACTATAACTACCATAGAACTCAGAGATAGTCTATAGACCAACACAGCAGTAGGACTATAACTACCATAGAACTCAGAGATAGTCTATAGACCAACACAGCAGTAGGACTATAACTACCATAGAACTCAGAGATAGTCTATAGACCAACACAGCAGTAGGACTATAACTACCATAGAACTCAGAGATAGTCTATAGACCAATACAGCAGTAGGACTATAACTACCATAGAACTCAGAGATAGTCTATAGACCAATACAGCAGTAGGACTATAACTACCATAGAACTCAGAGATAGTCTATAGACCAACACAGCAGTAGGACTATAACTACCATAGAACTCAGAGATAGTCTATAGACCAATACAGCAGTAGGACTATAACTACCATAGAACTCAGAGATAGTCTATAGACCAATACAGCAGTAGGACTATAACTACCATAGAACTCAGAGATAGTCTATAGACCAATACAGCAGTAGGACTATAACTACCATAGAACTCAGAGATAGTCTATAGACCAATACAGCAGTAGGACTATAACTACCATAGAACTCAGAGATAGTCTATAGACCAACACAGCAGTAGGACTATAACTACCATAGAACTCAGAGATAGTCTATAGACCAACACAGCAGTAGGACTATAACTACCATAGAACTCAGAGATAGTCTATAGACCAACACAGCAGTAGGACTATAACTACCATAGAACTCAGAGATAGTCTATAGACCAACACAGCAGTAGGACTATAACTACCATAGAACTCAGAGATAGTCTATAGACCAATACAGCAGTAGGACTATAACTACCATAGAACTCAGAGATAGTCCTATAGACCAACACAGCAGTAGGACTATAACTACCATAGAACTCAGAGATAGTCTATAGACCAACACAGCAGTAGGACTATAACTACCATAGAACTCAGAGATAGTCTATAGACCAATCACAGCAGTAGGACTATAACTACCATAGAACTCAGAGATAGTCTATAGACCAACACAGCAGTAGGACTATAACTACCATAGAACTCAGAGATAGTCTATAGACCAACACAGCAGTAGGACTATAACTACCATAGAACTCAGAGATAGTCTATAGACCAATACAGCAGTAGGACTATAACTACCATAGAACTCAGAGATAGTCTATAGACCAAAGCAGCAGTAGGACTATAACTACCATAGAACTCAGAGATAGTCTATAGACCAACACAGCAGTAGGACTATAACTACCATAGAACTCAGAGATAGTCTATAGACCAATACAGCAGTAGGACTATAACTACCATAGAACTCAGAGATAGTCTATAGACCAATACAGCAGTAGGACTATAACTACCATAGAACTCAGAGATAGTCTATAGACCAATACAGCAGTAGGACTATAACTACCATAGAACTCAGAGATAGTCTATAGACCAACACAGCAGTAGGACTATAACTACCATAGAACTCAGAGATAGTCTATAGACCAATACAGCAGTAGGACTATAACTACCATAGAACTCAGAGATAGTCTATAGACCAATACAGCAGTAGGACTATAACTACCATAGAACTCAGAGATAGTCTATAGACCAACACAGCAGTAGGACTATAACTACCATAGAACTCAGAGATAGTCTATAGACCAACACAGCAGTAGGACTATAACTACCATAGAACTCAGAGATAGTCTATAGACCAATACAGCAGTAGGACTATAACTACCATAGAACTCAGAGATAGTCTATAGACCAACACAGCAGTAGGACTATAACTACCATAGAACTCAGAGATAGTCTATAGACCAACACAGCAGTAGGACTATAACTACCATAGAACTCAGAGATAGTCTATAGACCAACACAGCAGTAGGACTATAACTACCATAGAACTCAGAGATAGTCTATAGACCAACACAGCAGTAGGACTATAACTACCATAGAACTCAGAGATAGTCTATAGACCAATACAGCAGTAGGACTATAACTACCATAGAACTCAGAGATAGTCTATAGACCAACACAGCAGTAGGACTATAACTACCATAGAACTCAGAGATAGTCTATAGACCAACACAGCAGTAGGACTATAACTACCATAGAACTCAGAGATAGTCTATAGACCAACACAGCAGTAGGACTATAACTACCATAGAACTCAGAGATAGTCTATAGACCAACACAGCAGTAGGACTATAACTACCATAGAACTCAGAGATAGTCTATAGACCAACACAGCAGTAGGACTATAACTACCATAGAACTCAGAGATAGTCTATAGACCCACACAGCAGTAGGACTATAACTACCATAGAACTCAGAGATAGTCTATAGTCCAACACAGCAGTAGGACTATAACTACCATAGAACTCAGAGATAGTCTATAGACCAACACAGCAGTAGGACTATAACTACCATAGAACTCAGAGATAGCCTATAGACCAACACAGCAGTAGGACTATAACTACCATAGAACTCAGAGATAGTCTATAGACCAATGCAGCAGTAGGACTATACTACCATAGAACTCAGAGATAGTCTATAGACCAGCACAGCAGTAGGACTATAACTACCATAGAACTCAGAGATAGTCTATAGACCAATACAGCAGTAGGACTATAACTACCATAGAACTCAGAGATAGTCTATAGACCAACTCAGCAGTAGGACTATAACTACCATAGAACTCAGAGATAGTCCTATAGACCAACACAGCAGTAGGACTATAACTACCATAGAACTCAGAGATAGTCTATAGACCAACACAGCAGTGAGGACTATAACTACCATAGAACTCAGAGATAGTCTATAGACCAACACAGCAGTAGGACTATAACTACCATAGAACTCAGAGATAGTCTATAGACCAATACAGCAGTAGGACTATAACTACCATAGAACTCAGAGATAGTCTATAGACCAACACAGCAGTAGGACTATAACTACCATAGAACTCAGAGATAGTCTATAGACCAATACAGCAGTAGGACTATAACTACCATAGAACTCAGAGATAGTCTATAGACCAACACAGCAGTAGGGACTATAACTACCATAGAACTCAGAGATAGTCTATAGACCAACTACAGCAGTAGGACTATAACTACCATAGAACTCAGAGATAGTCTATAGACCAACACAGCAGTAGGACTATAACTACCATAGAACTCAGAGATAGTCTATAGACCAACACAGCAGTAGACTATAACTACCATAGAACTCAGAGATAGTCTATAGACCAACACAGCAGTAGGACTATAACTACCATAGAACTCAGAGATAGTCTATAGACCACACAGCAGTAGGACTATAACTACCATAGAACTCAGAAGATAGTCTATAGACCAACACAGCAGTAGGACTATAAACTACCATAGAACTCAGAGATAGTCTATAGACCCAACACAGCAGTAGGACTATTACCATAGAACTCAGAGATAGTCTATAGACCAACACAGCAGTAGGACTATAACTACCATAGAACTCAGAGATAGTCTATAGACCAACAGCAGTAGGACTATAACTACCATAGAACTCAGAGATAGTCTATAGACCAGCACAGCAGTAGGACTAATAACTACCATAGAACTCAGAGATAGGTCTATAGACCAACCACACACAGCAGTAGGACTATAACTACCATAGAACTCAGAGAGATAGTCTATAGACCACAGCAGTAGGGGGACTATAACTACCATAGAACTCAGAGATAGTCTATATAGACCAATCAGCAGTAGACTATAACTACCATAGAACTCAGAGATAGTCTATAGACCAACACAGCAGTAGGACTATAACTACCATAGAACTCAGAGATAGTCTATAGACCAATGCAGCAGTAGGACTATAACTACCCATAGAACTCAGAGATAGTCTATAGACCAACAGCAGCAGTAGACTATAACTACCATAGAACTCAGAGATAGTCTATAGACCAACACAGCAGTAGGACTATAACTACCATAGAACTCAGAGATAGTCTATAGACCAATACAGCAGTAGGACTATAACTACCATAGAACTCAGAGATAGTCTATAGACCAATGCAGCAGTAGGACTATAACTACCATATAACTCAGAGATAGTCTATAGACCAACACAGCAGTAGGACTATAACTACCATAGAACTCAGAGATAGTCTATAGACCAACACAGCAGTAGGACTATAACTACCATAGAACTCAGAGATAGTCTATAGACCAACACAGCAGTAGGACTATAACTACCATAGAACTCAGAGATAGTCTATAGACCAAACAGCAGTAGGACTATAACTACCATAGAACTCAGAGATAGTCTATAGACCAACACAGCAGTAGGACTATAACTACCATAGAACTCAGAGATAGTCTATAGACCAACACAGCGAGTAGGACTATAACTACCATAGAACTCAGAGATAGTCTATAGGACAACACAGCAGTAGGACTATAACTACCATAGAACTCAGAGATAGTCTATAGACCAACACAGCAGTAGGACTATAACTACCATAGAACTCAGAGATAGTCTATAGACCAATACAGCAGTAGGACTATAACTACCATAGAACTCAGAGATAGTCTATAGACCAATACAGCAGTAGGACTATAACTACCATAGAACTCAGAGATAGTCTATAGACCAACACAGCAGTAGGACTATAACTACCATAGAACTCAGAGATAGTCTATAGACCAACACAGCAGTAGGACTATAACTACCATAGAACTCAGAGATAGTCTATAGACCAGCACAGCAGTAGGACTATAACTACCATAGAACTCAGAGATAGTCTATAGACCAACACAGCAGTAGGACTATAACTACCATAGAACTCAGAGATAGTCTATAGACCAATCAGCAGTAGGACTATAACTACCATAGAACTCAGAGATAGTCCTATAGACCAACACAGCAGTAGGACTATAACTACCATAGAACTCAGAGATAGTCAATAGACCAATACAGCAGTAGGACTATAACTACCATAGAACTCAGAGATAGTCTATAGGACCAATACAGCAGTAGGACCTATAACTACCATAGAACTCAGAGATAGTCTATAGACCAAAGCAGCAGTAGGACTATAACTACCATAGAACTCAGAGATAGTCTATAGACCAACACAGCAGTAGGACTATAACTACCATAGAACTCAGAGATAGTCTATAGACCAACACAGCAGTAGGACTATAACTACCATAGAACTCAGAGATAGTCTATAGACCAACACAGCAGTAGGACTATAACTACCATAGAACTCAGAGATAGTCTATAGACCAACACAGCAGTAGGACTATAACTACCATAGAACTCAGAGATAGTCTATAGACCAAGACAGCAGTAGGACTATAACTACCATAGAACTCAGAGATAGTCTATAGACCAACACAGCAGTAGGACTATAACTACCATAGAACTCAGAGATAGTCTATAGGACAACACAGCAGTAGGACTATAACTACCATAGAACTCAGAGATAGTCTATAGACCAACACAGCAGTAGGACTATAACTACCATAGAACTCAGAGATAGTCTATAGACCAACACAGCAGTAGGACTATAACTACCATAGAACTCAGAGATAGTCTATAGACCAACACAGCAGTAGGACTATAACTACCATAGAACTCAGAGATAGTCTATAGACCAACACAGCAGTAGGACTATAACTACCATAGAACTCAGAGATAGTCTATAGACCAACACAGCAGTAGGACTATAACTACCATAGAACTCAGAGATAGTCTATAGACCAATCCAGCAGTAGGACTATAACTACCATAGAACTCAGAGATAGTCTATAGACCAACACAGCAGTAGGACTATAACTACCATAGAACTCAGAGATAGTCTATAGACCAATACAGCAGTAGGACTATAACTACCATAGAACTCAGAGATAGTCTATAGACCAACACAGCAGTAGGACTATAACTACCATAGAACTCAGAGATAGTCTATAGACCAACACAGCAGTAGGACTATAACTACCATAGAACTCAGAGATAGTCTATAGACCAATACAGCAGTAGGACTATATATAACTACCATAGAACTCAGAGATAGTCTATAGACCAACACAGCAGTAGGACTATAACTACCATAGAACTCAGAGATAGTCTATAGACCAACACAGCAGTAGGACTATAACTACCATAGAACTCAGAGATAGTCTATAGACCAACACAGCAGTAGGACTATAACTACCATAGAACTCAGAGATAGTCTATAGACCAACACAGCAGTAGGACTATAACTACCATAGAACTCAGAGATAGTCTATAGACCAATACAGCAGTAGGACTATAACTACCATAGAACTCAGAGATAGTCTATAGACCAACTACAGCAGTAGGACTATAACTACCATAGAACTCAGAGATAGTCTATAGACCAACACAGCAGTAGGACTATAACTACCATAGAACTCAGAGATAGTCTATAGACCAACACAGCAGTAGGACTATAACTACCATAGAACTCAGAGATAGTCTATAGACCAACACAGCAGTAGGACTATAACTACCATAGAACTCAGAGATAGTCTATAGACCAATACAGCAGTAGGACTATAACTACCATAGAACTCAGAGATAGTCTATAGACCAACACAGCAGTAGGACTATAACTACCATAGAACTCAGAGATAGTCTATAGACCAACACAGCAGTAGGACTATAACTACCATAGAACTCAGAGATAGTCTATAGACCAACACAGCAGTAGGACTATAACTACCATAGAACTCAGAGATAGTCTATAGACCAACACAGCAGTAGGACTATAACTACCATAGAACTCAGAGATAGTCTATAGACCAACACAGCAGTAGGACTATAACTACCATAGAACTCAGAGATAGTCTATAGACCAACACAGCAGTAGGACTATAACTACCATAGAACTCAGAGATAGTCTATAGACCAACACAGCAGTAGGACTATAACTACCATAGAACTCAGAGATAGTCCTATAGACCAACACAGCAGTAGGACTATAACTACCATAGAACTCAGAGATAGTCTATAGACCAACACAGCAGTAGGACTATAACTACCATAGAACTCAGAGATAGTCTATAGACCAACACAGCAGTAGGACTATAACTACCATAGAACTCAGAGATAGTCTATAGACCAATCACAGCAGTAGGACTATAACTACCATAGAACTCAGAGATAGTCTATAGACCAACACAGCAGTAGGACTATAACTACCATAGAACTCAGAGATAGTCTATAGACCAACACAGCAGTAGGACTATAACTACCAGAGAACTCAGAGATATTCTATAGACCAATACAGCAGTAGGACTATAACTACCATAGAACTCAGAGATAGTCTATAGACCAACACAGCAGTAGGACTATAACTACCATAGAACTCAGAGATAGTCTATAGACCAACACAGCAGTAGGACTATAACTACCATAGAACTCAGAGATAGTCTATAGACCAACACAGCAGTAGGACTATAACTACCATAGGATCTCAGAGATAGTCTATAGACCAACACAGCAGTAGGACTATAACTACCATAGAACTCAGAGATAGTCTATAGACCAACACAGCAGTAGGACTATAACTACCATAGAACTCAGAGATAGTCTATAGACCAACACAGCAGTAGGACTATAACTACCATAGAACTCAGAGATAGTCTATAGACCAACACAGCAGTAGGACTATAACTACCATAGAACTCAGAGATAGTCTATAGACCAACACAGCAGTAGGACTATAACTACCATAGAACTCAGAGATAGTCTATAGACCAACACAGCAGTAGGACTATAACTACCATAGAACTCAGAGATAGTCTATAGACCAATACAGCAGTAGGGACTATAAACTACCATAGAACTCAGAGATAGTCTATAGACCAACACAGCAGTAGGACTATAACTACCATAGAACTCAGAGATAGTCTATAGACCAACACAGCAGTAGGACTATAACTACCATAGAACTCAGAGATAGTCTATAGACCAACACAGCAGTAGGACTATAACTACCATAGAACTCAGAGATAGTCTATAGACCAACACAGCAGTAGGACTATAACTACCATAGAACTCAGAGATAGTCTATAGACCAACACAGCAGTAGGACTATAACTACCATAGAACTCAGAGATAGTCTATAGACCAACACAGCAGTAGGACTATAACTACCATAGAACTCAGAGATAGTCTATAGACCAACACAGCAGTAGGACTATAACTACCATAGAACTCAGAGATAGTCTATAGACCAATACAGCAGTAGGACTATAACTACCATAGAACTCAGAGATAGTCTATAGACCAATACAGCAGTAGGACTATAACTACCATAGAACTCAGAGATAGTCTATAGACCAACACAGCAGTAGGACTATAACTACCATAGAACTCAGAGATAGTCTATAGACCAACACAGCAGTAGGACTATAACTACCATAGAACTCAGAGATAGTCTATAGGCAGTAGGACTATAACTACCATAGAACTCAGAGATAGTCTATAGACCAACACAGCAGTAGGACTATAACTACCATAGAACTCAGAGATAGTCTATAGACCAATACAGCAGTAGGACTATAACTACCATAGAACTCAGAGATAGTCTATAGACCAACCAGCAGTAGGACTATAACTACCATAGAACTCAGAGATAGTCTATAGACCAACACAGCAGTAGGACTATAACTACCATAGAACTCAGAGATAGTCTATAGACCAACACAGCAGTAGGACTATAACTACCATAGAACTCAGAGATAGTCTATAGACCAACACAGCAGTAGGACTATAACTACCATAGAACTCAGAGATAGTCTATAGACCAACACAGCAGTAGGACTATAACTACCATAGAACTCAGAGATAGTCTATAGACCAACACAGCAGTAGGACTATAACTACCATAGAACTCAGAGATAGTCTATAGACCAACACAGCAGTAGGACTATAACTACCATAGAACTCAGAGATAGTCTATAGACCAACACAGCAGTAGGACTATAACTACCATAGAACTCAGAGATAGTCTATAGACCAACACAGCAGTAGGACTATAACTACCATAGAACTCAGAGATAGTCTATAGACCAACACAGCAGTAGGACTATAACTACCATAGAACTCAGAGATAGTCTATAGACCAACACAGCAGTAGGACTATAACTACCATAGAACTCAGAGATAGTCTATAGACCAATCAGCAGTAGGACTATAACTACCATAGAACTCAGAGATAGTCTATAGACCAACAGCAGCAGTAGGACTATAACTACCATAGAACTCAGAGATAGTCTATAGACCACACAGCAGTAGGACTATAACTACCATAGAACTCAGAGATAGTCTATAGACCAATGCAGCAGTAGGACCTATAACTACCATAGAACTCAGAGATAGCCTATAGACCAACAGCAGCAGTAGGACTATAACTACCATAGAACTCAGAGATAGTCTATAGACCAATCACAGCAGTAGGACTATAACTACCATAGAACTCAGAGATAGTCTATAGACCAACTCAGCAGTAGGACTATAACTACCATAGAACTCAGAGATAGTCTATAGACCAACACAGCAGTAGGACTATAACTACCATAGAACTCAGAGATAGTCTATAGACCAACACAGCAGTAGGACTATAACTACCATAGAACTCAGAGATAGTCTATAGACCAATGCAGCAGTAGGACTATAACTACCATAGAACTCAGAGATAGTCTATAGACCAACACAGCAGTAGGACTATAACTACCATAGAACTCAGAGATAGTCTATAGACCAACACAGCAGTAGGACTATAACTACCATAGAACTCAGAGATAGTCTATAGACCAATACAGCAGTAGGACTATAACTACCATAGAACTCAGAGATAGTCTATAGACCAACACAGCAGTAGGACTATAACTACCATAGAACTCAGAGATAGTCTATAGACCAACACAGCAGTAGGACTATAACTACCATAGAACTCAGAGATAGTCTATAGACCAACACAGCAGTAGGACTATAACTACCATAGAACTCAGAGATAGTCTATAGACCAACACAGCAGTAGGACTATAACTACCATAGAACTCAGAGATAGTCTATAGACCAACACAGCAGTAGGACTATAACTACCATAGAACTCAGAGATAGTCTATAGACCAACACAGCAGTAGGACTATAACTACCATAGAACTCAGAGATAGTCTATAGACCAATACAGCAGTAGGACTATAACTACCATAGAACTCAGAGATAGTCTATAGACCAACACAGCAGTAGGACTATAACTACCATAGAACTCAGAGATAGTCTATAGACCAACACAGCAGTAGGACTATAACTACCATAGAACTCAGAGATAGTCTATAGACCAACACAGCAGTAGGACTATAACTACCATAGAACTCAGAGATAGTCTATAGACCAACACAGCAGTAGGACTATAACTACCATAGAACTCAGAGATAGTCTATAGACCAACACAGCAGTAGGACTATAACTACCATAGAACTCAGAGATAGTCTATAGACCAACACAGCAGTAGGACTATAACTACCATAGAACTCAGAGATAGTCTATAGACCAACACAGCAGTAGGACTATAACTACCATAGAACTCAGAGATAGTCTATAGACCAACACAGCAGTAGGACTATAACTACCATAGAACTCAGAGATAGTCTATAGACCAACACAGCAGTAGGACTATAACTACCATAGAACTCAGAGATAGTCCTATAGACCAATGCAGCAGTAGACTATAACTACCATAGAACTCAGAGATAGCCTATAGACCAATGCAGCAGTAGACCTATAACTACCATAGAACTCAGAGATAGCCTATAGACCAATAGCAGCAGTAGACCTATAACTACCATAGAACTCAGAGATAGTCTATAGACCAACAGCAGCAGTAGACCTATAACTACCATAGAACTCAGAGATAGCCTATAGACCAATGCAGCAGTAGACCTATAACTACCATAGAACTCAGAGATAGTCCTATAGACCAAAGCAGCAGTAGACTATAACTACCATAGAACTCAGAGATAGTCTATAGACCAATGCAGCAGTAGGACCTATAACTACCATAGAACTCAGAGATAGTCTATAGACCAATGCAGCAGTAGGACTATAACTACCATAGAACTCAGAGATAGTCTATAGACCAATGCAGCAGTAGCACTATAACTACCATAGAACTCAGAGATAGTCTATAGACCAACACAGCAGTAGGACTATAACTACCATAGAACTCAGAGATAGTCTATAGACCAATACAGCAGTAGGACTATAACTACCATAGAACTCAGAGATAGTCTATAGACCAACACAGCAGTAGGACTATAACTACCATAGAACTCAGAGATAGTCTATAGACCAACACAGCAGTAGGACTATAACTACCATAGAACTCAGAGATAGTCTATAGACCAACACAGCAGTAGGACTATAACTACCATAGAACTCAGAGATAGTCTATAGACCAACACAGCAGTAGGACTATAACTACCATAGAACTCAGAGATAGTCTATAGACCAACACAGCAGTAGGACTATAACTACCATAGAACTCAGAGATAGTCTATAGACCAACACAGCAGTAGGACTATAACTACCATAGAACTCAGAGATAGTCTATAGACCAACACAGCAGTAGGACTATAACTACCATAGAACTCAGAGATAGTCTATAGACCAACACAGCAGTAGGACTATAACTACCATAGAACTCAGAGATAGTCTATAGACCAACACAGCAGTAGGACTATAACTACCATAGAACTCAGAGATAGTCTATAGACCAACACAGCAGTAGGACTATAACTACCATAGAACTCAGAGATAGTCTATAGACCCACACAGCAGTAGGACTATAACTACCATAGAACTCAGAGATAGTCTATAGACCACACAGCAGTAGGACTATAACTACCATAGAACTCAGAGATAGTCTATAGACCAACACAGCAGTAGGACTATAACTACCATAGAACTCAGAGATAGTCTATAGACCAACACAGCAGTAGGACTATAACTACCATAGAACTCAGAGATAGTCTATAGACCAACACAGCAGTAGGACTATAACTACTATAACTACCATAGAACTCAGAGATAGTCTATAGACCAACACAGCAGTAGGACTATAACTACCATAGAACTCAGAGATAGTCTATAGACCAACACAGCAGTAGGACTATAACTACCATAGAACTCAGAGATAGTCTATAGACCAACACAGCAGTAGGACTATAACTACCATAGAACTCAGAGATAGTCTATAGACCAACACAGCAGTAGGACTATAACTACCATAGAACTCAGAGATAGTCTATAGACCAACACAGCAGTAGGACTATAACTACCATAGAACTCAGAGATAGTCTATAGACCAACACAGCAGTAGGACTATAACTACCATAGAACTCAGAGATAGTCTATAGACCAATACAGCAGTAGGACTATAACTACCATAGAACTCAGAGATAGTCTATAGACCAATACAGCAGTAGGACTATAACTACCATAGAACTCAGAGATAGTCTATAGACCAACACAGCAGTAGGACTATAACTACCATAGAACTCAGAGATAGTCTATAGACCAACACAGCAGTAGGACTATAACTACCATAGAACTCAGAGATAGTCTATAGACCAACACAGCAGTAGGACTATAACTACCATAGAACTCAGAGATAGTCTATAGACCAACACAGCAGTAGGACTATAACTACCATAGAACTCAGAGATAGTCTATAGACCAATACAGCAGTAGGACTATAACTACCATAGAACTCAGAGATAGTCTATAGACCAACACAGCAGTAGGACTATAACTACCATAGAACTCAGAGATAGTCTATAGACCAACACAGCAGTAGGACTATAACTACCATAGAACTCAGAGATAGTCTATAGACCAACACAGCAGTAGGACTATAACTACCATAGAACTCAGAGATAGTCTATAGACCAACACAGCAGTAGGACTATAACTACCATAGAACTCAGAGATAGTCTATAGACCAACACAGCAGTAGGACTATAACTACCATAGAACTCAGAGATAGTCTATAGACCAATACAGCAGTAGGACTATAACTACCATAGAACTCAGAGATAGTCTATAGACCAACACAGCAGTAGGACTATAACTACCATAGAACTCAGAGATAGT
The DNA here is from genome assembly GCA_031479575.1 of Coregonus ussuriensis. NCBI lineage: Eukaryota > Metazoa > Chordata > Actinopteri > Salmoniformes > Salmonidae > Coregonus > Coregonus ussuriensis. The sequence continues at coordinate 875,672 of CM062480.1, read as the reverse complement.
CTATAGACCAACACAGCAGTAGGACTATAACTACCATAGAACTCAGAGATAGTCTATAGACCAACACAGCAGTAGGACTATAACTACCATAGAACTCAGAGATAGTCTATAGACCAACACAGCAGTAGGACTATAACTACCATAGAACTCAGAGATAGTCTATAGACCAACACAGCAGTAGGACTATAACTACCATAGAACTCAGAGATAGTCTATAGACCAACACAGCAGTAGGACTATAACTACCATAGAACTCAGAGATAGTCTATAGACCAACACAGCAGTAGGACTATAACTACCATAGAACTCAGAGATAGTCTATAGACCAACACAGCAGTAGGACTATAACTACCATAGAACTCAGAGATAGTCTATAGACCAACACAGCAGTAGGACTATAACTACCATAGAACTCAGAGATAGTCTATAGACCAACACAGCAGTAGGACTATAACTACCATAGAACTCAGAGATAGTCTATAGACCAACACAGCAGTAGGACTATAACTACCATAGAACTCAGAGATAGTCTATAGACCAACACAGCAGTAGGACTATAACTACCATAGAACTCAGAGATAGTCTATAGACCAACACAGCAGTAGGACTATAACTACCATAGAACTCAGAGATAGTCTATAGACCAACACAGCAGTAGGACTATAACTACCATAGAACTCAGAGATAGTCTATAGACCAACACAGCAGTAGGACTATAACTACCATAGAACTCAGAGATAGTCTATAGACCAACACAGCAGTAGGACTATAACTACCATAGAACTCAGAGATAGTCTATAGACCAACACAGCAGTAGGACTATAACTACCATAGAACTCAGAGATAGTCTATAGACCAATCACAGCAGTAGGACTATAACTACCATAGAACTCAGAGATAGTCTATAGACCAATACAGCAGTAGGACTATAACTACCATAGAACTCAGAGATAGTCTATAGACCAACACAGCAGTAGGACTATAACTACCATAGAACTCAGAGATAGTCTATAGACCAACACAGCAGTAGGACTATAACTACCATAGAACTCAGAGATAGTCTATAGACCAACACAGCAGTAGGACTATAACTACCATAGAACTCAGAGATAGTCTATAGACCAACACAGCAGTAGGACTATAACTACCATAGAACTCAGAGATAGTCTATAGACCAACACAGCAGTAGGACTATAACTACCATAGAACTCAGAGATAGTCTATAGACCAACACAGCAGTAGGACTATAACTACCATAGAACTCAGAGATAGTCTATAGACCAACACAGCAGTAGGACTATAACTACCATAGAACTCAGAGATAGTCTATAGACCAACACAGCAGTAGGACTATAACTACCATAGAACTCAGAGATAGTCTATAGACCAACACAGCAGTAGGACTATAACTACCATAGAACTCAGAGATAGTCTATAGACCAACACAGCAGTAGGACTATAACTACCATAGAACTCAGAGATAGTCTATAGACCAATCACAGCAGTAGGACTATAACTACCATAGAACTCAGAGATAGTCTATAGACCAACACAGCAGTAGGACTATAACTACCATAGAACTCAGAGATAGTCTATAGACCAACACAGCAGTAGGACTATAACTACCATAGAACTCAGAGATAGTCTATAGACCAACACAGCAGTAGGACTATAACTACCATAGAACTCAGAGATAGTCTATAGACCAACACAGCAGTAGGACTATAACTACCATAGAACTCAGAGATAGTCTATAGACCAACACAGCAGTAGGACTATAACTACCATAGAACTCAGAGATAGTCTATAGACCAACACAGCAGTAGGACTATAACTACCATAGAACTCAGAGATAGTCTATAGACCAACACAGCAGTAGGACTATAACTACCATAGAACTCAGAGATAGTCTATAGACCAATACAGCAGTAGGACTATAACTACCATAGAACTCAGAGATAGTCTATAGACCAACACAGCAGTAGGACTATAACTACCATAGAACTCAGAGATAGTCTATAGACCAACACAGCAGTAGGACTATAACTACCATAGAACTCAGAGATAGTCTATAGACCAACACAGCAGTAGGACTATAACTACCATAGAACTCAGAGATAGTCTATAGACCAACACAGCAGTAGGACTATAACTACCATAGAACTCAGAGATAGTCTATAGACCAACACAGCAGTAGGACTATAACTACCATAGAACTCAGAGATAGTCTATAGACCAACACAGCAGTAGGACTATAACTACCATAGAACTCAGAGATAGTCTATAGACCAACACAGCAGTAGGACTATAACTACCATAGAACTCAGAGATAGTCTATAGACCAACACAGCAGTAGGACTATAACTACCATAGAACTCAGAGATAGTCTATAGACCAACACAGCAGTAGGACTATAACTACCATAGAACTCAGAGATAGTCTATAGACCAACACAGCAGTAGGACTATAACTACCATAGAACTCAGAGATAGTCTATAGACCAACACAGCAGTAGGACTATAACTACCATAGAACTCAGAGATAGTCTATAGACCAATACAGCAGTAGGACTATAACTACCATAGAACTCAGAGATAGTCTATAGACCAACACAGCAGTAGGACTATAACTACCATAGAACTCAGAGATAGTCTATAGACCAACACAGCAGTAGGACTATAACTACCATAGAACTCAGAGATAGTCTATAGACCAATACAGCAGTAGGACTATAACTACCATAGAACTCAGAGATAGTCTATAGACCAACACAGCAGTAGGACTATAACTACCATAGAACTCAGAGATAGTCTATAGACCAATACAGCAGTAGGACTATAACTACCATAGAACTCAGAGATAGTCTATAGACCAACACAGCAGTAGGACTATAACTACCATAGAACTCAGAGATAGTCTATAGACCAACACAGCAGTAGGACTATAACTACCATAGAACTCAGAGATAGTCTATAGACCAACACAGCAGTAGGACTATAACTACCATAGAACTCAGAGATAGTCTATAGACCAACACAGCAGTAGGACTATAACTACCATAGAACTCAGAGATAGTCTATAGACCAACACAGCAGTAGGACTATAACTACCATAGAACTCAGAGATAGTCTATAGACCAACACAGCAGTAGGACTATAACTACCATAGAACTCAGAGATAGTCTATAGACCAACACAGCAGTAGGACTATAACTACCATAGAACTCAGAGATAGTCTATAGACCAACACAGCAGTAGGACTATAACTACCATAGAACTCAGAGATAGTCTATAGACCAACACAGCAGTAGGACTATAACTACCATAGAACTCAGAGATAGTCTATAGACCAACACAGCAGTAGGACTATAACTACCATAGAACTCAGAGATAGTCTATAGACCAACACAGCAGTAGGACTATAACTACCATAGAACTCAGAGATAGTCTATAGACCAACACAGCAGTAGGACTATAACTACCATAGAACTCAGAGATAGTCTATAGACCAACACAGCAGTAGGACTATAACTACCATAGAACTCAGAGATAGTCTATAGACCAACACAGCAGTAGGACTATAACTACCATAGAACTCAGAGATAGTCTATAGACCAACACAGCAGTAGGACTATAACTACCATAGAACTCAGAGATAGTCTATAGACCAACACAGCAGTAGGACTATAACTACCATAGAACTCAGAGATAGTCTATAGACCAACACAGCAGTAGGACTATAACTACCATAGAACTCAGAGATAGTCTATAGACCAACACAGCAGTAGGACTATAACTACCATAGAACTCAGAGATAGTCTATAGACCAACACAGCAGTAGGACTATAACTACCATAGAACTCAGAGATAGTCTATAGACCAACACAGCAGTAGGACTATAACTACCATAGAACTCAGAGATAGTCTATAGACCAACACAGCAGTAGGACTATAACTACCATAGAACTCAGAGATAGTCTATAGACCAACACAGCAGTAGGACTATAACTACCATAGAACTCAGAGATAGTCTATAGACCAACACAGCAGTAGGACTATAACTACCATAGAACTCAGAGATAGTCTATAGACCAACACAGCAGTAGGACTATAACTACCATAGAACTCAGAGATAGTCTATAGACCAACACAGCAGTAGGACTATAACTACCATAGAACTCAGAGATAGTCTATAGACCAACACAGCAGTAGGACTATAACTACCATAGAACTCAGAGATAGTCTATAGACCAACACAGCAGTAGGACTATAACTACCATAGAACTCAGAGATAGTCTATAGACCAACACAGCAGTAGGACTATAACTACCATAGAACTCAGAGATAGTCTATAGACCAACACAGCAGTAGGACTATAACTACCATAGAACTCAGAGATAGTCTATAGACCAACACAGCAGTAGGACTATAACTACCATAGAACTCAGAGATAGTCTATAGACCAATACAGCAGTAGGACTATAACTACCATAGAACTCAGAGATAGTCTATAGACCAACACAGCAGTAGGACTATAACTACCATAGAACTCAGAGATAGTCTATAAGTCAACACAGCAGTAGGACTATAACTACCATAGAACTCAGAGATAGTCTATAGACCAACACAGCAGTAGGACTATAACTACCATAGAACTCAGAGATAGTCTATAGACCAACACAGCAGTAGGACTATAACTACCATAGAACTCAGAGATAGTCTATAGACCAACACAGCAGTAGGACTATAACTACCATAGAACTCAGAGATAGTCTATAGACCAACACAGCAGTAGGACTATAACTACCATAGAACTCAGAGATAGTCTATAGACCAACACAGCAGTAGGACTATAACTACCATAGAACTCAGAGATAGTCTATAGACCAACACAGCAGTAGGACTATAACTACCATAGAACTCAGAGATAGTCTATAGACCAACACAGCAGTAGGACTATAACTACCATAGAACTCAGAGATAGTCTATAGACCAACACAGCAGTAGGACTATAACTACCATAGAACTCAGAGATAGTCTATAGACCAACACAGCAGTAGGACTATAACTACCATAGAACTCAGAGATAGTCTATAGACCAACACAGCAGTAGGACTATAACTACCATAGAACTCAGAGATAGTCTATAGACCAACACAGCAGTAGGACTATAACTACCATAGAACTCAGAGATAGTCTATAGACCAACACAGCAGTAGGACTATAACTACCATAGAACTCAGAGATAGTCTATAGACCAACACAGCAGTAGGACTATAACTACCATAGAACTCAGAGATAGTCTATAGACCAACACAGCAGTAGGACTATAACTACCATAGAACTCAGAGATAGTCTATAGACCAACACAGCAGTAGGACTATAACTACCATAGAACTCAGAGATAGTCTATAGACCAATACAGCAGTAGGACTATAACTACCATAGAACTCAGAGATAGTCTATAGACCAACACAGCAGTAGGACTATAACTACCATAGAACTCAGAGATAGTCTATAGACCAATACAGCAGTAGGACTATAACTACCATAGAACTCAGAGATAGTCTATAGACCAACACAGCAGTAGGACTATAACTACCATAGAACTCAGAGATAGTCTATAGACCAACACAGCAGTAGGACTATAACTACCATAGAACTCAGAGATAGTCTATAGACCAACACAGCAGTAGGACTATAACTACCATAGAACTCAGAGATAGTCTATAGACCAATACAGCAGTAGGACTATAACTACCATAGAACTCAGAGATAGTCTATAGACCAACACAGCAGTAGGACTATAACTACCATAGAACTCAGAGATAGTCTATAGACCAATACAGCAGTAGGACTATAACTACCATAGAACTCAGAGATAGTCTATAGACCAACACAGCAGTAGGACTATAACTACCATAGAACTCAGAGATAGTCTATAGACCAACACAGCAGTAGGACTATAACTACCATAGAACTCAGAGATAGTCTATAGACCAACACAGCAGTAGGACTATAACTACCATAGAACTCAGAGATAGTCTATAGACCAACACAGCAGTAGGACTATAACTACCATAGAACTCAGAGATAGTCTATAGACCAACACAGCAGTAGGACTATAACTACCATAGAACTCAGAGATAGTCTATAGACCAACACAGCAGTAGGACTATAACTACCATAGAACTCAGAGATAGTCTATAGACCAACACAGCAGTAGGACTATAACTACCATAGAACTCAGAGATAGTCTATAGACCAACACAGCAGTAGGACTATAACTACCATAGAACTCAGAGATAGTCTATAGACCAACACAGCAGTAGGACTATAACTACCATAGAACTCAGAGATAGTCTATAGACCAACACAGCAGTAGGACTATAACTACCATAGAACTCAGAGATAGTCTATAGACCAACACAGCAGTAGGACTATAACTACCATAGAACTCAGAGATAGTCTATAGACCAACACAGCAGTAGGACTATAACTACCATAGAACTCAGAGATAGTCTATAGACCAACACAGCAGTAGGACTATAACTACCATAGAACTCAGAGATAGTCTATAGACCAACACAGCAGTAGGACTATAACTACCATAGAACTCAGAGATAGTCTATAGACCAACACAGCAGTAGGACTATAACTACCATAGAACTCAGAGATAGTCTATAGACCAACACAGCAGTAGGACTATAACTACCATAGAACTCAGAGATAGTCTATAGACCAACACAGCAGTAGGACTATAACTACCATAGAACTCAGAGATAGTCTATAGACCAACACAGCAGTAGGACTATAACTACCATAGAACTCAGAGATAGTCTATAGACCAACACAGCAGTAGGACTATAACTACCATAGAACTCAGAGATAGTCTATAGACCAACACAGCAGTAGGACTATAACTACCATAGAACTCAGAGATAGTCTATAGACCAATACAGCAGTAGGACTATAACTACCATAGAACTCAGAGATAGTCTATAGACCAACACAGCAGTAGGACTATAACTACCATAGAACTCAGAGATAGTCTATAGACCAACACAGCAGTAGGACTATAACTACCATAGAACTCAGAGATAGTCTATAGACCAATACAGCAGTAGGACTATAACTACCATAGAACTCAGAGATAGTCTATAGACCAACACAGCAGTAGGACTATAACTACCATAGAACTCAGAGATAGTCTATAGACCAACACAGCAGTAGGACTATAACTACCATAGAACTCAGAGATAGTCTATAGACCAACACAGCAGTAGGACTATAACTACCATAGAACTCAGAGATAGTCTATAGACCAATACAGCAGTAGGACTATAACTACCATAGAACTCAGAGATAGTCTATAGACCAACTCAGCAGTAGGACCTATAACTACCATAGAACTCAGAGATAGTCTATAGACCAATGCAGCAGTAGGACTATAACTACCATAGAACTCAGAGATAGTCTATAGACCAACACAGCAGTAGGACTATAACTACCATAGAACTCAGAGATAGTCTATAGACCAACACAGCAGTAGGACTATAACTACCATAGAACTCAGAGATAGTCTATAGACCAACACAGCAGTAGGACTATAACTACCATAGAACTCAGAGATAGTCTATAGACCAACACAGCAGTAGGACTATAACTACCATAGAACTCAGAGATAGTCTATAGACCAATACAGCAGTAGGACTATAACTACCATAGAACTCAGAGATAGTCTATAGACCAATACAGCAGTAGGACTATAACTACCATAGAACTCAGAGATAGTCTATAGACCAACACAGCAGTAGGACTATAACTACCATAGAACTCAGAGATAGTCTATAGACCAACACAGCAGTAGGACTATAACTACCATAGAACTCAGAGATAGTCTATAGACCAACACAGCAGTAGGACTATAACTACCATAGAACTCAGAGATAGTCTATAGACCAACACAGCAGTAGGACTATAACTACCATAGAACTCAGAGATAGTCTATAGACCAACACAGCAGTAGGACTATAACTACCATAGAACTCAGAGATAGTCTATAGACCAATACAGCAGTAGGACTATAACTACCATAGAACTCAGAGATAGTCTATAGACCAACACAGCAGTAGGACTATAACTACCATAGAACTCAGAGATAGTCTATAGACCAACACAGCAGTAGGACTATAACTACCATAGAACTCAGAGATAGTCTATAGACCAACACAGCAGTAGGACTATAACTACCATAGAACTCAGAGATAGTCTATAGACCAACACAGCAGTAGGACTATAACTACCATAGAACTCAGAGATAGTCTATAGACCAACACAGCAGTAGGACTATAACTACCATAGAACTCAGAGATAGTCTATAGACCAACACAGCAGTAGGACTATAACTACCATAGAACTCAGAGATAGTCTATAGACCAACACAGCAGTAGGACTATAACTACCATAGAACTCAGAGATAGTCTATAGACCAACACAGCAGTAGGACTATAACTACCATAGAACTCAGAGATAGTCTATAGACCAACACAGCAGTAGGACTATAACTACCATAGAACTCAGAGATAGTCTATAGACCAACACAGCAGTAGGACTATAACTACCATAGAACTCAGAGATAGTCTATAGACCAACACAGCAGTAGGACTATAACTACCATAGAACTCAGAGATAGTCTATAGACCAACACAGCAGTAGGACTATAACTACCATAGAACTCAGAGATAGTCTATAGACCAACTGCAGCAGTAGACCTATAACTACCATAGAACTCAGAGATAGCCTATAGACCAATGCAGCAGTAGGACCTATAACTACCATAGAACTCAGAGATAGCCTATAGATCAATGCAGCAGTAGACCTATAACTACCATAGAACTCAGAGATAGCCTATAGACCAATGCAGCAGTAGACCTATAACTACCATAGAACTCAGAGATAGCCTATAGACCAATGCAGCAGTAGACCTATAACTACCATAGAACTCAGAGATAGTCCTATAGACCAATGCAGCAGTAGACCTATAACTACCATAGAACTCAGAGATAGCCTATAGACCAATGCAGCAGTAGACCTATAACTACCATAGAACTCAGAGATAGTCTATAGACCAATGCAGCAGTAGACCTATAACTACCATAGAACTCAGAGATAGTCTATAGACCAATGCAGCAGTAGACCTATAACTACCATAGAACTCAGAGATAGCCTATAGACCAACACAGCAGTAGGACTATAACTACCATAGAACTCAGAGATAGTCTATAGACCAACACAGCAGTAGGACTATAACTACCATAGAACTCAGAGATAGTCTATAGACCAACACAGCAGTAGGACTATAACTACCATAGAACTCAGAGATAGTCTATAGACCAAACAGCAGTAGGACTATAACTACCATAGAACTCAGAGATAGTCTATAGACCAACACAGCAGTAGGACTATAACTACCATAGAACTCAGAGATAGTCTATAGACCAATACAGCAGTAGGACTATAACTACCATAGAACTCAGAGATAGTCTATAGACCAACACAGCAGTAGGACTATAACTACCATAGAACTCAGAGATAGTCTATAGACCAAACAGCAGTAGGACTATAACTACCATAGAACTCAGAGATAGTCTATAGACCAACACAGCAGTAGGACTATAACTACCATAGAACTCAGAGATAGTCTATAGACCAACACAGCAGTAGGACTATAACTACCATAGAACTCAGAGATAGTCTATAGACCAACACAGCAGTAGGACTATAACTACCATAGAACTCAGAGATAGTCTATAGACCAACACAGCAGTAGGACTATAACTACCATAGAACTCAGAGATAGTCTATAGACCAACACAGCAGTAGGACTATAACTACCATAGAACTCAGAGATAGTCTATAGACCAACACAGCAGTAGGACTATAACTACCATAGAACTCAGAGATAGTCTATAGACCAACACAGCAGTAGGACTATAACTACCATAGAACTCAGAGATAGTCTATAGACCAATACAGCAGTAGGACTATAACTACCATAGAACTCAGAGATAGTCTATAGACCAACACAGCAGTAGGACTATAACTACCATAGAACTCAGAGATAGTCTATAGACCAACACAGCAGTAGGACTATAACTACCATAGAACTCAGAGATAGTCTATAGACCAACACAGCAGTAGGACTATAACTACCATAGAACTCAGAGATAGTCTATAGACCAACACAGCAGTAGGACTATAACTACCATAGAACTCAGAGATAGTCTATAGACCAACACAGCAGTAGGACTATAACTACCATAGAACTCAGAGATAGTCTATAGACCAACACAGCAGTAGGACTATAACTACCATAGAACTCAGAGATAGTCTATAGACCAACACAGCAGTAGGACTATAACTACCATAGAACTCAGAGATAGTCTATAGACCAACACAGCAGTAGGACTATAACTACCATAGAACTCAGAGATAGTCTATAGACCAACACAGCAGTAGGACTATAACTACCATAGAACTCAGAGATAGTCTATAGACCAACACAGCAGTAGGACTATAACTACCATAGAACTCAGAGATAGTCTATAGACCAACACAGCAGTAGGACTATAACTACCATAGAACTCAGAGATAGTCTATAGACCAACACAGCAGTAGGACTATAACTACCATAGAACTCAGAGATAGTCCTATAGACCAATGCAGCAGTAGGACCTATAACTACCATAGAACTCAGAGATAGTCTATAGACCAATGCAGCAGTAGACTATAACTACCATAGAACTCAGAGATAGTCCTATAGACCAATGCAGCAGTAGGACCTATAACTACCATAGAACTCAGAGATAGTCCTATAGACCAATGCAGCAGTAGGACCTATAACTACCATAGAACTCAGAGATAGTCCTATAGACCAATGCAGCAGTAGGACTATAACTACCATAGAACTCAGAGATAGTCTATAGACCAATGCAGCAGTAGGACCTATAACTACCATAGAACTCAGAGATAGTCTATAGACCAATACAGCAGTAGGACCTATAACTACCATAGAACTCAGAGATAGCCTATAGACCAATGCAGCAGTAGGACTATAACTACCATAGAACTCAGAGATAGTCTATAGACCAATGCAGCAGTAGGACCTATAACTACCATAGAACTCAGAGATAGTCCTATAGACCAATGCAGCAGTAGGACCTATAACTACCATAGAACTCAGAGATAGTCTATAGACCAATGCAGCAGTAGGACCTATAACTACCATAGAACTCAGAGATAGTCTATAGACCAATACAGCAGTAGGACTATAACTACCATAGAACTCAGAGATAGTCTATAGACCAATGCAGCAGTAGGACTATAACTACCATAGAACTCAGAGATAGTCTATAGACCAATGCAGCAGTAGGACTATAACTACCATAGAACTCAGAGATAGTCTATAGACCAATACAGCAGTAGGACTATAACTACCATAGAACTCAGAGATAGTCTATAGACCAATGCAGCAGTAGGACTATAACTACCATAGAACTCAGAGATAGTCTATAGACCAATGCAGCAGTAGGACTATAACTACCATAGAACTCAGAGATAGTCTATAGACCAATGCAGCAGTAGGACCTATAACTACCATAGAACTCAGAGATAGTCTATAGACCAATGCAGCAGTAGGACCTATAACTACCATAGAACTCAGAGATAGTCTATAGACCAACACAGCAGTAGGACTATAACTACCATAGAACTCAGAGATAGTCTATAGACCAACACAGCAGTAGGACTATAACTACCATAGAACTCAGAGATAGTCTATAGACCAACACAGCAGTAGGACTATAACTACCATAGAACTCAGAGATAGTCTATAGACCAACACAGCAGTAGGACTATAACTACCATAGAACTCAGAGATAGTCTATAGACCAACACAGCAGTAGGACTATAACTACCATAGAACTCAGAGATAGTCTATAGACCAACACAGCAGTAGGACTATAACTACCATAGAACTCAGAGATAGTCTATAGACCAACACAGCAGTAGGACTATAACTACCATAGAACTCAGAGATAGTCTATAGACCAACACAGCAGTAGGACTATAACTACCATAGAACTCAGAGATAGTCTATAGACCAACGCAGCAGTAGGACCTATAACTACCATAGAACTCAGAGATAGTCTATAGACCAATGCAGCAGTAGGACCTATAACTACCATAGAACTCAGAGATAGTCTATAGACCAATGCAGCAGTAGGACCTATAACTACCATAGAACTCAGAGATAGTCTATAGACCAATGCAGCAGTAGGACTATAACTACCATAGAACTCAGAGATAGTCTATAGACCAAAGCAGCAGTAGGACTATAACTACCATAGAACTCAGAGATAGTCTATAGACCAAAGCAGCAGTAGACCTATAACTACCATAGAACTCAGAGATAGTCTATAGACCAATGCAGCAGTAGGACCTATAACTACCATAGAACTCAGAGATAGTCTATAGATCAATGCAGCAGTAGACCTATAACTACCATAGAACTCAGAGATAGCCTATAGACCAATGCAGCAGTAGACCTATAACTACCATAGAACTCAGAGATAGCCTATAGACCAATGCAGCAGTAGACCTATAACTACCATAGAACTCAGAGATAGTCTATAGACCAATGCAGCAGTAGGACTATAACTACCATAGAACTCAGAGATAGTCTATAGACCAAAGCAGCAGTAGACTATAACTACCATAGAACTCAGAGATAGTCTATAGATCAATGCAGCAGTAGGACTATAACTACCATAGAACTCAGAGATAGTCTATAGACCAATGCAGCAGTAGGACTATAACTACCATAGAACTCAGAGATAGTCTATAGACCAATACAGCAGTAGACTATAACTACCATAGAACTCAGAGATAGTCTATAGACCAAACAGCAGTAGGACTATAACTACCATAGAACTCAGAGATAGTCTATAGACCAATGCAGCAGTAGGACTATAACTACCATAGAACTCAGAGATAGTCTATAGACCAATGCAGCAGTAGGACTATAACTACCATAGAACTCAGAGATAGTCTATAGACCAACAGCAGCAGTAGGACTATAACTACCATAGAACTCAGAGATAGTCTATAGACCAATACAGCAGTAGGACTATAACTACCATAGAACTCAGAGATAGTCTATAGACCAACACAGCAGTAGGACTATAACTACCATAGAACTCAGAGATAGTCTATAGACCAACACAGCAGTAGGACTATAACTACCATAGAACTCAGAGATAGTCTATAGACCAACACAGCAGTAGGACTATAACTACCATAGAACTCAGAGATAGTCTATAGACCAACACAGCAGTAGGACTATAACTACCATAGAACTCAGAGATAGTCTATAGACCAACACAGCAGTAGGACTATAACTACCATAGAACTCAGAGATAGTCTATAGACCAACACAGCAGTAGGACTATAACTACCATAGAACTCAGAGATAGTCTATAGACCAACACAGCAGTAGGACTATAACTACCATAGAACTCAGAGATAGTCTATAGACCAACACAGCAGTAGGACTATAACTACCATAGAACTCAGAGATAGCCTATAGACCAATGCAGCAGTAGACCTATAACTACCATAGAACTCAGAGATAGCCTATAGACCAATGCAGCAGTAGACCTATAACTACCATAGAACTCAGAGATAGCCTATAGACCAATGCAGCAGTAGACCTATAACTACCATAGAACTCAGAGATAGCCTATAGACCAATGCAGCAGTAGACCTATAACTACCATAGAACTCAGAGATAGCCTATAGACCAATGCAGCAGTAGACCTATAACTACCATAGAACTCAGAGATAGCCTATAGACCAATGCAGCAGTAGACCTATAACTACCATAGAACTCAGAGATAGCCTATAGACCAATGCAGCAGTAGACCTATAACTACCATAGAACTCAGAGATAGCCTATAGACCAATGCAGCAGTAGACCTATAACTACCATAGAACTCAGAGATAGCCTATAGACCAATGCAGCAGTAGACCTATAACTACCATAGAACTCAGAGATAGTCTATAGACCAACACAGCAGTAGGACTATAACTACCATAGAACTCAGAGATAGTCTATAGACCAACACAGCAGTAGGACTATAACTACCATAGAACTCAGAGATAGTCTATAGACCAACACAGCAGTAGGACTATAACTACCATAGAACTCAGAGATAGTCTATAGACCAACACAGCAGTAGGACTATAACTACCATAGAACTCAGAGATAGTCTATAGACCAACACAGCAGTAGGACTATAACTACCATAGAACTCAGAGATAGTCTATAGACCAACACAGCAGTAGGACTATAACTACCATAGAACTCAGAGATAGTCTATAGACCAACACAGCAGTAGGACTATAACTACCATAGAACTCAGAGATAGTCTATAGACCAACACAGCAGTAGGACTATAACTACCATAGAACTCAGAGATAGTCTATAGACCAACACAGCAGTAGGACTATAACTACCATAGAACTCAGAGATAGTCTATAGACCAACACAGCAGTAGGACTATAACTACCATAGAACTCAGAGATAGTCTATAGACCAATACAGCAGTAGGACTATAACTACCATAGAACTCAGAGATAGTCTATAGACCAACACAGCAGTAGGACTATAACTACCATAGAACTCAGAGATAGTCTATAGACCAATACAGCAGTAGGACTATAACTACCATAGAACTCAGAGATAGTCTATAGACCAACACAGCAGTAGGACTATAACTACCATAGAACTCAGAGATAGTCTATAGACCAATACAGCAGTAGGACTATAACTACCATAGAACTCAGAGATAGTCTATAGACCAATACAGCAGTAGGACTATAACTACCATAGAACTCAGAGATAGTCTATAGACCAACACAGCAGTAGGACTATAACTACCATAGAACTCAGAGATAGTCTATAGACCAACACAGCAGTAGGACTATAACTACCATAGAACTCAGAGATAGTCTATAGACCAACACAGCAGTAGGACTATAACTACCATAGAACTCAGAGATAGTCTATAGACCAACACAGCAGTAGGACTATAACTACCATAGAACTCAGAGATAGTCTATAGACCAACACAGCAGTAGGACTATAACTACCATAGAACTCAGAGATAGTCTATAGACCAACACAGCAGTAGGACTATAACTACCATAGAACTCAGAGATAGTCTATAGACCAATACAGCAGTAGGACTATAACTACCATAGAACTCAGAGATAGTCTATAGACCAACACAGCAGTAGGACTATAACTACCATAGAACTCAGAGATAGTCTATAGACCAACACAGCAGTAGGACTATAACTACCATAGAACTCAGAGATAGTCTATAGACCAAGACAGCAGTAGGACTATAACTACCATAGAACTCAGAGATAGTCTATAGACCAACACAGCAGTAGGACTATAACTACCATAGAACTCAGAGATAGTCTATAGACCAACACAGCAGTAGGACTATAACTACCATAGAACTCAGAGATAGTCTATAGACCAACACAGCAGTAGGACTATAACTACCATAGAACTCAGAGATAGTCTATAGACCAATACAGCAGTAGGACTATAACTACCATAGAACTCAGAGATAGTCTATAGACCAATACAGCAGTAGGACTATAACTACCATAGAACTCAGAGATAGTCTATAGACCAACACAGCAGTAGGACTATAACTACCATAGAACTCAGAGATAGTCTATAGACCAAAGCAGCAGTAGGACTATAACTACCATAGAACTCAGAGATAGTCTATAGGCAGTAGGACTATAACTACCATAGAACTCAGAGATAGTCTATAGACCAATACAGCAGTAGGACTATAACTACCATAGAACTCAGAGATAGTCTATAGACCAACACAGCAGTAGGACTATAACTACCATAGAACTCAGAGATAGTCTATAGACCAACACAGCAGTAGGACTATAACTACCATAGAACTCAGAGATAGTCTATAGACCAACACAGCAGTAGGACTATAACTACCATAGAACTCAGAGATAGTCTATAGACCAACACAGCAGTAGGACTATAACTACCATAGAACTCAGAGATAGTCTATAGACCAACACAGCAGTAGGACTATAACTACCATAGAACTCAGAGATAGTCTATAGACCAACACAGCAGTAGGACTATAACTACCATAGAACTCAGAGATAGTCTATAGACCAACACAGCAGTAGGACTATAACTACCATAGAACTCAGAGATAGTCTATAGACCAACACAGCAGTAGGACTATAACTACCATAGAACTCAGAGATAGTCTATAGACCAACACAGCAGTAGGACTATAACTACCATAGAACTCAGAGATAGTCTATAGACCAAACAGCAGTAGACCTATAACTACCATAGAACTCAGAGATAGTCCTATAGACCAAAGCAGCAGTAGGACCTATAACTACCATAGAACTCAGAGATAGTCTATAGACCAATACAGCAGTAGGACCTATAACTACCATAGAACTCAGAGATAGTCTATAGACCAATACAGCAGTAGGACCTATAACTACCATAGAACTCAGAGATAGTCTATAGACCAATACAGCAGTAGGACCTATAACTACCATAGAACTCAGAGATAGTCTATAGACCAATACAGCAGTAGGACCTATAACTACCATAGAACTCAGAGATAGTCCTATAGACCAATGCAGCAGTAGGACTATAACTACCATAGAACTCAGAGATAGTCCTATAGACCAACAGCAGCAGTAGGACCTATAACTACCATAGAACTCAGAGATAGTCTATAGACCAATACAGCAGTAGGACTATAACTACCATAGAACTCAGAGATAGTCTATAGACCAATACAGCAGTAGGACTATAACTACCATAGAACTCAGAGATAGTCTATAGACCAATACAGCAGTAGGACTATAACTACCATAGAACTCAGAGATAGTCTATAGACCAACACAGCAGTAGGACTATAACTACCATAGAACTCAGAGATAGTCTATAGACCAATACAGCAGTAGGACTATAACTACCATAGAACTCAGAGATAGTCTATAGACCAACACAGCAGTAGGACTATAACTACCATAGAACTCAGAGATAGTCTATAGACCAACACAGCAGTAGGACTATAACTACCATAGAACTCAGAGATAGTCTATAGACCAACACAGCAGTAGGACTATAACTACCATAGAACTCAGAGATAGTCTATAGACCAACACAGCAGTAGGACTATAACTACCATAGAACTCAGAGATAGTCTATAGACCAACACAGCAGTAGGACTATAACTACCATAGAACTCAGAGATAGTCTATAGACCAATACAGCAGTAGGACTATAACTACCATAGAACTCAGAGATAGTCTATAGACCAATACAGCAGTAGGACTATAACTACCATAGAACTCAGAGATAGTCTATAGACCAACACAGCAGTAGGACTATAACTACCATAGAACTCAGAGATAGTCTATAGACCAACACAGCAGTAGGACTATAACTACCATAGAACTCAGAGATAGTCTATAGACCAACACAGCAGTAGGACTATAACTACCATAGAACTCAGAGATAGTCTATAGACCAACACAGCAGTAGGACTATAACTACCATAGAACTCAGAGATAGTCTATAGACCAACACAGCAGTAGGACTATAACTACCATAGAACTCAGAGATAGTCTATAGACCAACACAGCAGTAGGACTATAACTACCATAGAACTCAGAGATAGTCTATAGACCAACACAGCAGTAGGACTATAACTACCATAGAACTCAGAGATAGTCTATAGACCAATACAGCAGTAGGACTATAACTACCATAGAACTCAGAGATAGTCTATAGACCAACACAGCAGTAGGACTATAACTACCATAGAACTCAGAGATAGTCTATAGACCAATACAGCAGTAGGACTATAACTACCATAGAACTCAGAGATAGTCTATAGACCAACACAGCAGTAGGACTATAACTACCATAGAACTCAGAGATAGTCTATAGACCAACACAGCAGTAGGACTATAACTACCATAGAACTCAGAGATAGTCTATAGACCAACACAGCAGTAGGACTATAACTACCATAGAACTCAGAGATAGTCTATAGACCAACACAGCAGTAGGACTATAACTACCATAGAACTCAGAGATAGTCTATAGACCAACACAGCAGTAGGACTATAACTACCATAGAACTCAGAGATAGTCTATAGACCAACACAGCAGTAGGACTATAACTACCATAGAACTCAGAGATAGTCTATAGACCAACACAGCAGTAGGACTATAACTACCATAGAACTCAGAGATAGTCTATAGACCAACACAGCAGTAGGACTATAACTACCATAGAACTCAGAGATAGTCTATAGACCAACACAGCAGTAGGACTATAACTACCATAGAACTCAGAGATAGTCTATAGACCAACACAGCAGTAGGACTATAACTACCATAGAACTCAGAGATAGTCTATAGACCAACACAGCAGTAGGACTATAACTACCATAGAACTCAGAGATAGTCTATAGACCAACACAGCAGTAGGACTATAACTACCATAGAACTCAGAGATAGTCTATAGACCAACACAGCAGTAGGACTATAACTACCATAGAACTCAGAGATAGTCTATAGACCAACACAGCAGTAGGACTATAACTACATAGAACTCAGAGATAGTCTATAGACCAACACAGCAGTAGGACTATAACTACCATAGAACTCAGAGATAGTCTATAGACCAACACAGCAGTAGGACTATAACTACCATAGAACTCAGAGATAGTCTATAGACCAACACAGCAGTAGGACTATAACTACCATAGAACTCAGAGATAGTCTATAGACCAACACAGCAGTAGGACTATAACTACCATAGAACTCAGAGATAGTCTATAGACCAACACAGCAGTAGGACTATAACTACCATAGAACTCAGAGATAGTCTATAGACCAACACAGCAGTAGGACTATAACTACCATAGAACTCAGAGATAGTCTATAGACCAACACAGCAGTAGGACTATAACTACCATAGAACTCAGAGATAGTCTATAGACCAACACAGCAGTAGGACTATAACTACCATAGAACTCAGAGATAGTCTATAGACCAACACAGCAGTAGGACTATAACTACCATAGAACTCAGAGATAGTCTATAGACCAACACAGCAGTAGGACTATAACTACCATAGAACTCAGAGATAGTCTATAGACCAACACAGCAGTAGGACTATAACTACCATAGAACTCAGAGATAGTCTATAGACCAACACAGCAGTAGGACTATAACTACCATAGAACTCAGAGATAGTCTATAGACCAACACAGCAGTAGGACTATAACTACCATAGAACTCAGAGATAGTCTATAGACCAACACAGCAGTAGGACTATAACTACCATAGAACTCAGAGATAGTCTATAGACCAACACAGCAGTAGGACTATAACTACCATAGAACTCAGAGATAGTCTATAGACCAACACAGCAGTAGGACTATAACTACCATAGAACTCAGAGATAGTCTATAGACCAACACAGCAGTAGGACTATAACTACCATAGAACTCAGAGATAGTCTATAGACCAACACAGCAGTAGGACTATAACTACCATAGAACTCAGAGATAGTCTATAGACCAACACAGCAGTAGGACTATAACTACCATAGAACTCAGAGATAGTCTATAGACCAACACAGCAGTAGGACTATAACTACCATAGAACTCAGAGATAGTCTATAGACCAACACAGCAGTAGGACTATAACTACCATAGAACTCAGAGATAGTCTATAGACCAACACAGCAGTAGGACTATAACTACCATAGAACTCAGAGATAGTCTATAGACCAACACAGCAGTAGGACTATAACTACCATAGAACTCAGAGATAGTCTATAGACCAATACAGCAGTAGGACTATAACTACCATAGAACTCAGAGATAGTCTATAGACCAACACAGCAGTAGGACTATAACTACCATAGAACTCAGAGATAGTCTATAGACCAACACAGCAGTAGGACTATAACTACCATAGAACTCAGAGATAGTCTATAGACCAACACAGCAGTAGGACTATAACTACCATAGAACTCAGAGATAGTCTATAGACCAACACAGCAGTAGGACTATAACTACCATAGAACTCAGAGATAGTCTATAGACCAACACAGCAGTAGGACTATAACTACCATAGAACTCAGAGATAGTCTATAGACCAACACAGCAGTAGGACTATAACTACCATAGAACTCAGAGATAGTCTATAGACCAACACAGCAGTAGGACTATAACTACCATAGAACTCAGAGATAGTCTATAGACCAACACAGCAGTAGGACTATAACTACCATAGAACTCAGAGATAGTCTATAGACCAACACAGCAGTAGGACTATAACTACCATAGAACTCAGAGATAGTCTATAGACCAATACAGCAGTAGGACTATAACTACCATAGAACTCAGAGATAGTCTATAGACCAATACAGCAGTAGGACTATAACTACCATAGAACTCAGAGATAGTCTATAGACCAACACAGCAGTAGGACTATAACTACCATAGAACTCAGAGATAGTCTATAGACCAACACAGCAGTAGGACTATAACTACCATAGAACTCAGAGATAGTCTATAGACCAACACAGCAGTAGGACTATAACTACCATAGAACTCAGAGATAGTCTATAGACCAACACAGCAGTAGGACTATAACTACCATAGAACTCAGAGATAGTCTATAGACCAACACAGCAGTAGGACTATAACTACCATAGAACTCAGAGATAGTCTATAGACCAATACAGCAGTAGGACTATAACTACCATAGAACTCAGAGATAGTCTATAGACCAACACAGCAGTAGGACTATAACTACCATAGAACTCAGAGATAGTCTATAGACCAACACAGCAGTAGGACTATAACTACCATAGAACTCAGAGATAGTCTATAGACCAACACAGCAGTAGGACTATAACTACCATAGAACTCAGAGATAGTCTATAGACCAACACAGCAGTAGGACTATAACTACCATAGAACTCAGAGATAGTCTATAGACCAACACAGCAGTAGGACTATAACTACCATAGAACTCAGAGATAGTCTATAGACCAACACAGCAGTAGGACTATAACTACCATAGAACTCAGAGATAGTCTATAGACCAACACAGCAGTAGGACTATAACTACCATAGAACTCAGAGATAGTCTATAGACCAACACAGCAGTAGGACTATAACTACCATAGAACTCAGAGATAGTCTATAGACCAACACAGCAGTAGGACTATAACTACCATAGAACTCAGAGATAGTCTATAGACCAACACAGCAGTAGGACTATAACTACCATAGAACTCAGAGATAGTCTATAGACCAACACAGCAGTAGGACTATAACTACCATAGAACTCAGAGATAGTCTATAGACCAACACAGCAGTAGGACTATAACTACCATAGAACTCAGAGATAGTCTATAGACCAACACAGCAGTAGGACTATAACTACCATAGAACTCAGAGATAGTCTATAGACCAACACAGCAGTAGGACTATAACTACCATAGAACTCAGAGATAGTCTATAGACCAACACAGCAGTAGGACTATAACTACCATAGAACTCAGAGATAGTCTATAGACCAACACAGCAGTAGGACTATAACTACCATAGAACTCAGAGATAGTCTATAGACCAACACAGCAGTAGGACTATAACTACCATAGAACTCAGAGATAGTCTATAGACCAACACAGCAGTAGGACTATAACTACCATAGAACTCAGAGATAGTCTATAGACCAACACAGCAGTAGGACTATAACTACCATAGAACTCAGAGATAGTCTATAGACCAACACAGCAGTAGGACTATAACTACCATAGAACTCAGAGATAGTCTATAGACCAACACAGCAGTAGGACTATAACTACCATAGAACTCAGAGATAGTCTATAGACCAACACAGCAGTAGGACTATAACTACCATAGAACTCAGAGATAGTCTATAGACCAATACAGCAGTAGGACTATAACTACCATAGAACTCAGAGATAGTCTATAGACCAACACAGCAGTAGGACTATAACTACCATAGAACTCAGAGATAGTCTATAGACCAATACAGCAGTAGGACTATAACTACCATAGAACTCAGAGATAGTCTATAGACCAACACAGCAGTAGGACTATAACTACCATAGAACTCAGAGATAGTCTATAGACCAATACAGCAGTAGGACTATAACTACCATAGAACTCAGAGATAGTCTATAGACCAACACAGCAGTAGGACTATAACTACCATAGAACTCAGAGATAGTCTATAGACCAACACAGCAGTAGGACTATAACTACCATAGAACTCAGAGATAGTCTATAGACCAACACAGCAGTAGGACTATAACTACCATAGAACTCAGAGATAGTCTATAGACCAACACAGCAGTAGGACTATAACTACCATAGAACTCAGAGATAGTCTATAGACCAACACAGCAGTAGGACTATAACTACCATAGAACTCAGAGATAGTCTATAGACCAACACAGCAGTAGGACTATAACTACCATAGAACTCAGAGATAGTCTATAGACCAACACAGCAGTAGGACTATAACTACCATAGAACTCAGAGATAGTCTATAGACCAACACAGCAGTAGGACTATAACTACCATAGAACTCAGAGATAGTCTATAGACCAACACAGCAGTAGGACTATAACTACCATAGAACTCAGAGATAGTCTATAGACCAACACAGCAGTAGGACTATAACTACCATAGAACTCAGAGATAGTCTATAGACCAACACAGCAGTAGGACTATAACTACCATAGAACTCAGAGATAGTCTATAGACCAACACAGCAGTAGGACTATAACTACCATAGAACTCAGAGATAGTCTATAGACCAACACAGCAGTAGGACTATAACTACCATAGAACTCAGAGATAGTCTATAGACCAACACAGCAGTAGGACTATAACTACCATAGAACTCAGAGATAGTCTATAGACCAACACAGCAGTAGGACTATAACTACCATAGAACTCAGAGATAGTCTATAGACCAACACAGCAGTAGGACTATAACTACCATAGAACTCAGAGATAGTCTATAGACCAACACAGCAGTAGGACTATAACTACCATAGAACTCAGAGATAGTCTATAGACCAACACAGCAGTAGGACTATAACTACCATAGAACTCAGAGATAGTCTATAGACCAACACAGCAGTAGGACTATAACTACCATAGAACTCAGAGATAGTCTATAGACCAACACAGCAGTAGGACTATAACTACCATAGAACTCAGAGATAGTCTATAGACCAACACAGCAGTAGGACTATAACTACCATAGAACTCAGAGATAGTCTATAGACCAACACAGCAGTAGGACTATAACTACCATAGAACTCAGAGATAGTCTATAGACCAACACAGCAGTAGGACTATAACTACCATAGAACTCAGAGATAGTCTATAGACCAACACAGCAGTAGGACTATAACTACCATAGAACTCAGAGATAGTCTATAGACCAACACAGCAGTAGGACTATAACTACCATAGAACTCAGAGATAGTCTATAGACCAACACAGCAGTAGGACTATAACTACCATAGAACTCAGAGATAGTCTATAGACCAACACAGCAGTAGGACTATAACTACCATAGAACTCAGAGATAGTCTATAGACCAACACAGCAGTAGGACTATAACTACCATAGAACTCAGAGATAGTCTATAGACCAACACAGCAGTAGGACTATAACTACCATAGAACTCAGAGATAGTCTATAGACCAACACAGCAGTAGGACTATAACTACCATAGAACTCAGAGATAGTCTATAGACCAACACAGCAGTAGGACTATAACTACCATAGAACTCAGAGATAGTCTATAGACCAACACAGCAGTAGGACTATAACTACCATAGAACTCAGAGATAGTCTATAGACCAACACAGCAGTAGGACTATAACTACCATAGAACTCAGAGATAGTCTATAGACCAACACAGCAGTAGGACTATAACTACCATAGAACTCAGAGATAGTCTATAGACCAACACAGCAGTAGGACTATAACTACCATAGAACTCAGAGATAGTCTATAGACCAACACAGCAGTAGGACTATAACTACCATAGAACTCAGAGATAGTCTATAGACCAATACAGCAGTAGGACTATAACTACCATAGAACTCAGAGATAGTCTATAGACCAACACAGCAGTAGGACTATAACTACCATAGAACTCAGAGATAGTCTATAGACCAACACAGCAGTAGGACTATAACTACCATAGAACTCAGAGATAGTCTATAGACCAACACAGCAGTAGGACTATAACTACCATAGAACTCAGAGATAGTCTATAGACCAACACAGCAGTAGGACTATAACTACCATAGAACTCAGAGATAGTCTATAGACCAACACAGCAGTAGGACTATAACTACCATAGAACTCAGAGATAGTCTATAGACCAACACAGCAGTAGGACTATAACTACCATAGAACTCAGAGATAGTCTATAGACCAACACAGCAGTAGGACTATAACTACCATAGAACTCAGAGATAGTCTATAGACCAACACAGCAGTAGGACTATAACTACCATAGAACTCAGAGATAGTCTATAGACCAACACAGCAGTAGGACTATAACTACCATAGAACTCAGAGATAGTCTATAGACCAACACAGCAGTAGGACTATAACTACCATAGAACTCAGAGATAGTCTATAGACCAACACAGCAGTAGGACTATAACTACCATAGAACTCAGAGATAGTCTATAGACCAACACAGCAGTAGGACTATAACTACCATAGAACTCAGAGATAGTCTATAGACCAACACAGCAGTAGGACTATAACTACCATAGAACTCAGAGATAGTCTATAGACCAACACAGCAGTAGGACTATAACTACCATAGAACTCAGAGATAGTCTATAGACCAACACAGCAGTAGGACTATAACTACCATAGAACTCAGAGATAGTCTATAGACCAACACAGCAGTAGGACTATAACTACCATAGAACTCAGAGATAGTCTATAGACCAACACAGCAGTAGGACTATAACTACCATAGAACTCAGAGATAGTCTATAGACCAACACAGCAGTAGGACTATAACTACCATAGAACTCAGAGATAGTCTATAGACCAATACAGCAGTAGGACTATAACTACCATAGAACTCAGAGATAGTCTATAGACCAACACAGCAGTAGGACTATAACTACCATAGAACTCAGAGATAGTCTATAGACCAACACAGCAGTAGGACTATAACTACCATAGAACTCAGAGATAGTCTATAGACCAACACAGCAGTAGGACTATAACTACCATAGAACTCAGAGATAGTCTATAGACCAACACAGCAGTAGGACTATAACTACCATAGAACTCAGAGATAGTCTATAGACCAACACAGCAGTAGGACTATAACTACCATAGAACTCAGAGATAGTCTATAGACCAACACAGCAGTAGGACTATAACTACCATAGAACTCAGAGATAGTCTATAGACCAACACAGCAGTAGGACTATAACTACCATAGAACTCAGAGATAGTCTATAGACCAACACAGCAGTAGGACTATAACTACCATAGAACTCAGAGATAGTCTATAGACCAACACAGCAGTAGGACTATAACTACCATAGAACTCAGAGATAGTCTATAGACCAACACAGCAGTAGGACTATAACTACCATAGAACTCAGAGATAGTCTATAGACCAACACAGCAGTAGGACTATAACTACCATAGAACTCAGAGATAGTCTATAGACCAACACAGCAGTAGGACTATAACTACCATAGAACTCAGAGATAGTCTATAGACCAACACAGCAGTAGGACTATAACTACCATAGAACTCAGAGATAGTCTATAGACCAACACAGCAGTAGGACTATAACTACCATAGAACTCAGAGATAGTCTATAGACCAACACAGCAGTAGGACTATAACTACCATAGAACTCAGAGATAGTCTATAGACCAACACAGCAGTAGGACTATAACTACCATAGAACTCAGAGATAGTCTATAGACCAACACAGCAGTAGGACTATAACTACCATAGAACTCAGAGATAGTCTATAGACCAACACAGCAGTAGGACTATAACTACCATAGAACTCAGAGATAGTCTATAGACCAACACAGCAGTAGGACTATAACTACCATAGAACTCAGAGATAGTCTATAGACCAATACAGCAGTAGGACTATAACTACCATAGAACTCAGAGATAGTCTATAGACCAACACAGCAGTAGGACTATAACTACCATAGAACTCAGAGATAGTCTATAGACCAACACAGCAGTAGGACTATAACTACCATAGAACTCAGAGATAGTCTATAGACCAACACAGCAGTAGGACTATAACTACCATAGAACTCAGAGATAGTCTATAGACCAACACAGCAGTAGGACTATAACTACCATAGAACTCAGAGATAGTCTATAGACCAACACAGCAGTAGGACTATAACTACCATAGAACTCAGAGATAGTCTATAGACCAACACAGCAGTAGGACTATAACTACCATAGAACTCAGAGATAGTCTATAGACCAACACAGCAGTAGGACTATAACTACCATAGAACTCAGAGATAGTCTATAGACCAACACAGCAGTAGGACTATAACTACCATAGAACTCAGAGATAGTCTATAGACCAACACAGCAGTAGGACTATAACTACCATAGAACTCAGAGATAGTCTATAGACCAACACAGCAGTAGGACTATAACTACCATAGAACTCAGAGATAGTCTATAGACCAATACAGCAGTAGGACTATAACTACCATAGAACTCAGAGATAGTCTATAGACCAACACAGCAGTAGGACTATAACTACCATAGAACTCAGAGATAGTCTATAGACCAATACAGCAGTAGGACTATAACTACCATAGAACTCAGAGATAGTCTATAGACCAATACAGCAGTAGGACTATAACTACCATAGAACTCAGAGATAGTCTATAGACCAACACAGCAGTAGGACTATAACTACCATAGAACTCAGAGATAGTCTATAGACCAACACAGCAGTAGGACTATAACTACCATAGAACTCAGAGATAGTCTATAGACCAACACAGCAGTAGGACTATAACTACCATAGAACTCAGAGATAGTCTATAGACCAACACAGCAGTAGGACTATAACTACCATAGAACTCAGAGATAGTCTATAGACCAACACAGCAGTAGGACTATAACTACCATAGAACTCAGAGATAGTCTATAGACCAACACAGCAGTAGGACTATAACTACCATAGAACTCAGAGATAGTCTATAGACCAACACAGCAGTAGGACTATAACTACCATAGAACTCAGAGATAGTCTATAGACCAACACAGCAGTAGGACTATAACTACCATAGAACTCAGAGATAGTCTATAGACCAACACAGCAGTAGGACTATAACTACCATAGAACTCAGAGATAGTCTATAGACCAACACAGCAGTAGGACTATAACTACCATAGAACTCAGAGATAGTCTATAGACCAACACAGCAGTAGGACTATAACTACCATAGAACTCAGAGATAGTCTATAGACCAATACAGCAGTAGGACTATAACTACCATAGAACTCAGAGATAGTCTATAGACCAAACAGCAGTAGGACTATAACTACCATAGAACTCAGAGATAGTCTATAGACCAACACAGCAGTAGGACTATAACTACCATAGAACTCAGAGATAGTCTATAGACCAACACAGCAGTAGGACTATAACTACCATAGAACTCAGAGATAGTCTATAGACCAACACAGCAGTAGGACTATAACTACCATAGAACTCAGAGATAGTCTATAGACCAACACAGCAGTAGGACTATAACTACCATAGAACTCAGAGATAGTCTATAGACCAATACAGCAGTAGGACTATAACTACCATAGAACTCAGAGATAGTCTATAGACCAACACAGCAGTAGGACTATAACTACCATAGAACTCAGAGATAGTCTATAGACCAACACAGCAGTAGGACTATAACTACCATAGAACTCAGAGATAGTCTATAGACCAACACAGCAGTAGGACTATAACTACCATAGAACTCAGAGATAGTCTATAGACCAACACAGCAGTAGGACTATAACTACCATAGAACTCAGAGATAGTCTATAGACCAACACAGCAGTAGGACTATAACTACCATAGAACTCAGAGATAGTCTATAGACCAACACAGCAGTAGGACTATAACTACCATAGAACTCAGAGATAGTCTATAGACCAACACAGCAGTAGGACTATAACTACCATAGAACTCAGAGATAGTCTATAGACCAATACAGCAGTAGGACTATAACTACCATAGAACTCAGAGATAGTCTATAGACCAACACAGCAGTAGGACTATAACTACCATAGAACTCAGAGATAGTCTATAGACCAACACAGCAGTAGGACTATAACTACCATAGAACTCAGAGATAGTCTATAGACCAACACAGCAGTAGGACTATAACTACCATAGAACTCAGAGATAGTCTATAGACCAACACAGCAGTAGGACTCTAACTACCATAGAACTCAGAGATAGTCTATAGACCCACACAGCAGTAGGACTATAACTACCATAGAACTCAGAGATAGTCTATAGACCAATACAGCAGTAGGACTATAACTACCATAGAACTCAGAGATAGTCTATAGACCCAACACAGCAGTAGGACTATAACTACCATAGAACTCAGAGATAGTCTATAGACCAACACAGCAGTAGGACTATAACTACCATAGAACTCAGAGATAGTCTATAGACCAACACAGCAGTAGGACTATAACTACTATAACTACCATAGAACTCAGAGATAGTCTATAGACCAGCACAGCAGTAGGACTATAACTACCATAGAACTCAGAGATAGTCTATAGACCAGAACACAGCAGTAGGACTTATAACTACCATAGAACTCAGAGATAGTCTATAGACCAACACAGCAGTAGGACTATAACTACCATAGAACTCAGAGATAGTCTATAGACCAACACAGCAGTAGGACTATAACTACCATAGAACTCAGAGATAGTCTATAGACCAATACAGCAGTAGGACTATAACTACCATAGAACTCAGAGATAGTCTATAGACCAACACAGCAGTAGTTGGACTATAACTACCATAGAACTCAGAGATAGTCTATAGACCAATACAGCAGTAGGACTATAACTACCATAGAACTCAGAGATAGTCTATAGACCAACACAGCAGTAGGACTATAACTACCATAGAACTCAGAGATAGTCTATAGACCCAATACAGCAGTAGGACTATAACTACCCATAGAACTCAGAGATAGTCTATAGACCAACAGCAGCAGTAGGACTATAACTACCATAGAACTCAGAGATAGTCTATAGACCAACACAGCAAGTAGGACTATAAACTACCATAGAACTCAGAGATAGTCTATAGACCAACACAGCAGTAGGACTATAACTACTCATAGAACTCAGAGATAGTCTATAGACCAATACAGCAGTAGGACTATAACTACCATAGAACTCAGAGATAGTCCTATAGACCAACACAGCAGTAGGACTATAACTACCATAGAACTCAGAGATAGTCTATAGACCCAAACACAGCAGTAGGACTCTAACTACCATATGAAACTCAGAGATAGTCTAGTAGACCAACACAGCAGTAAGACTATAACTACCATCGAACTCAGAGATAGTCTATAGACCAAACCAAGCAGTAGACCTATAACTACCATAGAACTCAGAGATAGTCTATAGACCAACACAGCAGTAGGACTATAACTACCATAGAACTCAGAGATAGTCTATAGACCAACACAGCAGTAGGACTATAACTACCATAGAACTCAGAGATAGTCTATAGACCAACACAGCAGTAGACTATAACTACCATAGAACTCAGAGATAGTCCTATAGACCAACACAGCAGTAGGACTATAACTACCATAGAACTCAGAGATAGTCTATAGACCAACACAGCAGTAGGACTATAACTACCATAGAACTCAGAGATAGTCTATAGACCAACACAGCAGTAGGACTATAACTACCATAGAACTCAGAGATAGTCTATAGACCAATACAGCAGTAGGACTATAACTACCATAGAACTCAGAGATAGTCTATAGACCAACACAGCAGTAGGACTATAACTACCATAGAACTCAGAGATAGTCTATAGACCAACACAGCAGTAGGACTATAACTACCATAGAACTCAGAGATAGTCTATAGACCAATACAGCAGTAGGACTATAACTACCATAGAACTCAGAGATAGTCTATAGACCAACACAGCAGTAGGACTATAACTACCATAGAACTCAGAGATAGTCTATAGACCAACACAGCAGTAGGACTATAACTACCATAGAACTCAGAGATAGTCTATAGACCAACACAGCAGTAGGACTATTAACTACCATAGAACTCAGAGATAGTCTATAGACCAATACAGCAGTAGACTATAACTACCATAGAACTCAGAGATAGTCTATAGACCAATACAGCAGTAGGACAATAACTACCATAGAACTCAGAGATAGTCTATAGACCAAAAACCACAGGGCAGATCTTAGGATATAACTACTATAAAACTTACCCATAGAACTCAGAGAAAGTCTATAGGACCAATACAGAGTAGGGACTATAACTACCATA
>CM062480.1:653191-844324 GCA_031479575.1 Coregonus ussuriensis | reverse complement strand
CCTCTCTCTCTCCTTTTATATCAGCACAAATACACATTTCCCACAGTAGTGTGTTACCTGTTATACTGTGGTAGTGTGTTACCTGTAAAAATACTGTGGTAGTGTTACCATGTTATACTGTGGTAGTGTTACCTGTTATACTGTGGTAGTGTGTTACCTGTTTATACTGTGGTAGTGTGTTACCTGTTATACTGTGGTAGTGTGTTACCTGTTATACTGTGGTAGTGTTACCACCTGTTTTACTGTGGTAGTGTTACCTGTTATACTGTGGTAGTGTTACCTGTTATACTGTGGTAGTGTTACCTGTTATACTGTGGTAGTGTTACCTGTTTATACTGTGGTAGTGTTACTGTTATACTGGGGTTAGTGTTAAACCTGTTATACTGTGGTAGTGTGTAGTGTGTTACCTGTTATATACTGTGGTAGTGTTACCTGTTAAAATGTGGTAGTGTGACTCGTTATATGGTAGTGTTACCTGTTATACTGTGGTAGTGTTACCTGTCATATACTGTGGTAGTGTTACCTGTTATACTGTGGTAGTGTTACCTGTTATACTGTGGTAGTGTTACCTGTTATACTGTGGTAGTGTGTTACCTGTTTATACTGTGGTAGTGTTACCTGTTATACAGTGGTAGTGTTACTGTTATACTGTGGTAGTGTTACTGTTATACTGTGGTAGTGTTTTACCTGTTATACTGTGGTAGTGTTACCTGTTATTACTGTGGTAGTGTTACTGTTATACTGTGGTAGGAGTGTTACCTGTTATACTGTGGGTAGTGTTACTGTGTTATACTGTGGTAGTGTTACCTGTTATACTGTGGTAGTGTGTTACCTGTTATACTGTGTGTAGTAGTAGTGTTACCTGTTATACTGTGGGTGGTAGTGTTACCTGTTATACTGAGTGGTGTGTTACCTGTTTATATTCTGTGAGGTAGTGTTACCTTGTTATACTGTGGTAGTGTTACCTGTTATACTGTGGTAGTGTTACCTGTTATACTGTGGTAGCGTTAACTGTTTATACTGGTAGTGTTACCTGTTATACTGTGGTAGTGTGTTTTACCTGTTATACTGTGGTTTAGTGTTACCTGTATACAGTGGTAGTGTTACCTGTTATACTGTGTGGAGTGTGTTACTGTTATACTGTGGTAGTGTTACTGTTATACTGTGGGTAGTGTTACCTGTTATACTTGTGGTAGTGTTACCTGTTATACTGTGGTAGTGTTACCTGTTATACTGTGGTAGTGTTACCTGTTATACTGTGGGTTGGTAGTGTTACCTGTTTATACTGTGGTAGTGTGTTACCTGTTATACTGTGGTAGTGTTAACACTGTTTATACTGTGGTAGTGTGTTACCTGTTATACTGTGGTATTGTTACATGTTTTTACTGTGGTAGTGTTACTGTTATCCTGTGGTAGTGTTACCTGTTATACTGTGGTAGTGTTACCTGTTATACTGTGGTAGTGTTACCTGTTATACTGTGGTAGTGTTACTTGTTCTATACTGTGGTAAGTTTTACCTGTTATACTGTGGTAAGTGTGTTACCTGTTATAACTGTGGTAGTGTTACTGTTTTTATTTTTTTTACTGTGGTAGTGTTACCTATTATACTGTGGTAGTGTTTACCTGTTATACTGTGGTAGTGGTGTTACCTGTTATGGTTATACTGTGGTAGTGTTACCTGTTATACTGTGGTAGTGTGTTACCTGTTATACTGTGGTAGTGTTACCTGTTATACTGTGGTAGTGTTACCTGATATACTGTGGTAGTGTTACCTGTTATACTGTGGTAGTGTGTTACCTGTTATACTGTGGTAGTGTGTTACCTGTTATACTGTGGTAGTGTTACTGTTGTATAATGTGGTAGTGTGTTACCTGTTATACTTTGTGGTAGTGTTACCTGTTATACTGTGGTAGTGTGTTACCTGTTATACTGTGGTTAGTGTTACCTGTTATAATGTGGTAGTGTTACCTGTTATGCTGTGGTAGTGTTACCTGATATACTGTGGTAGTGTTACCTGTTATACTGTGGTAGTGTGTTACCTGTTATACTGTGGTTAGTGTGTTACCTGTTATACTGTGGTAGTGTTACCTGTTATACTGTGGTAGGGTGTGGCTTGTTTACCTGTTTCCGTACTGCTTGTAGTTTTACTGTTATACTTGTGGTAGTGTGTTACCTGTTTATACTGTGGTAGTGTTACCTGTTATACTGTGGTAGTGTTACCTGTTATACTGTGGTAGTGTTACCTGGTATACTGTGGTAGTGTTACCTGTTTATACTGTGGTAGTGTGTTACCTGTTATACTGTGGAGTGTAGTGTGTTACCTGTTATACTGTGGTAGTGTTACCTGTTTTACTGTGGTAGTGTTACCTGTTATTGTTTACTGTGGTAGTGTTACCTGTTTATACTGTGGTAGTGTTAACCTGTTTATACTGTGGTAGTGTTACCTGTTATACTGTGGTAGTGTTACCTGTTATACTGTGGTAGTTACTGTTATAACTGTGGTTTGTAGTGTTACCTTTTATACTAGGGTAGTGTTAGCCTGTTATACTGTGGTAGTGTGTTTTACCTGTTATACTGTGGTAGTGTTACCTGTTATACTGTGGTAGTGTTACCTGTTATACTGTGGTGGGAGTGTTACTGTTATACTGTGGTAGTGTTACCTGTTATACTGTGGTTTTGGAGTGGGGTGTTTTACCTGTTTATACTGTGGTAGTGTTACCTGTTATACTGTGGTAGTGTGTTACCTGTTATACTGGTGGTAGTGTTACCTGTTATACAGTGGTGTGTTGTTACCTGTTATACTGTGGTAGTGTGTTACCTGTTATACTGTGTCGTAGTTGTTACCTGTTGTATACTGTGGGTAGTGTTAACTGTTATACTGTGGGTAGTGTTACCTGTTATTACTGTGGTAGTGTTACTGTTATACTGTGGTAGTGTTACCTGTTATACTGTGGTTTAGTGTTACCTGTTATACTGTGGTAGTGTTACTGTTATACTGTGGTCAGTGTTACCTGTTATCTGTGGTAGTGTTACCTGTTATACTGTGGGTAGTGTGTTAAACCTGTTATACTGTGGTAGTGTGTACTGTTATACTGTGGTAGTGTTACCTGTTATACTGTGGTAGTGTTACCTGTTATACTGTGGTTTAGTGTACCTGTTATACTGTGGTAGTGTTAGACATGTTATACTGTGGCAGTGTTACCTGTTATACTGTGGTAGTGTTACCTGTGTATACTGTGGTGTAGTGTAACTACCTGTGGTAGTGTGTACCTGTTATACTGTGGTAGTGTTACCTGTTATACAGTGGTAGTGTTACCTGTTATACTCTGGTAGTGTGTTACCTGTTATACTGTGGTAGTGTTTTACTGTTATACTGTGGGTGTGTTACCTGTTATACTGTGGTTGTGGTTAGTGTTTACTGTTATACTGTGGTAGTGTTACCTGTTATACTGTGGTAGTGTTACCTGTTTATACTGTGGTAGTGTTACCTGTTATACTGTTGGTAGTGTGATACCTGTTATACTGTGGTTAGTGTTACTGTTTTACTGTGATAGGTGTGTTACCTGTATTTTATACTGTGGTAATGTTACCTGTTATACTGTGGTGGTAGTGTTACCTGTTATCCTGTGGTAGTGTTACCTGTTATACTGTGGTTGTGTTACCTGTTTTTTTACTGTGGTAGTGTTACCTGTTATACTGTGGTAGTGTTACTTGTTATACTGTGGTAGTTTTACATGTTATACTGTGGTAGTGTGTTACCTGTTATACTGTGGTAGTGTTACCTGTTTTTATACTGTGGTAGTGTTACCTGTTATACTGTGGTAGTGTAACCTATTATACTGTGGTATGTTACCTGTTATAATGTGGTAGTGTGTTACCTGTTATACTGTGGTGTTAGTTGTTACCAGTTATACTGTGGTAGTGTTTTACCTGTTATACTGTGGTTGTGAGGAGTTACCTGTTGTTTATACTGTAGTTTTACCTGTTATACTGTGGTAGTGTTACATGTTATACTGTGGTTTAGTGTTACCTGATATACTGTGGTAGTGTTACCTGTTATACTGTGGTAGTGTGTTACCTGTTATACTGTGGTTTTCGGTTTTTTGGTAGTGTTTACCTGTTATACTGTGGTAGTGTTACCTGTTATAATGTTTTTACCCCCCCCCCCCCCCCTTATTGGTAGTGTGTTACCTGTTATACTGTGGTAGTGGTTACCTGTTATACTGTGGTAGTGTGTTACCTGTTATTTACTGTGGTAGTGTTACCTGTTATACAGTGGTAGTGTTACCTGTTTTTATACTGTGGTAGTGTGTTACCTGTTATACTGTGGTAGTGTACCTGTTATACTGTGGTAGTGTTAACTGTTATACTGTGGTAGTGTTAACCTGTTATACTGTGGTAGTGTTACCTGTTATACTGTGGTAGTGTTACCTGTTATGTTACTGTGGTGGGTAGTGTTACCTGTTATACTGTGGTAGTGTTACCTGTTATACTGTGGTAGTTATAACTGTGTAGTACCTGTTATACTGTGGTAGTGTTACCTGTGTTATACTGTTGGTAGTGTTACCTGTTATACTGTGGTAGTGTTACCTGTTATACTGTGGTAGTGTTACCTGTTATACTGTGGTAGTGTTTACCTGTTATTACTGTGGTAGTGTTACCTGTTAGTATACTGTGGTAGTGTTACCTTTTATACTGTGGTAGTGTGTTACCTGTTATACTGTGGTAGTGTTACCTGTTATACAGTGGTAGTGTTACCTGTATATGATACTGTGGGTAGTGTGTTACCTGTTATTACTGTGGTAGTGTTACCTGTTAACTGTGGTAGTGTTAACTGTTATACTGTGGTAGTGTTACCTGTTATACTGTGGTAGTGTTACCTGTTATACTGTGGTAGTGTTACCTGTTATACTGTGGTAGTGTTACCTGTTATACTGTTGGTAGTGTTACCTGTTATACTGTGGTAGTGTGTTACCTGGGGGGTTTATACTGTGGTAGGGTGTGTTACCTGTGTATACTGTGGTATTGTGTGTTACCTGTTTTTACTGTGGTATTGTTACATGTTATACTGTGGTAGTGTGGTACCTGTGTATCCTGTGGTAGTGTTACCCTGTTTATACTGTGGTGGTGGTAGTGTTACCTGTTGGTATTACTGTGGTGTGTTAGTGTTACCTGTTATACTGTGGTAGTGTTACTTGTTATACTGTGGTGGTAGTTTACCTGGTTTATACTGTGGTAGTGTGTTACTGATTATACTGTGGTACGTGTTAGTTTTAACTGTTGGATACTGTGGTAGTGTTACCTATTATACTGTGGTAGTGTTAGTGTTAACTGTTATATGTGGTAGTGTGTTACTGTTATACTGTGGTAGTGTTACCTGTTATACTGTGGTAGTGTGTTACTGTTATACTGTGGTAGTAGTTACCTGTTATACTGTGGTAGAGTGGTTACCTGATATACTGTGGTAGTGTTACCTGTTATACTGTGGTAGTGTGTTACCTGTTATACTGTGGTAGTGTTACTGTTATACTGTGGTAGTGTTTTACCTGTTATACTGTGGTAGTGTTACCTGTTATACTGTGGTAGTGTTACCTGTTATAATGTCTGGTTGTATGTGTTACCTGTTATACATGTGGTAGTGTTACCTGTTATAATGTGGTAGTGTGTTACCTGTTATTACTGTGGTAGTGTTACCTGTTTACTGTGGTAGTGTTAACCCTGTTATGGTGTGTGGGTAGTGTTACCTGTTATACTGTGGTAGGTGTTACCTGTTATACTGTGGTAGTGTGTTACCTGTTATAACCTGTGGTAGTGTTACCTGTTATACTGTGGTTAGTGTGTTACCTGTTATACTGGTGTGTTACCTGTTATACTGTGGTGAGTGTTACCTGTTTACTGTGGTAGTGTGTTACCTGTTATACTGTGGTAGTGTTACCTGTTATACTGTGGTAGTTGTTACTGTTATACTGTGGTAGTGTTACCTGTTATACTGTGGTAGTGTTACCTGTTATACTGTGGTAGTGTGTTACCTGTTATACTGTGGTAGTGATTACCTGTTATACTGTGGTAGTGGTTACTGTTATACTGTGGTAGTGTTTACCTGTTATACTGTGGTAGTGTTTACCTGTTATACTGTGGTAGTGTTACCTGTTATACTGTGGTAGTGTTAAGCCTGTTTATACTGTAGGTAGTGTTACCTGTTATACTGTGGTAGTGTGTTACCCTGTTATACGTGGTAGTGTTACCTGTTATACTGTGGTAGTGTGTTACCTGTTATACTGTTGTAGTGTTATTTTACCTGTTATACTGTGGTAGTGTTACCTGTTAACTGTGGTAGTGTTAACCTGATATACTGTGGTAGTGTTACATCTTGTTCCTACTGTGGTAGTGTGTTACCTGTTATACTGTGGTAGAGTGTTACTGTTATACTGTGGTAGTGTTACCTGTTATAATGTGGTAGTGTGTTACCTGTTATACTGTGGTAGTGTTACCTGTTTATACTGTGGTAGTGTGTTACCTGTTGTTATACTGTGGTAGTGTTACATGTTATACTGTGGTTGTGTGTTACCTGTTATGTATATGGTGTGGTAGTGTTACCTGTTATAACTGTGGTTAGTGTTACCTGTTATACTGTGGTAGTGTGTTACCTGTTTGATACTGTGGTAGTGTCTGTTATACTGTGGGTAGTGTTACCTGTTATGGTGTGGTAGTGTTACCTGTGTTATACTGTGGTAGTGTTACCTGTTATGTGGTACTGTGGGTTAGTGTGTTACCTGTTATACTGTGGTTAGATGTGGTTACCTGTTATTACTGTGGTAGTGTGTTACCTGTTTATACTGTGGTAGTTTTTACCTGTTATACTGTGGTAGTGTGTTACCTGTTATTCTGTGGTAGTGTTACCTGTTATACTGTGGTGGTAGTGTTACCTGTTATTACTGTGGTAGTGTTACCTGTTTTATACTGTGGTAGTGATACCTGTTATACTGTGGGTAGTGTGTTACCTGTTATACTGTGGTAGTGTGTTACCTGTTATACTGTGGTAGTGGTTACCTGTTATACTGTGGTTTTAGATAGGTGTGTACCTGTTATACTGTGGTAGTTTTACAATGTTATTCTGTGGTAGTGTGTTACCTGTTATTACTGTGGTAGTGTTACCTGTTATACTGTGGTAGTGTTTACC
The DNA here is from genome assembly GCA_031479575.1 of Coregonus ussuriensis. NCBI lineage: Eukaryota > Metazoa > Chordata > Actinopteri > Salmoniformes > Salmonidae > Coregonus > Coregonus ussuriensis. The sequence goes on along the minus strand of CM062480.1, from coordinate 837,144 downwards.
TGTTATACTGTGGTAGTGTTACCTGGTATACTGTGGTAGTGGTACCTGTGTTATACTGTGGTAGTGTGTTACCTGTTATACTGTGGTAGTGTGTTACCTGTTATACTGTGGTAGTGTTACCTGTTTTTACTGTGGTAGTGTTACTGTTATACTGTGGTAGTTTACCTGTTATACTGTGGTATAGTGTTACCTGTTATACTGTTGGTAGTGTTACCTGTTATACTGTGGTAGTGTTACCTGTTATACTGTGGTAGTGTTACTGTTATACTGTGGTGGAGTGTTACCTTTTATACTAGGGTGGTGTGGTACCTGTTTTATACTGTGGTAAGTGTGTGTTACCTGTTATACTGTGGTAGTGTTACCTGTTATACTGTGGTAGTGTTTACCTGTTATACTGGTGGTAGTGTTACCTGTATACTGTGGTAGTTTTAGCATGTTATACTGTGGTAGTGTGTTACCTGTTATACTGTGGTTAGGTGTTACTGTTATACTGTGGTAGTGTGTTTACTGTTATAACTGTGGTAGTGTTAACTGTTTATACAGTGGTAGTGTTACCTGTTTTTATTACTGTGACTGTGGTAGTGTGTTACTGTTATACTGTGGTAGTGTTACCTGTTATTTTTACTGTGGTAGTTCGTTAACTGTTATACTGTGGTAGTGTTACTTTCTGTTATACTGTGGGTAGTGTTACCTGTTATACTGTGGATAGTGTTACTGTTATACTGTGGTAGTGTTACCTGTTATTCTACTGTGGTAGTTGTTACTGTTATACTGTGGTAGTGTTACCTGTTATACTGTGGTATGGAGTGTTACCTGTTATACTGTTGGTAGTGGTGTTACCTGTTTATACTGTGGTAGTGTTACCCTGGTTATACTGTGGTAGTGTTACCTGTTATACTGTGGTAGTGTTACCTGTTATACTGTGGTAGTGTTACCTGTTATACTGTGGTAGTGTTACCTGTTATACTGTGGTAGTGTTAATGTTATACTGGGGTGGTAGTGTTACCTGTTATACTGTGGTAGTGTGGTTACCTGTTCCATACTGTGGTAGTGTTAACCTTGTTATACAGTGGTTAGTGTTACCTGTTATACTGGTGGTAGTGTGTTACCTGTTATACTGTGGTAGTGTTACCTGTTATACTGTGGTAGTGTTTACCTGTTATACTGTGGTAGTGGTTACCTGTTATACTGTGGTAGTGTTACCTGTTTATACTGTGGTAGTGTTACCTGTTTATACTGTGGTAGTGTTACCTGTTTATACTGTGGTAGTGTGTTTACCTGTTATACTGTGTTAGTGTTACCTGTTTATACTTGGGTAGTGGTTACCTGTTTATACTGTGTGGTAGTGGTTACCTGTTATACTGTGGTAGTGTTACCTGTTATCCTGTGGTAGTGTTACCTGTTATACTGTGGTAGTGTTACCTGTTATACTGTGGTAGTGTTACCTGTTTATACTGTGTAGTGTTACTTGTTATACTGTGGTAGTTTTATATGTTATACTGTGGTAGTGTGTTACCTGTTATACTGTGTAGTGTGACCTGTAATACTGTGGTAGTGTTACCTGTTATACTGTGGTAGTGTAACCTATTATACTGTGGTAAGTGTTACCTGTTTATACTGTGGTAGTGTGTTACCTGTTATACTGGTGGTAGTGTTACCAGTTATATTTGAATAAAATACTGTGGTAGTGTTACCTGTTATTACGTGGGTAGTGTGTTACCTGTTAACTACTGTGGTAGTTTTACCTGTTATATGTGGTAGTGTTACTGGTTATACTGTGGAAGTGTGTACCTGATCTTACTGTGGTAGTGTTACCAGTTATACTGTGGTAGTGTGTTACCTGTTATACTGTGGTAGTGTTACCTGTTCTTTTACTGTGGTAGTGTTACTGTTATTATGTGGTAGTGTGTTACCTGTTATACTGTGGTAGTGGGTTACCTGTTATACTGTGGTAGTGTGTTACCTGTTATACTGTGGTGGTAGTGTTACCTGTTATACAGTGGGTAAGTGTTACCTGTTATACTGTGGTAGTGTGATTGTTACCTGATATACTGTGGTTGTGTTTACCTGTTATACTGTGGTAGTGTTGTTAACTGTTATACTGTGGTAGTGTTACTGTTATACTGTGGTAGTGTTACTGTTATTACTGTGGTAGTGTTACCTGTTTATACTGTGGTAGTGTTAGCTGTTATCTGTGGTATCGTGTTACCTGTTATACTGTGGTAGTGTGTTACCTGTTTTATTTACTGTGGTAGTGTTACCTTGTTAGTACTGTGGTATAGTGTTGCTACCTGTTATACTGTGGTGTGTTTGTTACCTGTTATACTGTGGTAGTGTTACCTGTTATACTGTGGTAGTGTTACCTGTTATACTGTGGTAGTGTTACCTGTTATACTGTGGTAGTGTTACCTGTTATACTGTGGTAGTGTGTTTTACCTGTTATACTGTGGTAGTGTTACCTCGTTATACAGTGGTAGTGTTACCTGTTATACTGTGGTAGTGTGTTACCTGTTATACTGTGGTAGTGTTACCTGTTATACTGTGGTAGTGTTAACTGTTATACTGTGGTAGTGTTACCTGTTATTACTGTGGTAGTGTTACCTGTTTATACTGTGGTAAGTGTTACGCTGTTATACTGTGGTAGTGTTACCTTGTTATACTGTGTAGTGTTACCTGTTATAACTTGTGGTAGTGTTTACCTGTTATACTGTGGTAGTGTGTTACCTGTTATACTGTGGTAGTGTGTTACCTGTATACTGTGGTATTGTTACAGTTATACTGTGGTAGTGTTACCTGTATCCTGTGGTAGTGTTACCTGTTTATACTGTGGTAAGTGTTACCTGTTATACTGTGGTAGTGTTACCTTTATACTGTGGTAGTGTTACTTGTTATACTGTCCGGTAGTTTTACCTGTTATACTGTGGTAGTGAGTGTTACCTGTTATACTGTGGTAGTTTTACCTGAATTATACTGTGGTAGTGTTACCCTATTATACTGTGGTAGTGTTACCTGTTTACTGTGGTAGTGTGTTTTACCTGTTATACTGGTGTAAGTACCTGTTATACTGTGGTACTGTGTTACCTTGTTATACTGTGGTATTGTTTTACCTGTTATACTGTGTAGTGTTACCTGATATACTGTGGTAGTGTTACTGTTATACTGTGGTATTGTGTTCCTGTTATACTGTGGTAGTGTTACCTGTTATACTGTGGTAGTTTACCTGTTATACGTGTAGTAAAGTGTTACTGTTAATACTGTGGTAGTGTTACCTTTATAATGTGGTAGTGTGTTACCTTTATACTGTGTAGTGTTACCTGTTAATAACCCTGTGGTAGTGTTTACCTGTTATACTGTGGTAGTGTTACCTGTTATACTGTGGTTGTTACCTGTTATGTGTTGTAGTTAGTGTACCTTTATACCTGTGGTAGTGTTACCTGTTATACTGTGGTAGTGTGTTACCTGTTATTACTGTGGTAGTGTTACCTGTTATACTGTGGTAGTGTGTTACCTGTTATACTGTGGTAGTTTTAACCTGTTATACTTGTGGTAAGTGTGTTACCTGTTATTCTGTGGTAGTGTTACCTGTTATACTGTGGTAGTGTTTACCTGTTATACTGTGGTAGTGTTACCTGTTATTCTGTAGGTAGTGTGTTGCCTGTTATACTTTTGGGTAGTGTGGTTACCTGTTATACTGTGGTAGTGTTACCTGTTATACTGTGGTAGAGTGTGTTACCCTGTTTTATACAGTGGTAGTGTTACCTGTTTTTATACTGTGGTAGTGTTACCTGTTATACTGTGGTAGTGTTACCTGTTATATGTGTGGTAGTGTTACCTGGTATACTGTGGGGGGGTAGTGTTACCTTTATACTGTGGTAGTGTGTTACCTGTTATACTGTGGTAGTGTTACCTGTTATACTGTGGTAGTGTGTTACCTGTTATACTGTGGTAGTTTTACCTGTTATACTGTGGTAGTGTTACCTGTTAAACTGTGGTAGTGTTACCTGATATACTGTGGTAGTGTGTTACCTGTTATAACTGTGTAGTGTTTACCTGTTATACTGTGGTAGTGTGTTTTACCTGTTTATACTGTGGTAGTTTTACCTGTTATACTGTGGTAGTGTTACCTGTTAAACTGTGGTAGTGTTACCTGATATACTGTGGTAGTGTTACCTGTTATTTTACTGTTGGTTAGTGTGTTACCTGTTATACTGTGGTAGTGTTCCCTGTTATACTGTGGTAGTGTTACCTGTTATAATGTGGTAGAGTGTTTACCTGTTTATACTGTGGTAGTGTTACCTGTTATACTGTGTAGTGTGTTACCTGTTATACTAGAATCGACTAGAACAGGCGCCGGAAGAAGATTGGGGGGGGCTGCCGTTTTACAGCCCTCAAACCTATTGTCCCCCCCCCCACTATTATGTGTGTTTTTCCGCGTTATTTGTAATTTATTTTGTACATAATGTTTCTGCCATCGTCTCTTATAACCAAAGAGAGCTTCTGGATATCAACAGGACAGCGATTACTCACCCGCGTTGGACGAACACTTTTTCTTCAACGAGGCGTTCGCGAAGGATATTCTACAGACTCCCGACAAGGCCCAGATCCCCGTCATTCGCGTGAGGAAGAGACGGAGATATCGTGGACGTAGGTCGGGGTGCCTTGTAAGGATCCGACGGCGAACGAGTAAACTGCCTCTCCCATCAATCCTATTAGCCAACGTTCAAGCTTTGGAGAATAAAATGGACGATTTAAGATTACGGTTATCCTACCAACGGGACATTAAAAACTGTAATATCTTATGTTTCACGAGTCGTGGCTGAACGACGACAATGATAACATTCAGCTAGCAGGCTATACGCTACATCGGCAGGACAGAACGGCAGACTCGGGTAAGACGAGGGGTGGCGGTCTCTGTATATTTGTAAACAACAGCTGGTGCACCAAATCAAATACTAAGGAAGTCTCAAGGTTTTGCTCGCCTGAGGTAGAGTATCTTATGATAAGCTGCAGACCACACTATTTACCAAGAGAGTTTTCATCTATATTTTTCATAGCTGTCTATTTACCACCACAAACCAATGCTGGCATTAAGATTGCACTGAATGAGTTGAGTTGTACAAGGCCATTAATCAACAGGAAAACGCTCATCCAGATGCAGCGCTCCTAGTAGCAGGGGACTTTAATGCAGGGAAACTTAAATCCGTTCTACCTAATTTCTACCAGCATGTTAAATGTGCAACCAGAGGGGAAAAAACTCTAGACCACCTTTACTCCACACACAGAGACGCATACAAAGCTCTCCCTCGCCCTCCATTTGGCAAATCTGACCATAACTCTATCCTCCTGATTCCTGCTTATAAGCAAAAACTGAAGCAGGAAGCACCAGTGATTCGGCTAATAAAAAAGTGGTCAGATGACGCAGATGCTAAGCTACAGGACTGTTTTGCTAGCACAGACTGGAACATGTTCCGGGATTCTTCAGACAGCATTGAGGAGTACACCACATCAGTCACTGGCTTCATCAATAAGTGCATCGATGATGTCGTCCCCACAGTGACCGTACGTACATACCCCACCCCAACCAGAAGCCATGGATTACAGGAAACATCCGCACTGAGCTAAAGGGTAGAGCTGCCGCTTTCAAGGAACGGGACTCTAACCCGGACGCTTATAAGAAATCCCGCTATGACCTCCGACGAACCATCAAACAGGCAAAGAGTCAATACAGGTCTAAGATTGAATCATACTACACTGGCTCTGACGCTCGTCGGATGTGGCAGGGCTTGAAAACTATTACAGACTACAAAGGGAAGCACAGCCGCGAGCTGCCCAGTGACACAAGCCTACCAGACGAGCTAAACCACTTCTATGCTCGCTTCGAGGCAAGCAACACTGAAGCATGCATGAGAGCACCAGCTGTTCCGGACGACTATGTGATCACGCTCTCCGTAGCCGATGTGAGTAAGACTTTTAAGCAGGTCAACATTCACAAGGCCGCAGGGCCAGACGGATTACCAGGACGTGTACTCCGAGCATGTGCTGACCAACTGGCAAGTGTCTTCACTGACATTTTCTTTTCAACATGTCCCTGACTGAGTCTGTAATACCAACATGTTTCAAGCAGACCACCATAGTCCCCGTGCCCAAGAACTCTAAGATAACCTGCCTAAATGACTACCGACCCGTGGCACTGACGTCTGTAGCCATGAAGTGCTTTGAAAGACTGGTCATGGCTCACATCAACAGCATAATCCCAGAAACCCTAGACCCACTCCAATTTGCATACCGCCCCAACAGATCCACAGATGATGCAATCTCTATCGCACTCCACACTGCCCTTTCCCACCTGGACAAGAGGAACACCTACGTGAGAATGCTATTCATTGACTACAGCTCAGCATTCAACACCATAGTGCCCTCAAAGCTCATCACTAAGCTAAGGATCCTGGGACTAAACACCTCCCTCTGCAACTGGATCCTGGACTTCCTGACGGGGCCGCCCCCAGGTGGTAAGGGTAGGTAACAACACATCTGCCACACTGATCCTCAACACGCACGGGGGCCCCTCAGGGGTGCGTGCTCAGTCCCCTCCTGTACTCTCTGTTCACCCATGACTGCATGGCCAGGCACGACTCCAACACCATCATTAAGTTTGCCGACGACACAACAGTGGTAGGCCTGATCACCGACAACGATGAGACAGCCTATAGGGAGGAGGTCAGAGATCTGGCCGTGTGGTGCCAGGACAACAACCTCTCCCTCAACGTGACCAAGACAAAGGAGATGATTGTGGACTACAGGAAAAAAAAGAGGACTGAGCACGCCCCCATTCTCATCGACGGGGCTGTAGTGGAACAGGTTGAGAGCTTCAAGTTCCTTGGTGTCCACATCACCAACGAACTATCATGGTCCAAACACACCAAGACAGTCGTGAAGAGGGCACGACAAAGCCTATTCCCCCTCAGGAGACTAAAAAGATTTGGCATGGGTCCTCAGATCCTCAAAAAATTCTACAGCTGCACCATCGAGAGCATCCTGACTGGTTGCATCCATCACCGCCTGGTATGGCAACTGCTTGGCCTCTGACCGCAAGGCACTACAGAGGGTAGTGCGTACGGCCCAGTACATCACAGGGGCAAAGCTCCCTGCCATCCAGGACCTCTATACCAGGCGGTGTCAGAGGAAGGCCCTCAAAATTGTCAAAGACTCCAGTCACCCTAGTCATAGACTGTTCTCTCTGCTACCCAGCACGGCAAGCGGTACCGGAGTGCCAAGTCTAGGTCCAAAAGACTTCTCAACAGCTTCTACCCCCAAGCCATAAGACTCCTGAACAGCTAATCATGGCTACCCGGACTATTTGCACTGCCCCCCCACCCCATACTTTTTACGCTGCTGCTACTCAGTTAAGTATTTATGCATAGTCACTTTAACTCTACCCACATGTACATATTACCTCAACTACCTCAACTAGCCGGTGCCCCCCGCACATTGACTATGCAACGGTACCACCCCTGTATATATAGCCTAGCCTCCCTACTGTCACTTTATTCTATTGTGTATATATAGCCTCCCTACTGTCACTTTATTTTTACTTCTGCTCTTTTTTTCTCAACACTTTTTTTGTTGTTGTTTTATTCTTACTTTTTTTGTTTAAAATAAATGCACTGTTGGTTAAGGGCTGTAAGTAAGCATTTCACTGTAATGTCTGCACCTGTTGTATTCGGCGCATGTGACCAATAAAATTGATTTGATTTGATTTGATTTGACTGTGGTAGTGTTACCTGTTATACTGGTGGTAGTGTTTACCTGTTATTGGTGTGGTAGTGTTACCTGTTATACCTGTGGTAGTGTTACCTGTTATACTGTGGTAGTGTGTTACCTGTTATACTGTGGTAGTGTGTACCTGTTATACTGTGGTAGTGGTGTTACCTGTTATACTGGTGGTAGTTTTACCTGTTATACTGTGGTAGTCTGTTACCTGTTATTCTGTGGTAGTGTTACCTGTTATACTGTGGTAGTGTTACCACCTGTTAATACTGTGGTAGTGTTACCTGTTATTCTGTGGTAGTGTGTTGCCTGTTATACTGGTGGTAGTGTGTTACCTGGTTATACTGTGGTAGTGTTACATGTTTATACTGTGGTAGTGTGTTACCTGTTATACTGTGTGTAGTGTTACCTGTTATAGCTGTGGTAGGTGTTACCTGTTATACTGTGGTAGTGTTACCTGTTATAGCTGTGGTAGTGTTACCTGTATAACTGGTGGTAGTGTTTACCTGTTATACTGTGGTAGTGTGTTTACCTGTTATACTGTGGTAGTGTTACCTGTTATACTGTGGTAGTGTGTTACCTGTTATACTGTGGTAGTGTACCTGTTAATACTGTGGTAGTGTTACCTGTTATACTGTGGTAGTAGTTACCTGTTATACTGTTGTAGTGTTACCTTTAATACTGTGGTAGGTGTTACCTGTTATACTGTGGTAGGTTTTTACCTTTTATACTGTGGTAGTGTTACCTGTTATACTGTGGTTACCTGTTATACTGTGGTAGTGTTACCTGTTTATACTGTGGTAGTGTTACCTGTTATACTGTGGTAGTGTTACCTGTTATACTGTGGTAGTGTTACCTGTTATACTGTGGTAGTGTTACCTGTTATACTGTGGTAAGTGTTACCTGTTATACTGTGGTAGGTGGTTACCTGTTAATACTGTGGTAGTGTTACCTGTTATACTGTGGTAGTGTTAAATGTTATACTGTGGTAGTGTGTTACCTGTTATACTGTGGTAGTGTTACCTGTTATACTGGGGTAGTTGTTACCTGTTATACTGTGGTAGTGTAACCTATTATACTGTGGTAGTGTTACCTGTTATACTGTGGTAGTGTGTTACCTGTTATACTGTGGTAGTGTTACCAGTTATACTGTGGTAGTGTTACCTGTTATACTGTGGTAGTGTGTTACCTGTTATACTGTGGTAGTTTTACCTGTTATACTGTGGTAGTGTTACCTGATATACTGTGGTAGTGTTACCTGTTATACTGTGGTAGTTTTACCTGTTATACTGTGGTAGTGTGTTACCTGTTATACTGTGGTAGTGTTACCTGTTATACTGTGGTATGTGTTACCTGTTAATACTGTGGTAGTTTTTACCTGTTATACTGTGGTAGTGTTACCTGTTTACTGTGGTAGTGTTACCTGTTATACTGTGGTAGTGTTACCTGTTATACTGTGGTAGTGTTTACCTGTTATACTGTGGTAGTGTTACCTGTTATACTTGGTAGTTGTTACCCTGTTATACTGTGGTAGTGTGTACCTGTTATACTGTGGTAGTGTGTACCTGTTATTACTGTGGTAGTGTTACCTGTATATACTGTGGTAGTGTTACCTGTTATACTGTGGTAGTGTGTTACCTGTTATAATGTGGTAGTGTGTTACCCTGTATACTGTGGTAAGCTGTACCCTGTTATACAGTGGTAAGTGTTACCTGTATATACTGTGGTGTAGTGTTAAAACCTGTTATACTGTGGTAGTGTTACCTGTTATACTGTGGTAGTGTTACCTGTTATACTGTGGTAGTGTTACCTGTATACTGTGGTAGTGTTACCTGTTATACTGTGGTAGTGTGTTACCTGTTATACTGTGGTAGGGGCGTGTTACCTGTTGATAAACTAGGTGGTATGGTGTTACCTGTTTATACCACTGTGGTAGTGTTACCTGTTATACTGTGGTAGTGTTACCTGTTATATGTTGGTAGTGTTACCTGTTTATACTGTGGTAGTGTTACCTGTAATTACTGTGGGTAGTGTTTACCTGTTTTTATACTTGTAGTGTTACCTGTTTATACTGTGGTAGTGTGTTTACCTGTTATACTGTGGTAGTGTTACCTGTTATACTGTGGTATGTTACCTGTTATACTGTGGTATGTGTTACCTGTTATACTGTGGTAGTGTTACCTGTTATACTGTGTAGTGTTTACCTGTTATACTGTGGTACTGTTACCTGTTATACAGTGGTATGTTACCTGTTATACTGTGTAGTGTTACCTGTTATAAACTGTGGTAGTGTTTTAAACCTGTATACGGTGGTAAAGTGTGTTACCTGTTATACTGTGGTAGTGTTACCTGTTATACTGGGTAGTGTTACCTGTTTATACTGTGGTAGTGTTACCTGTTATATACACTGTGTAGTGTGTTTTACCTGTTTTATACTGTGTAGTAGAGTGTTACCTGTTTTATACTGTGGTAGAGTGTTACCTGTTATACTGTGGTAGTGTTAACCTGTTATACTGTGGTAGTGTTACCTGTTATACTGTGGTAGTGTACCTGTTATACTGTGGTAGTGTGTTTTACCTGTTATACTGTCGTAGTGTTAACTGTTATACTGTGGTAGTGTGTTTTACCTGTTATAAATGTGGTAGTGTTACCTGTTTTATAACAGGGTGTGTAGTGTAGTGTTACCTTTTGTTATACTGTGGGTAGTGTTACCTGTATACTGTGGTAGTGTTTTAAAAACCCCTGTTTATAACTGTGGTAGTGTTAAACCTGTTATACTGTGTTAGTGTTACCTGTTATACTGTGGTAGTGTTTTACTGTTTTATACTGTGTAGTGTGTTACCGGTATAAACTGTGGTAGTGTAGTTACCTGTTATACTGTGGAAGTGTTACCTGTTATACTGTGAAGTAGTGTGTTACCTGTTATACTGTGGTAGTGTGGGTTACCTTTTGTTATACTGTGGTAGTGTGTTACCTGTTTATACTGTGGTAGTGTTACCTGTTATACTCGTGGTAGTGTGTTACCTGTTATACTGTGTCGTGTGTTACCTGTATTATAACTGTGGTAGTGTGTTACCTGTTATACGCTGGTAGTGTGTTGCCTGTGTGGGGTATATCCTGTGGTAGTGTTACCTGTTAATACTGTGTAGAAATGTTACCTGTTTTATACTGTGGTAGTGTGTTATCCATTTATACTGTGGTAGTGTACCTGTTATACTGTGTTCGTGTGTTACCTGTTTTTAATACTGTGTGGTACGTTACCTCTTATACTGTGGTAGTGTGTTACCTGTTATACTGCTGTGTAATTGTACCTGTAATACTGTGGTAGTGTTACCTGTTATACTGTGAAGTAGTGGAACCTGTTATACTGTGGTGGCAGAGTGTTACCTGTTATACTGTGATAGTGTGTTACTGTTATACTGTGGTAGTGTGTTACCTGTTATACTGTGTTGTAGTGTTACCTGTATATACTGTGGTTAGTGTGTTACCTGTTATACTGTGGTAGTGTTACCTGATTATACTGTGGTAGTGTTACCTGTTATACTGTGGTAGTGTTACCTGTTTATACTGTGGTAGTGTGTTTACCTGTTATACTGGGGGTGACAGGTAGTGTTACCTGTTATACTGTGGTAGTGTGTTACCTGTATACTGTGGTAGTAGTTACCTGTTATACTGTGGATGTGTTTACCTGTTATACTGTGGTAGTTTGTTACCTGTTATACTGTGGTAGTGTGTTACCTGTTATACTGTGGTAGTGTTACCTTTATACTGTGGTAGGTGTGGTACCTGTTATACTGTGGTAGTGTTACCTGTATACTGTGTATAGTGATTTACTGGTGTTATACCTGTGGTAGCTGTGGTTACCTGTTATACTGTGTTGTGTGGCTTTTAGTGTGTTACCTGTTATACTGTGGTTAGTGGTGTTACCTGTTATACTGTGGTAGTGTTACCTGTTATACTGTGGTAGGGTTGTTACCTGTTATACTGTGGTAGTGTTACCTGTTATTCTGTGGTAGTGGTTACCTGTTATAGCTGTGGTAGTGTTTACTGTTATACTGTGGTAGTGTTACCTGTTATACTGTGGTAGTGAGAACCCTGTTATACTGTGGTAGTGTTACCTGTATATACTGTGGTTAGTGTGTACCTGGTTACTACTGTAGGTAGTGGTTACCTGTTATACTGTGGTAGTGTTACCTGTTATACTGTGGTAGTGTTACCTGTTATACTGTGTCGTTTTAGTGTTACCTGTTTTATACTGTGGTACTGCAGTTACCCCTCTTTATACTGTGGTAGTGTTATCTGTTATACTGTGGTAATGTTACCTGTTATACTGTGGTAGTGTTACCTGTTATACTGTGGTAGTGGTACCTGTTAAATACTGTGGTAGTGTTACCTGTTATACTGTGATAGTGTGTTTACCTGTTATACTGTTTTTGGTAGTGTGTTACCTGTTATACTGTGGTAGTGTTACCTGTTATACTGTGGTAGTGTTACCTGTTATACTGTGGTAGTGTTACCTGTTAGATAGACTGTGGTAGTGTTACCTGTTATACTGTGGTAGTGTTACCTGTTATACTGTGGTAGTGTTACCTTTTACGCTTTATACTGTGGTAGTGTTAACCTGTTATACTGTGGTAGTGTGTTACCGGTTATACTGTGGTAGATTGTTACCTGTTATACTGTGGTAGTGTTGTTACCTGTATATACTGTGGTAGTGTTACTGTTATACTGTTGGTAGTGTGTTTACCTGTTATACTGTGTAGTGTTTACCTTACCTGTTATTTAGCCTGTGGTATGTTAAACCTTTATACTGTGGTAGTGTTACCTGTTATAACTGGATAGTGTTACCTGTTTATATTCTGTGGTAGTGTGTTACCTGTTATACTGTGGTAGTGTGTTACCTGTTATACTGTGTGGTAGTGTTACCCCTGTTTATACTGTGGTAGTGTTACCTGTTATACTGTGGTAGTGTTACCTGTTATACTGTGGTAGTGTTACCTGTTATACTGTGGTAGTGTTACCTGTTATACTGTGGTAGTGTGTTACCTGTTTTATACTGTGGTAGTGTGTTACCTGTTATACTGTGGTAGTGTTTCCCTGTTATACTGTGGTAGTGTAAATTACCTGTTATACTGTGGTAGTGTTACTTGTTATAATGTGGTAGTGTTACATGTTATACTGTGGTAGTGTGTTACCTGTTATCCTGTGGTAGTGTGTTACCTGTTATACTGTGGTTGCTGTTACCTGTTATACTGTGGTAGTGTTACCTGTTATACTGTGGTAGTGTACCTGTTATACTTGTGGTAGTGTTACCTGTTATACTGTGGTAGTGTTAACTGTTATACTGTGGTAGTGTTACCTGTTATACTGTGGTAGTGTGTTACCTGTTTATACTGTGGGTAGTGTGTTACCTGTTATACTGTGGTAGTGTTACCTGTTATACTGTTGGTAGTTGTTACCTGTTATACTGTGGTAGTGTTACCTGTTATACTGTGGTAGTGTGTTACCTGTTATACTGTGGTAGTGTTACCTGTTATAACTGTGGTAGTGTTACCTGTTATACGTGTGGTAGTGTTACCTGTTAAACTGTGGGGTAGTGTACCTGTTATACTGTGGTAGTGTGTTACCTGTTATACTGTGGTAGTGTTTACCTGTTATACTGTGGTAGTGTGTTACCTGTTATACTGTGGTAGTTTTACCTGTTATACTGTTGGTAGTGTGTTACCTGTTATACTGTGGTAGTGTTTACCTGTTATACTGTGGTATGTCTGTTACCTGTTATTACCTGTGGTAGTGTTACCTGTTATTCTGTGGTAGTGTTACCTGTATACTGTGGTAGTGTTACCTGTATACTTGTGGTAGTTTTACCTGGTTTTATACTGTGGTCAGTGTACCTGTTATACTTGTGGTAGTGTGTTACCTGTAATACCTGTGGTAGTGTTTACCTGTTATACTGTGGTATTGTAGTTACCTGTTATTACTGTGGTAGTGTTACCTGTTATACTGTGGTAGTGTTACCTGTTATACTGTAGGTAGTGTTTACCTGTTATACGTGGTAATGTATAACTGTTTATACTGTGGTAGTGTTACCTGTTATACCTTGGTAGTGTTACCTGTTATAACCTGTGGTAGTGTTAACTGTTATACTTGGTAGAGTGTTACCTGTTATACTGTGGGTAGTGTTACCGGTTATACCTGGGGTAGTGTTACCTGTTATACTGTGGTTAGTGTTACTTTTATACTGTGGTAGTGTGTTACCTGTTATACTGTGTAGTGTGTTACCTGTTAAATCTGTGGTAGTTTTACCTGTTATACTGTGGTAGTGTTACCTGTTTAAACTGTGGTAGTGTTACCTGATATCTGTGGTAGTGTTACCTGTTATACTGTGGTAGTGTGTTTACCTGTTATACTGTGTAGTGATACCTGTTATACTGTGGTAGTGTTACCTGTTATAATGTGTATAGTGTGTTACCTGTTATACTGTGGTAGTGTTACCTGTTATACTGTGGTAGTGTGTTACCTGTTATACTGTGGTAGTGTGTTACCTGTTATACTGTGGTAGTGTTACCTGTTTATGGTGTGTAGTGTTAACTGTTAACTGTGGTAGTGTTACTGTTTATACTGTGGTAGTTTGTGTTACCTGTTATAACTGTGGTAGTGTTACTGTTATACTGTGTAGTGTGTTACCTGTTATACTGTGGTAGTTTTACCTGTTATACTGTGGTAGTGTGTTACCTGTTTATACACTGGTAGTGTTACCTGTTATACTGTGGTAGTGTTACCTGTTATACTGTGGTAGTGTTACCTGTTATACTGTGGTAGTGTGTTACCTGTTATACTGTGGTAGTGTGTTACCTGTTATACTGTGGTAGTGTTACCTGTTATACTGTGGTAGTGTGTTACCTGTTATACTGTGGTAGTGTTACCTGTTATACTGTGGTAGTGTTACCTGTTATACTGTGGTAGTGTTACCTGTTATACTGTGGTAGTGTTACCTGTTATACTGTGGTAGTGTTACCTGTTATACTGTGGTAGTGTGTTACCTGTTATACTGTGGTAGTGTTACCTGTTATACTGTGGTAGTGTGTTACCTGTTATACTGTGGTAGTGTTACCTGTTATACTGTGGTAGTGTTACCTGTTATACTGTGGTAGTGTTACCTGTTATACTGTGGTAGTGTTACCTGTTATACTGTGGTAGTGTTACCTGTTATAACTGTGGTAGTGTTACCTGTTATACTGTGGTAGTGTTACCTGTTATACTGTGGTAAGTGTTTACCTGTTATACTGTGGTAGTGTGTTACCTGTTATTACTGTGGGTAGTGGTTACCTGTTTATACTGTGTAGTTGTTACCTGTTATACTGTTATACTGTGGTAGTGTTACCTGTTATACTGTGGTTAGTGTTACCTGTTATACTGTGGTAGTGTTACCTGTTATACTGTGGTAGTGTTACCTGTTATACTGTGGTAGTGTTACCTGTTATACTGTGTATTGTGTTACCTGTTATACTGTGGTAGTGTGTTACCTGTTATACTGTGGTAGAGTGTTACCTGTTATACTGTGGTAGTGTTACCTGTTATACTGTGGTAGTGTTACCTGTTATACTGTGGTAGTGTTACCTGTTATACTGTGGTAGTGTTTACCTGTTATACTGTGGTACGTGTTACCTGTTATACTGTGGTAGTGTTACCTGTATACTGTGGTAGTGTTACCTTTGTTATACTGTGGTAGTGTTACATGTTATACTGTGGTTGTGTTACTTACCAGTTATACTGTGGTCTTTTAGGGTTACCTGTTATACTGTGGTAGAGTGTTACTTGTTATACTGTGGTAGTTGTTACCTGAAGTTATACTGTGTAGTGTTACCTGTTATACTGTGGTAGTGTTACCTGATATACTGTGTGGTAGTGTTACCTGTTATACTGTGGTAGTGTTACCTGTTATACTGTGGTAGTGTGTTACCTGTTTATACTGTGGTAGTGTTTACCTGTTATACTGTGGTAGTGGTGTTACCTGTTATACTGTGGTAGTGTGTTTTTACCTGTTATACTGTGGTAGTGTGTTACCTGTTATACTGTGGTAGTGTTACCTGTTATACTGTGGTGTGTTACCTGTTTATACTGTGGTAGTGTTTTTACCTGTTTTATACCTGTGGTAGTGGTGTTACCTGTTATACTGTGGTAGTGTTTACCTGTTATACTGTGGTAGTGTTACCATTGTTATACTGTGGTAGTGTGTTTTTACCTGTTATACAGTGTGGTAGTGTATTACCTGTATAAAACTGTGGTAGTGTACCTGTTATACTGTGGTAGTGTGTTACCTGTTATACTGTGGTAGTGTTACCTGTATACTGTGTAGAGTGTGTTACCTGTTACTGGTGGTAGTGTTACCTGTTATACTGTGGTATTGTGTTACCTGTTATACTGTGGTAGTGTGTGTTACCTGTTATATGGTGCTGTGGATAGTGTTACCTGTTATACTGTGGTAAGTGTTACCTGTTATACTGTGGTAGTGTTACCTGTTATACTGTGGTAGTGTTACCTGTTTTATACTGTGGTAGTGTTACCTGTTATTACTGTGGTAGTTTTTTACCTGTTATACTGTGGTAGTGTTTACCTGTTATACTGTGTAGTGTGTTACCTGTTATACTGTGTAGTTTTGTGTTACCTGTTTTATAACTGTGGTAGTGTTACCTGTTATACTGTGGTAGTGTTACCTGTTATACTGTTTGGTAGTGTTACCTGTTATACTGTGGGTAGTGTTACCTGTTATACTGTGGTAGTGTTACCTGTTATACTGTGGTAGTGTTACCTGTTATACTGTGGTAGTGTTACCTGTTATACTGTGGTAGTGTTAAATGTTATACTGTGGTAGTGTGTTACCTGTTATACTGTGGTAGTGTTACCTGTTATACTGGGGTAGTTATACCTGTTATACTGTGGTAGTGTAACCTATTATACTGTGGTAGTGTTACCTGTTATACTGTGGCTAGTGTGTTACTGTTATACTGTGGTAGTGTGTTACCAGTTATACTGTGGTAGTGTTACCTGTTATACTGTGGTAGTGTGTACTTGTTATACTGTGGTAGTTTTTACCTGTTATACTGTGGTAGTGTTACCTGGTTATACTGTGGTAGTGTTACCTGTTATACTGTGGTAGTGTTACCTGTTATACTGTGGTAGTGTTACCTGTTATACTGTGGTAGTGTGTTACCTGTTATACTGTGGTAGTGTTACCTGTTATACTGTGGTAGGTGTTACCTGTTATACTGTGGTAGTGTTACCTGTTATACTGTGGTAGTGTTACCTGTTATTGTGTGGTAGTGTTACCTGTTATACTGTGGTAGTGTTTACCTGTTATTACTGTGGTAGTGTGTTACCTGTTATACTGTGGTAGTGTTAACCTGTTATACTGTGGTAGTGTGTTACCTGTTATACTGTGGTAGTGTTTACCTGTTATACTGTGGTAGTGTGTTTACCTGTTATACTGTGGTAGTGTTACCTGTTATACTGTGGTAGTGTTACCTGTTATACTGTGGTAGTGTTTACCTGTTATACTGTGGTAGGTGTGTTACCTGTTTATACTGTGGTAGTGTGTTACCTGTTATACTGTGGTAGTGTTACCTGTTATACTGTGGTATGTGTTACCTTGTTATACTGTGGTAGTGTTACCTGTTATACTGTGGAGTGTTTACTCTGTTATACTGTGGTAGTGTTACCTGTTATACTGTGGTAGTGTTACCTGTTATACTGTGGTAGTGTTACCTGTTATACTGTGGTAGTGTGTTACCTGTTATACTGTGGTAGTGTTACCTGTTATACTGTGGTAGTGTTACCTGTTATACTGTGGTAGTGTGTTACCTGTTATACTGTGGTAGTGTTACCTGTTATACTGTGGTAGTGTTACCTGTTATACTGTGGTAGTGTTACCTGTTATACTGTGGTAGTGTTACCTGTAATACTGTGGTAGTGTTACCTGTTATACTGTGGTAGTTTTACCTGTTATACTGTGGTAGTGTTACCTGTTATACTGTGGTAGTGTGTTACCTGTTATACTGTGGTAGTGTTACCTGTTATACTGTGGTAGTGTTACCTGTTATACTGTGGTAGTGTTACCTGTTATACTGTGGTAGTGTTACCTGTTATACTGTGGTAGTGTTACCTGTTATACTGTGGTAGTGTTACCTGTTATACTGTGGTAGTGTTACCTGTTATACTGTGGTAGTGTTACCTGTTATACTGTGGTAGTGTTAAATGTTATACTGTGGTAGTGTGTTACCTGTTATACTGTGGTAGTGTTACCTGTTATACTGGGGTAGTGTTACCTGTTATACTGTGGTAGTGTTACCTGTTATACTGTGGTAGTGTGTTACCTGTTATACTGTGGTAGTGTGTTACCTGTTATACTGTGGTAGTGTTACCTGTTATACTGTGGTAGTGTTACCTGTTATACTGTGGTAGTGTTACCTGTTATACTGTGGTAGTGTTACCTGTTATACTGTGGTAGTGTGTTACCTGTTATACTGTGGTAGTGTTACCTGTTATACTGTGGTAGTGTGTTACCTGTTATACTGTGGTAGTGTTACCTGTTATACTGTGGTAGTGTGTTACCTGTTATACTGTGGTAGTGTTACCTGTTATACTGTGGTAGTGTGTTACCTGTTATACTGTGGTAGTGTTACCTGTTATACTGTGGTAGTGTTTACCTGTTATACTGTGGTAGTTGTTACCTGTTATACTGTGGTAGTGTGTTACCTGTTATACTGTGGTAGTGTGTTACCTGTTATACTGTGGTAGTGTTACCTGTTATACTGTGGTAGTGTTTACCTGTTATACTGTGGTAGTGTGTACCTGTTATACTGTGGTAGTGTGTTACCTGTTATACTGTGGTAGTGTTACCTGTTATACTGTGGTAGTGTGTTACCTGTTATACTGTGGTAGTGTTACCTGTTATACTGTGGTAGTGTTACCTGTTATACTGTGGTAGTGTGTTACCTGTTATACTGTGGTAGGTGTTACCTGTTATACTGTGGTAGAGTGTTACCTGTTATACTGTGGTAGTGTGTTACCTGTTATACTGTGGTAGTGTTACCTGTTATACTGTGGTAGTGTTACCTGTTATACTGTGGTAGTGTTACCTGTTATACTGTGGTAGTGTTACCTGTTATACTGTGGTAGTGTTACCTGTTATACTGTGGTAGTGTTACCTGTTATACTGTGGTAGTGTTACCTGTTATACTGTGGTAGTGTTACCTGTTATACTGTGGTAGTGTGTTACCTGTTATACTGTGGTAGTGTGTTACCTGTTATACTGTGGTAGTGTTACCTGTTATACTGTGGTAGTGTTACCTGTTATACTGTGGTAGTGTTACCTGTTATACTGTGGTAGTGTTTACCTGTTATACTGTGGTAGTGTTACCTGTTATACTGTGGTAGTGTTACCTGTTATACTGTGGTAGTGTTACCTGTTATACTGTGGTAGTGTGTTACCTGTTATACTGTGGTAGTGTTACCTGTTATACTGTGGTAGTGTGTTACCTGTTATACTGTGGTAGTGTTACCTGTTATACTGTGGTAGTGTTACCTGTTATACTGTGGTAGTGTTACCTGTTATACTGTGGTAGTGTTTTACCTGTTATACTGTGGTAGTGTTACCTGTTATACTGTGGTAGTGTTACCTGTTATACTGTGGTAGTTTTACCTGTTATACTGTGGTAGTGTGTTACCTGTTATACTGTGGTAGTGTTACCTGTTATACTGTGGTAGTGTTACCTGTTATACTGTGGTAGTGTTACCTGTTATACTGTGGTAGTGTGTTACCTGTTATACTGTGGTAGTGTTACCTGTTATACTGTGGTAGTGTGTTACCTGTTATACTGTGGTAGTGTGTTACCTGTTATACTGTGGTAGTGTTACCTGTTATACTGTGGTAGTGTGTTACCTGTTATACTGTGGTAGTGTTACCTGTTATACTGTGGTAGTGTTACCTGTTATACTGTGGTAGTGTTACCTGTTATACTGTGGTAGTGTTACCTGTTATACTGTGGTAGTGTTACCTGTTATACTGTGGTAGTGTTACCTGTTATACTGTGGTAGTGTGTTACCTGTTATACTGTGGTAGTGTTACCTGTTATACTGTGGTAGTATTACCTGTTATACTGTGGGTAGTGTTACCTGTTATACTGTGGTAGTGTTACCTGTTATACTGTGGTAGTGTTACCTGTTATACTGTGGTAGTGTGTTACCTGTTATACTGTGGTAGTGTGTTACCTGTTATACTGTGGTAGTGTTACCTGTTATACTGTGGTATTATACTGTGGTAGTGTTACCTGTTATACTGTGGTAGTGTGTTACCTGTTATACTGTGGTAGTGTGTTACCTGTTATACTGTGGTAGTGGTTACCTGTTATACTGTGGTAGTGTTACCTGTTATACTGTGGTAGTGTTACCTGTTATACTGTGGTAGTGTTACCTGTTATACTGTGGTAGTGTTACCTGTTATACTGTGGTAGTGTGTTACCTGTTATACTGTGGTAGTGTTACCTGTTATTCTGTGGTAGTGTTACTGTTATACTGTGGTAGTGTTACCTGTTATACTGTGGTCGTGTGTTACCTTGTTAATAAACTGTGGTATTGTTTACCTCTTATTACTGTGGTAGTGTTATCTGTTATACTGTGGTAATGTTACCTGTTTATACTGTGGTAGTGTTACCTGTTATACTGTGGTAGTCTTGGTACCTTATACTGTGTAGTGTTACCTGTTATACTGTGATAGTGTGTTACCTGTTATACTGTGGTAGTGTGTTACCTGTTATACTGTGGTAGTGTTACCTGTTATACTGTGGTAGTGTTACCTGTATACTGTGGTAGTGTTACCTGTTATACTGTGGTAGTGTTTACCTGTTATACTGTGGTAGTGTTACCTGTTATACTGTGGTAGTGTTACCTGTTATACTGTGGTAGTGTTACCTGTTATACTGTGTGAGTGATTGTTACCTGTTATACTGTGGTAGTGTTACCTGTTATAAAACTGTGGTAGTGTGTTTACCTGTTATACTGTGGTAGTGTTACCTGTTATACTGTGGTAGTGTGTTACCTGTTATACTGTGGTAGTGTTACCTGTTATACTGTGGTAGTGTTACCTGTTATACTGTGGTAGTGTTACCTGTTATACTGTGGTAGTGTTACCTGTTATACTGTGGTAGTGTGTTACCTGTTATACTGTGGTAGTGTGTTACCTGTTATACTGTGGTAGTGTTACCTGTTATACTGTGGTAGTGTTACCTGTTATACTGTGGTAGTGTTACCTGTTATACTGTGGTAGTGTTACCTGTTATACTGTGGTAGTGTTACCTGTTATACTGTGGTAGTGTGTTACCTGTTATACTGTGGTAGTGTGTTACCTGTTATACTGTGGTAGTGTTACCTGTTATACTGTGGTAGTGTATTACCTGTTATACTGTGGTAGTGTTACCTGTTATACTGTGGTAGTGTGTTACCTGTTATACTGTGGTAGTGTTACCTGTTATAATGTGGTAGTGTTACCTGTTATACTGTGGTAGTGTTACCTGTTATACTGTTGTAGTGTTACCTGTTATACTGTGGTAGTGTGTTACCTGTTATACTGTGGTAGTGTTACCTGTTATACTGTGGTAGTATTACCTGTTATACTGTGGTAGTGTTACCTGTTATACTGTGGTAGTGTTACCTGTTATACTGTGGTAGTGTGTTACCTGTTATACTGTGGTAGTGTGTTACCTGTTATACTGTGGTAGTGTGTTACCTGTTATACTGTGGTAGTGTTACCTGTTATACTGTGGTAGTGTGTTACCTGTTATACTGTGGTAGTGTGTTACCTGTTATACTGTGGTAGTGTGTTACCTGTTATACTGTGGTAGTGTTACCTGTTATACTGTGGTAGTGTTACCTGTTATACTGTGGTAGTGTGTTACCTGTTATACTGTGGTAGTGTTACCTGTTATACTGTGGTAGTGTGTTACCTGTTATACTGTGGTAGTGTTACCTGTTATTCTGTGGTAGTGTTACCTGTTATACTGTGGTAGTGTTACCTGTTATACTGTGGTAGTGTTACCTGTTATACTGTGGTAGTGTTACCTGTTATACTGTGGTAGTGTTACCTGTTATACTGTGGTAGTGTTACCTGTTATACTGTGGTAGTGTTACCTGTTATACTGTGGTAGTGTTACCTGTTATACTGTGGTAGTGTTACCTGTTATACTGTGGTAGTGTTACCTGTTATACTGTGGTAGTGTTACCTGTTATACTGTGGTAGTGTTACCTGTTATACTGTGGTAGTGTGTTACCTGTTATACTGTGGTAGTGTTAACTGTTATACTGTGGTAGTGTGTTACCTGTTATACTGTGGTAGTGTTACCTGTTATACTGTGGTAGTGTTACCTGTTATACTGTGGTAGTGTTACCTGTTATACTGTGGTAGTGTGTTACCTGTTATACTGTGGTAGTGTTACCTGTTATACTGTGTTAGTGTTACCTGTTATACTGTGGTAGTGTGTTACCTGTTATACTGTGGTAGTGTGTTACCTGTTATACTGTGGTAGTGTGTTACCTGTTATACTGTGGTAGTGTTACCTGTTATACTGTGGTAGTGTGTTACCTGTTATACTGTGGTAGTGTGTTACCTGTTATACTGTGGTAGTGTGTTACCTGTTATACTGTGGTAGTGTTACCTGTTATACTGTGGTAGTGTGTTACCTGTTATACTGTGGTAGTGTTACCTGTTATACTGTGGTAGTGTGTTACCTGTTATACTGTGGTAGTGTGTTACCTGTTATACTGTGGTAGTGTTACCTTTTATACTGTGGTAGTGTGTTACCTGTTATACTGTGGTAGTGTTACCTCTTATACTGTGGTAGTGTTATCTGTTATACTGTGGTAGTGTTACCTGTTATACTGTGGTAGTGTTACCTGTTATACTGTGGTAGTGTTACCTGTTATACTGTGGTAGTGTTACCTGTTATACTGTGGTAGTGTTACCTGTTATACTGTGGTAGTGTTACCTGTTATACTGTGGTAGTGTTACCTGTTATACTGTGGTAGTGTTACCTGTTATACTGTGGTAGTGTGTTACCTGTTATACTGTGGTAGTGTTATCTGTTATACTGTGGTAGTGTGTTACCTGTTATACTGTGGTAGTGTTACCTGTTATACTGTGGTAGTGTTACCTGTTATACTGTGGTAGTGTTACCTGTTATACTGTGGTAGTGTTACCTGTTATACTGTGGTAGTGTTACCTGTTATAATGTGGTAGTGTTACCTGTTATACTGTGGTAGTGTTACCTGTTATACTGTGGTAGTGTGTTACCTGTTATACTGTGGTAGTGTTACCTGTTATACTGTGGTAGTGTGTTACCTGTTATACTGTGGTAGTGTGTTACCTGTTATACTGTGGTAGTGTTACCTGTTATACTGTGGTAGTGTTACCTGTTATACTGTGGTAGTGTTACCTGTTATACTGTGGTAGTGTTACCTGTGATACTGGTAGTGTTACCTGTTATACTGTGGTAGTGTTACCTGTTATACTGTGGTAGTGTTACCTGTTATACTGTGGTAGTGTGTTACCTGTTATACTGTGGTAGTGTGTTACCTGTTATACTGTGGTAGTGTTACCTGTTATACTGTGGTAGTGTGTTACCTGTTATACTGTGGTAGTGTTACCTGTTATACTGTGGTAGTGTGTTACCTGTTATACTGTGGTAGTGTTACCTGTTATACTGTGGTAGTGTTACCTGTTATACTGTGGTAGTGTTACCTGTTATACTGTGGTAGTGTGTTACCTGTTATACTGTGGTAGTGTTACCTGTTATACTGTGGTAGTGTGTTACCTGTTATACTGTGGTAGTGTTACCTGTTATACTGTGGTAGTGTTACCTGTTATACTGTGGTAGTGTGTTACCTGTTATACTGTGGTAGTGTTACCTGTTATACTGTGGTAGTGTTACCTGTTATACTGTGGTACTGTGTTACCTGTTATACTGTGGTAGTGTTACCTGTTATACTGTGGTAGTGTGTTACCTGTTATACTGTGGTAGTGTTACCTGTTATACTGTGGTAGTGTTACCTGTTATACTGTGGTAGTGTTACCTGTTAAACTGTGGTAGTGTTACCTGTTATACTGTAGGAGAATGTTTCTCTGCTAGTGTAACTGGATATTTAGTCCCGTGTAGCTCAGTTGGTAGAGCATGGTGCTTGCAGCGCCAGGGTTGTGGGCTCGATTCCCACGGGGGACCGGTATGAGATAAAAAATGTATGCACTCACTAACTGTAAGTCGCTCTGGATATGTAGCTTGTTTTTGGACACAGGTCCAGGAATGGCTAAAGGACTGCAATATTTACCTGGAACTAACCTTGCAGATAGCATTACTGGGTGATCTGAAAAGTCATACTCAATCAATCAATAATATAATAATACTTTTAGCAAAAATGTTTATTTTTAATTCACAATCTGTAGAAGCAATGAGAATAGAAAGGTTCAGAACTTTTGTAAAACATCACAGTACGGTTGAAATATATATGGCAAATAGAAATCCTATATGGATGGTGTTAAGAGATAGATGGGAGGTGTTGAATGGAATTGAAGGATGGGACTAATAACAACTAACAACAACTAATAACAGCAAGATAACTAATAATGTAAGCATACTGTGTCCATAAAAAGTATATAGGTTATATGTTGGGAGCTTTTGGGAAAGAGCACAGTTAGAAAGATTTGGCATATAGAAGCAAACCGGATGGACATCATGAAAATGATCGGAGAGGTTGAGAGTAGAAGAAGTTCAGGAGCAAAAAAAAAAAGAGCGACTTACAAATTGGTGCATTCACCTTATAGCCAGTGGTACAACCACTTTACAATATTACCCCCCCCAAAAAATTGGGGGGGGTGGGGTAAGGGGGGGGGGGTAGAAGGATTACTTTATCCTATCCCAGGTATTCCTTAAAGAGATGGGGTTTCAAGTGTCTCCGGAAGGTGGTGAGTGACTCCGCTGTCCTGGCGTCGTGAGGGAGCTTGTTCCACCATTGGGGTGCCAGAGCAGCGAACAGTTTTGACTGGGCTGAGCGGGAACTGTGCTTCCGCAGAGGTAGGGGGGCCAGCAGGCCAGAGGTGGATGAACGTAGTGCCCTCGTTTGGGTGTAGGGACTGATCAGAGCCTGAAGGTACGGAGGTGCCGTTCCCCTCACAGCTCCGTAAGCAAGCACCATGGTCTTGTAGCAGATGCGAGCCTCAACTGGAAGCCAGTGGAGTGTGCGGAGGAGCGGGGTGACGTGAGAGGACTTGGGAAGGTTGAACACCAGACGGGCTGCGGCATTCTGGATGAGTTGTAGGGGTTTAATGGCACAGGCAGGGAGCCCAGCCAACAGCGAGTTGCAGTAATCCAGACGGGAGATGACAAGTGCCTGGATTAGGACCTGTGCCGCTTCCTGTGTAAGGCAGGGTCGTACTCTCCGAATGAGATGACAAACATGTAAAAGTATTTCCAGTATTACAGTTCTGTAGGAGAATGTTTCTCTGGTAGTGTAATATTGTATATGTGTGTGGTTTCACAGCACGAGGCGAGGGTTTGTGTGTGTGTCTGCCTACGAGGTGAGGGGTGGACCCGTGTAGGTGTAATTGCTCTTGGTGACATAGTGACTAACGAGACTAGCTCAGTCCACCACTGCTAGTTAAGAAGCAGTGAGGTACTATGGCTGTTGGCTACTTCAGTGCATTCAGCTTGAATGAATCCAAAGCAACACCAGTTAAGGTCGCATTAAACGCTACGAAGCTACGATACAAGATTATTAATTTCTATGTAGATGTATGGTGGGAACACACACACACACACTCACAAAACACACACACAGACACACACATAGAGACACACACATACACAGGAACACAGACACAACATTCAAGCCACAACATGCACAGACACGACAACAACCACCCAATACACACAGACATTATTAGATCATTATAATTACCATATTAGGTCAGCGAGATGTAACAATATCATGACAACTGTTCTTATTCTGATAGACTGACAGAACTGGAGCTCTGATAATGATCAGGCTGAATGAAATCAATACAGCCACCAGCCTGTTCTAGAGTATCAAAGATCAATACAGACACCAACCTGTTCTAGAAACGATCATAGATCAGTACAGGCACCAACCTGTTCTAGAAACTATCATAGATCAATACAGGCACCAACCTGTTCTAGAGACTATCATAGATCAATACAGGCACCAGCCTGTTCTAGAGTATCATAGATCAATACAGGCACCAACCTGTTCTAGAGACTATCATAGATCAGTACAGGCACCAACCTGTTCTAGAAACTATCATAGATCAATACAGGCACCAACCTGTTCTAGAGACTATCATAGATCAATACAGGCACCAGCCTGTTCTAGAGTATCAAAGCTCAATACAGACACCAACCTGTTCTAGAAACGATCATAGATCAGTACAGGCACCAACCTGTTCTAGAAACTATCATAGATCAATACAGGCACCAACCTGTTCTAGAGACTATCATAGATCAATACAGGCACCAGCCTGTTCTAGAGTATCATAGATCAATACAGGCACCAACCTGTTCTAGAGACTATCATAGATCAGTACAGGCACCAACCTGTTCTAGAAACTATCATAGATCAATACAGGCACCAACCTGTTCTAGAGACTATCATAGATCAATACAGGCACCAGCCTGTTCTAGAGTATCAAATATCAATACAGACACCAACCTGTTCTAGAAACTATCATAGATCAGTACAGGCACCAACCTGTTCTAGAAACTATCATAGATCAGTACAGGCACCAACCTGTTCTAGAGTATCATAGATCAATACAGGCACCAACCTTTTCTAGAAACTATCATAGATCAATACAGGCACCAACCTGTTCTAGAGACTATCATAGATCAATACAGGCACCAGCCTGTTCTAGAGTATCAAAGATCAATACAGACACCAACCTGTTCTAGAAACTATCATAGATCAGTACAGGCACC
Source organism: Coregonus ussuriensis (assembly GCA_031479575.1). Classification (NCBI taxonomy): domain Eukaryota; kingdom Metazoa; phylum Chordata; class Actinopteri; order Salmoniformes; family Salmonidae; genus Coregonus; species Coregonus ussuriensis. The sequence continues at coordinate 810,343 of CM062480.1, read as the reverse complement.
AACCTGTTCTAGAAACTATCATAGATCAGTACAGGCACCAACCTGTTCTAGAAACTATCATAGATCAATACAGGCACCAACCTGTTCTAGAGACTATCATAGATCAATACAGACACCAGCCTGTTCTAGAGTATCATAGATCAATACAGGCACCAACCTGTTCTAGAGACTATCATAGATCAATACAGGCACCAACCTGTTCTAGAGACTATCATAGATCAATACAGACACCAGCCTGTTCTAGAGTATCATAGATCAATACAGACACCAGCCTGTTCTAGAGACTATCATAGATCAATACAGACACCAACCTGTTCTAGAGACTACCATAGATCAATATACTTCTAAAGCAGTCGTCAGATGCTTATTATTATATAGAATCAGATTAACTGTAATGTCCCAGGAGAAGGTTGTCTTAGACACACAGGGGTTAGAGTCAGGGGTTAGGGTCAGGGGACATACTAGCAAACAGAAACATTTGGATGAGGAAGTTATTACAGTAAATAATCCCTGCCACCTGTTAAGGTTAGCATTGGGCTAATGTGTGCCAGGTTATCTGATGGTACCAGCTACAATGTAGCGTTTACCTGTCATTTGACACTAAGTCAACGATTTTAATTGGCTGATGCTTAAATTTAACCTTGAACGTAAACTTTTTCCTAATGTTCGCAAGTATGTCCCCACAGTGTCTGCAGTCCACAAAATTCACCATCGTAAAACCAAAAAGTGTTCACCATTCTAACACTAACCTAGCAAGCTGTAAAAAATGAGCCATTTACCTTCGTAATCAATTATTCTATAAATGTAATACTGTTATGCTTTTATACAAATTATAAATTATAAAGATGCTCTCATGTACTTTGTTTAAATACAGGCTTCATTTTTTACCTTCAGAACTCCACAGAGATAATATACAAGGTGGGAAACTTTGCCTTACGTGCGACGAGCACTTCTAATATAATACATTTAGTCCGTCGTCTCCCAAATGGCATCATTTTCCCAATTTAGTGCTCTACAATTAACCAGGATCCATAGGGCTCGGACCAAAATTAGTGCACTATATAGGGAACAGGGTGCCATTCTCTGGTCTAAAGTAGTGCACTATATAGGGAACAGGGTGCCATTCTCTGGTCTAAAGTAGTGCACTATGTAGGGAATATGGTGCCATTCTCTGGTCTAAATTAGTGCACTATATAGGGAATAGGGTGCCATTCTCTGGTCTAAAGTAGTGCGCTATATAGGGAATAGGGTGCCATTCTCTGGTCTAAAGTAGTGCACTATATAGGGAATAGGTGCCATTCTCTGGTCTAAATTAGTGCACTATATAGGGAATAGGGTGCCATTCTCTGGTCTAAAGTAGTGCACTATATAGGGAATAGGGTGCCATTCTCTGGTCTAAAGTAGTGCACTAAATAGGGAATAGGGTGCCATTCTCTGGTCTAAAGTAGTGCACTATATAGGGAATAGGGTGCCATTCTCTGGTCTAAAGTAATTTTTAGCAACCAGGAAATGGCAGAGCGATTTCCACAAGATAACCCAGTCACAAAGTCAGAACAGCTTTCCCATTTTTACAACAGATGCCAGCCCGGCGGGAGAAATCAATAGGCGAATATCACAGCCAATCACAACACTGGCGGTCAAGGACTTGGTGCACTGGCGAGACCCCAAGAAGTCGGGCGTGGTGTTCGGCCTGTCCCTGCTGACACTCCTGTCCCTGGCGGCGTTCAGCGTCATCAGCGTGATCTCCTATCTGCTCCTCGCCCTGCTCTGTGTCACCATCTCTTTCCGCATCTACAAGGCTGTCGTCCAGGCCCTGCAGAAGTCCAACGACGGACACCCCTTCAAAGCTCTGATAGAGAAGGATGTCAGCGTTCCCCCTGAGACCTTCCGCAAGCACGTGGACGTCAGTCTGACCTACATCAACCGATTCCTAAAACAGATGAGCAAACTCTTCCTGGTCGAGGACCTCATCGACTCCCTAAAGATGGCTGTTGTGATGTGGCTGCTGACCTACGTAGGAGCCGTCTTCAACGGCATCACCATCCTCATCCTGGCTGACATCCTCCTCTTCGCCGTACCCCCCTTCTATGAGAAGAACAAGACCCAGATTGATCACTACATGGAAATCACACGTACTCAAGTCAACACCACAATGGCCAAGCTGCAAGAGAAACTCCCTGGAGCCATCAAGCGTACGAAAGCTGAATGATCGGCCCTCAGACGTCACCATCCTCATCACATTTATCCCATCTTAAACCCCCTGCCCTCTCCTTGCCTCTCCTTTTCAGTTACCCTCCCCCTTCTCTTTCCCTACTCCCTCCCTCCCACCTACCATCCGCACTGAACCTGCTAGGTAGAAAAAAAAATCTAAAATGCTACTCAATATTCAATGTAAACCGCGCAGCTTAACTACAAGAATTTAGAAAAAGACAGGAATCACGTCTCAAGCGGGAGGAAGTGATGTAACGCCTCGGCAGAACACCTGTCTTTGATGCAGGGGTCAAGTGAACTAGACTGAATCAATTACCTGGTTTTGTAGTGTATAGTTGGGAGGGTGTAGGCTGTAGGGAGTGTCATTGACGAGTAAGGACCAGTGTTTGTTTGGCAAAAAAGCAGATGTCTGTACTTTTAACTATACGTTTCGCTGAACATAAGTAAACAATTAAAAGTTTGAAAAGTTTTTTTTAAAAGAGCAAACTGATAAATAACCTTTTGGGTGTAAATTGTGGCTAGTTTTATTCCTTCTCTGTCTCGCTCTCTGTGTGGCAATTGGATGGATAAACCAAACAAAAAAATGTTTGTTTCGAACCTGGTACTGGGATTTCACTGTTACTGATTGGCCTGTTTATGGAGTTATTGTGTTTTGTTCACCTTTAAAGGCTCGTATGTATAACGTTTCTGCAATGCACTGAACTTTCTTTTCAAATCCCACTAGCAGGTTGAAATAAAAGGATTGGAACGCTGAACCAGCTGGGATGCTTTTGGTCTAGTTCGCCCTGATTTTGATTTGGATGCATTTGGTAAACTGTGACTACAACAGGCTCCCTCTTTCTCTGCTGTGTGAAACAAGTTATACCTGGGATAGGTGATGCCCCCCCCCAAAATTGTAAAGTGGTTATCCCACTGGCTATAGGGTGAACGCACCAATTGGTGAGTCGCTCTGGATAAGAGCGTCTGCTAAATGACGTAAATGTGCCCTTGAGCAAGGCAATTAACCCTAATTGCTCCTGTAAGTCGCTCTGGATAAGAGCGTCTGCTAAATGACTAAAATGTAAAATGTAAAAAATGTAGTGCACTATATAGGGAATAGGGTGTCATTCTCTGGTCTAAAGTAGTGCACTATATAGGGAATAGGGTGCCATTCTCTGGTCTAAAGTAGTGCACTATATAGGGAATAGGGGGCCATTCTCTGGTCTAAAGTAGTGCACTATATAGGGAATAGGGTGCCATTCTCTGGTCTAAAGTAGTGCACTATATAGGGAATAGGGTTCCATTCTCTGGTCTAAAGTAGTGCACTATATAGGGAATAGGGTGCAATTCTCTGGTCTAAAGTAGTGCACTATATAGGGAATAGGGTGCCATTCTCTGGTCTAAAGTAGTGCACTATCTAGGGAATAGGGTGCCATTCTCTGGTCTAAAGTAGTGCACTATCTAGGGAATAGGGTGCCATTCTCTGGTCTAAAGTAGTGCACTATATAGGGAATAGGGTGCCATTCTCTGGTCTAAAGTAGTGCACTATATAGGGAATAGGGTGCCATTCTCTGGTCTAAAGTAGTGCACTATATAGGGAATAGGGTGCCATTCTCTGGTCTAAAGTAGTGCACTATATAGGGAATAGGGTGCCATTCTCTGGTCTAAAGTAGTGCACTATATAGGGAATAGGGTGCCATTCTCTGGTCTAAAGTAGTGCACTATATAGGGAATAGGGTGCCATTCTCTGGTCTAAAGTAGTGCACTATATAGGGAATAGGGTGCCATTCTCTGGTCTAAAGTAGTGCACTATATAGGGAATAGGGTGCCATTCTCTGGTCTAAAGTAGTGCACTATATAGGGAATAGGGTGCCATTCTCTGGTCTAAAGTAGTGCACTATATAGGGAATAGGGTGCCATTCTCTGGTCTAAAGTAGTGCACTATATAGGGAATAGGGTGCCATTCTCTGGTCTAAAGTAGTGCACTATATAGGGAATAGGGTGCCATTCTCTGGTCTAAAGTAGTGCACTATATAGGGAATAGGGTGCCATTCTCTGGTCTAAAGTAGTGCACTATATAGGGAATAGGGTGCCATTCTCTGGTCTAAAGTAGTGCACTATATAGGGAATAGGGTGCCATTCTCTGGTCTAAAGTAGTGCACTATATAGGGAATAGGGTGCCATTCTCTGGTCTAAAGTAGTGCACTATATAGGGAATAGGGTGCCATTCTCTGGTCTAAAGTAGTGCACTATATAGGGAATAGGGTGCCATTCTCTGGTCTAAAGTAGTGCACTATATAGGGAATAGGGTGCCATTCTCTGGTCTAAAGTAGTGCACTATATAGGGAATAGGGTGCCATTCTCTGGTCTAAAGTAGTGCACTATATAGGGAATAGGGTGCCATTCTCTGGTCTAAAGTAGTGCACTATATAGGGAATAGGGTGCCATTCTCTGGTCTAAAGTAGTGCACTATATAGGGAATAGGGTGCCATTCTCTGGTCTAAAGTAGTGCACTATATAGGGAATAGGGTGCCATTCTCTGGTCTAAAGTAGTGCACTATATAGGGAATAGGGTGCCATTCTCTGGTCTAAAGTAGTGCACTATATAGGGAATAGGGTGCCATTCTCTGGTCTAAAGTAGTGCACTATATAGGGAATAGGGTGCCATTCTCTGGTCTAAAGTAGTGCACTATATAGGGAATAGGGTGCCATTCTCTGGTCTAAAGTAGTGCACTATATAGGGAATAGGGTGCCATTCTCTGGTCTAAAGTAGTGCACTATATAGGGAATAGGGTGCCATTCTCTGGTCTAAAGTAGTGCACTATATAGGGAATAGGGTGCCATTCTCTGGTCTAAAGTAGTGCACTATATAGGGAATAGGGTGCCATTCTCTGGTCTAAAGTAGTGCACTATATAGGGAATAGGGTGCCATTCTCTGGTCTAAAGTAGTGCACTATATAGGGAATAGGGTGCCATTCTCTGGTCTAAAGTAGTGCACTATATAGGGAATAGGGTGCCATTCTCTGGTCTAAAGTAGTGCACTATATAGGGAATAGGGTGCCATTCTCTGGTCTAAAGTAGTGCACTATATAGGGAATAGGGTGCCATTCTCTGGTCTAAAGTAGTGCACTATATAGGGAATAGGGTGCCATTCTCTGGTCTAAAGTAGTGCACTATATAGGGAATAGGGTGCCATTCTCTGGTCTAAAGTAGTGCACTATATAGGGAATAGGGTGCCATTCTCTGGTCTAAAGTAGTGCACTATATAGGGAATAGGGTGCCATTCTCTGGTCTAAAGTAGTGCACTATATAGGGAATAGGGTGCCATTCTCTGGTCTAAAGTAGTGCACTATATAGGGAATAGGGTGCCATTCTCTGGTCTAAAGTAGTGCACTATATAGGGAATAGGGTGCCATTCTCTGGTCTAAAGTAGTGCACTATATAGGGAATAGGGTGCCATTCTCTGGTCTAAAGTAGTGCACTATATAGGGAATAGGGTGCCATTCTCTGGTCTAAAGTAGTGCACTATATAGGGAATAGGGTGCCATTCTCTGGTCTAAAGTAGTGCACTATATAGGGAATAGGGTGCCATTCTCTGGTCTAAAGTAGTGCACTATATAGGGAATAGGGTGCCATTCTCTGGTCTAAAGTAGTGCACTATATAGGGAATAGGGTGCCATTCTCTGGTCTAAAGTAGTGCACTATATAGGGAATAGGGTGCCATTCTCTGGTCTAAAGTAGTGCACTATATAGGGAATAGGGTGCCATTCTCTGGTCTAAAGTAGTGCACTATATAGGGAATAGGGTGCCATTCTCTGGTCTAAAGTAGTGCACTATATAGGGAATAGGGTGCCATTCTCTGGTCTAAAGTAGTGCACTATATAGGGAATAGGGTGCCATTCTCTGGTCTAAAGTAGTGCACTATATAGGGAATAGGGTGCCATTCTCTGGTCTAAAGTAGTGCACTATATAGGGAATAGGGTGCCATTCTCTGGTCTAAAGTAGTGCACTATATAGGGAATAGGGTGCCATTCTCTGGTCTAAAGTAGTGCACTATATAGGGAATAGGGTGCCATTCTCTGGTCTAAAGTAGTGCACTATATAGGGAATAGGGTGCCATTCTCTGGTCTAAAGTAGTGCACTATATAGGGAATAGGGTGCCATTCTCTGGTCTAAAGTAGTGCACTATATAGGGAATAGGGTGCCATTCTCTGGTCTAAAGTAGTGCACTATATAGGGAATAGGGTGCCATTCTCTGGTCTAAAGTAGTGCACTATATAGGGAATAGGGTGCCATTCTCTGGTCTAAAGTAGTGCACTATATAGGGAATAGGGTGCCATTCTCTGGTCTAAAGTAGTGCACTATATAGGGAATAGGGTGCCATTCTCTGGTCTAAAGTAGTGCACTATATAGGGAATAGGGTGCCATTCTCTGGTCTAAAGTAGTGCACTATATAGGGAATAGGGTGCCATTCTCTGGTCTAAAGTAGTGCACTATATAGGGAATAGGGTGCCATTCTCTGGTCTAAAGTAGTGCACTATATAGGGAATAGGGTGCCATTCTCTGGTCTAAAGTAGTGCACTATATAGGGAATAGGGTGCCATTCTCTGGTCTAAAGTAGTGCACTATATAGGGAATAGGGTGCCATTCTCTGGTCTAAAGTAGTGCACTATATAGGGAATAGGGTGCCATTCTCTGGTCTAAAGTAGTGCACTATATAGGGAATAGGGTGCCATTCTCTGGTCTAAAGTAGTGCACTATATAGGGAATAGGGTGCCATTCTCTGGTCTAAAGTAGTGCACTATATAGGGAATAGGGTGCCATTCTCTGGTCTAAAGTAGTGCACTATATAGGGAATAGGGTGCCATTCTCTGGTCTAAAGTAGTGCACTATATAGGGAATAGGGTGCCATTCTCTGGTCTAAAGTAGTGCACTATATAGGGAATAGGGTGCCATTCTCTGGTCTAAAGTAGTGCACTATATAGGGAATAGGGTGCCATTCTCTGGTCTAAAGTAGTGCACTATATAGGGAATAGGGTGCCATTCTCTGGTCTAAAGTAGTGCACTATATAGGGAATAGGGTGCCATTCTCTGGTCTAAAGTAGTGCACTATATAGGGAATAGGGTGCCATTCTCTGGTCTAAAGTAGTGCACTATATAGGGAATAGGGTGCCATTCTCTGGTCTAAAGTAGTGCACTATATAGGGAATAGGGTGCCATTCTCTGGTCTAAAGTAGTGCACTATATAGGGAATAGGGTGCCATTCTCTGGTCTAAAGTAGTGCACTATATAGGGAATAGGGTGCCATTCTCTGGTCTAAAGTAGTGCACTATATAGGGAATAGGGTGCCATTCTCTGGTCTAAAGTAGTGCACTATATAGGGAATAGGGTGCCATTCTCTGGTCTAAAGTAGTGCACTATATAGGGAATAGGGTGCCATTCTCTGGTCTAAAGTAGTGCACTATATAGGGAATAGGGTGCCATTCTCTGGTCTAAAGTAGTGCACTATATAGGGAATAGGGTGCCATTCTCTGGTCTAAAGTAGTGCACTATATAGGGAATAGGGTGCCATTCTCTGGTCTAAAGTAGTGCACTATATAGGGAATAGGGTGCCATTCTCTGGTCTAAAGTAGTGCACTATATAGGGAATAGGGTGCCATTCTCTGGTCTAAAGTAGTGCACTATATAGGGAATAGGGTGCCATTCTCTGGTCTAAAGTAGTGCACTATATAGGGAATAGGGTGCCATTCTCTGGTCTAAAGTAGTGCACTATATAGGGAATAGGGTGCCATTCTCTGGTCTAAAGTAGTGCACTATATAGGGAATAGGGTGCCATTCTCTGGTCTAAAGTAGTGCACTATATAGGGAATAGGGTGCCATTCTCTGGTCTAAAGTAGTGCACTATATAGGGAATAGGGTGCCATTCTCTGGTCTAAAGTAGTGCACTATATAGGGAATAGGGTGCCATTCTCTGGTCTAAAGTAGTGCACTATATAGGGAATAGGGTGCCATTCTCTGGTCTAAAGTAGTGCACTATATAGGGAATAGGGTGCCATTCTCTGGTCTAAAGTAGTGCACTATATAGGGAATAGGGTGCCATTCTCTGGTCTAAAGTAGTGCACTATATAGGGAATAGGGTGCCATTCTCTGGTCTAAAGTAGTGCACTATATAGGGAATAGGGTGCCATTCTCTGGTCTAAAGTAGTGCACTATATAGGGAATAGGGTGCCATTCTCTGGTCTAAAGTAGTGCACTATATAGGGAATAGGGTGCCATTCTCTGGTCTAAAGTAGTGCACTATATAGGGAATAGGGTGCCATTCTCTGGTCTAAAGTAGTGCACTATATAGGGAATAGGGTGCCATTCTCTGGTCTAAAGTAGTGCACTATATAGGGAATAGGGTGCCATTCTCTGGTCTAAAGTAGTGCACTATATAGGGAATAGGGTGCCATTCTCTGGTCTAAAGTAGTGCACTATATAGGGAATAGGGTGCCATTCTCTGGTCTAAAGTAGTGCACTATATAGGGAATAGGGTGCCATTCTCTGGTCTAAAGTAGTGCACTATATAGGGAATAGGGTGCCATTCTCTGGTCTAAAGTAGTGCACTATATAGGGAATAGGGTGCCATTCTCTGGTCTAAAGTAGTGCACTATATAGGGAATAGGGTGCCATTCTCTGGTCTAAAGTAGTGCACTATATAGGGAATAGGGTGCCATTCTCTGGTCTAAAGTAGTGCACTATATAGGGAATAGGGTGCCATTCTCTGGTCTAAAGTAGTGCACTATATAGGGAATAGGGTGCCATTCTCTGGTCTAAAGTAGTGCACTATATAGGGAATAGGGTGCCATTCTCTGGTCTAAAGTAGTGCACTATATAGGGAATAGGGTGCCATTCTCTGGTCTAAAGTAGTGCACTATATAGGGAATAGGGTGCCATTCTCTGGTCTAAAGTAGTGCACTATATAGGGAATAGGGTGCCATTCTCTGGTCTAAAGTAGTGCACTATATAGGGAATAGGGTGCCATTCTCTGGTCTAAAGTAGTGCACTATATAGGGAATAGGGTGCCATTCTCTGGTCTAAAGTAGTGCACTATATAGGGAATAGGGTGCCATTCTCTGGTCTAAAGTAGTGCACTATATAGGGAATAGGGTGCCATTCTCTGGTCTAAAGTAGTGCACTATATAGGGAATAGGGTGCCATTCTCTGGTCTAAAGTAGTGCACTATATAGGGAATAGGGTGCCATTCTCTGGTCTAAAGTAGTGCACTATATAGGGAATAGGGTGCCATTCTCTGGTCTAAAGTAGTGCACTATATAGGGAATAGGGTGCCATTCTCTGGTCTAAAGTAGTGCACTATATAGGGAATAGGGTGCCGTTCTCTGGTCTAAAGTAGTGCACTATATAGGGAATAGGGTGCCGTTCTCTGGTCTAAAGTAGTGCACTATATAGGGAATAGGGTGCCGTTCTCTGGTCTAAAGTAGTGCACTATATAGGGAATAGGGTGCCATTCTCTGGTCTAAAGTAGTGCACTATATAGGGAATAGGGTGCCATTCTCTGGTCTAAAGTAGTGCACTATATAGGGAATAGGGTGCCATTCTCTGGTCTAAAGTAGTGCACTATATAGGGAATAGGGTGCCATTCTCTGGTCTAAAGTAGTGCACTATATAGGGAATAGGGGGCCATGTGGGACTCACTTCTAGTTTCAATGGTCCTTCAGAAAATATTCACACTCCTTAACTTTTTCCACATTTCGTTGAGTTACAACCTGAATTTTAAATTGATTAAATTGAGATTTTGTCACTGGCCTACACACACACAATACCCCATAATGTCAAAGTGGAATGTTTGACATTTTCACAAATTAATTAAATAATGAAAAGTTTAAATGTCTTGAGTAAATAAGTATTCAACCCTTTGTATTGGCAAGCCTAGATAAGTTCAGGAGAAAGAATGTGCTTAACAAGTAGAAAATAAATTGCATGAACACACTGTGTGCAATAATAGTGTTTAACATGATTTTTAAATGACTACCTCATCTCTGTACTCCACACATACAGATAATTGTAAGGTCCTTCAGTCGAGCAGTGAATTTCAAACATTTGATTCAACCACAAAGACCAGGGAGCTTTTCCAATGCCTCGCAAAGAAGGGCACCTATTGGTAGATGGTTAAAAAGAAAAGAAAGCAGACATTGAATATCCCTTTGAGCATGGTGAAGTTATTAATTACACTTTGGATGGTGTATCAATACACCCAGTCACCACAAAGATACAGGCGTCCTTCCTGACTCAGTATGTTTTCCACCAGACACTGGGAGATGAATTCACCTTTCAGATCTACACTGGAGTTGCTTACCAAGAAGACTGAGAATGTTCCTGAGTGGCCGAGTTACAATTTCGACTTAAATCCGCTTGAAAAATCTATGGTAAGACATGAAAACGGTTGTCTAGCAACGATCAACAACAAATTTGACAAAGCTTGTAATTTTTTTTAAATAATAAAAATGTGCAAATATTGTCCAATCCAGGTGTGCACCCAGAAAGACTCACAGCTGCAATCGCTGCCAAAGGTGCTTGAGGTGGAATTGTTTTAAGATGGTCATACCGTGGATCATTTAGCAATTCGATATGGAATTTTAGGACCCCTTTCTACTATAGCACATAGAAACACATTGAATAACAGTCCAAAAATATATATCTTAAGGAATAAGTGTCTGTCCTATATCTAGAAAACAGAAGAAAGTTCAGGAAATATTTTCATCTGACAAACACCGCTGAAGCTCAGCCACCTTCCAGACAGAGGAGGATGTGGTGGATTGAGACACAGCCACCTTCCAGACAGAGGAGGATGTGGTGGATTGAGACGCAGCCACCTTCCAGACAGAGGAGGATGTGGTGGATTGAGACGCAGCCACCTTCCAGACAGAGGAGGATGTGGTGGATTGAGACGCAGCCACCTTGCAGACAGAGGAGGATGTGGTGGATTGAGACGCAGCCCATGCAAAAAAATGGATATCTCTAGATTAAAACTGACAGATTTTGATGGGTATTTATTTATTTATTCTGGTACTTAGATTGACGCACGGGTGCATCAATAGACTCTTAAGGACACTTTGTAACACAACAAAATGCGTAAAAAGTCAAAGGGTTATTAATACTTTCTGAAGGCACTTTACTATTCAGACGGTATTACAGTCAAACAAAGGGAGCAAAGAAACCAAATGTTTTTATTTTTTTTACCTTAAAAAAAGACAAAAATAATCAATGAAAAAGACAGTGCCAGTGTATTCGAACAATCAAGGTAAGGTAATCTCCAAGACGGTTTAAAACTTCAATTGATTGATGCAGAATAATAATAATAATCTCCTACAAAGGCTGATTGTCTTTAGTGTCACATAGAAGACAATATTCCGTGTCTCTCCTTCTGTTAGTGCCAGGTAGAGATTGTGAAGTCTCCTCTGGAATCAGGAAGACTCTTCAGATGGTGACCCAGAGGAGTAGGGTGAAGTTGTCCAGGGCAGATGTATGTAGAACATCCGTGTTGCGGAGAACACGGACGGAATCACGGGACTCCAGACATTCCTAAATGTATTGAACGGAGTAGGAAATCAACTAAATGTATTGAACTCAGTAGAACATTCATTAATGTGCCCAACATTATTATAAAGACATGAACAAAATGCACCAGTGATTCATTAATCCTTCAACTTCGTTTGTCTACCACTTTGTGTTCCCGTTAGCGATGATGCTAATGCAATGTCAACCGTCTTCCGGTAGATGGAAAAGCTTTCCCAAAAACCTTCTCAATTAAAATGTTAAATACAAAAGTAGCCTATGCCTACCTGGCAGAATGATATCATGATTATTTGCATCAATCCAGTGGCCATTTGATTTTCCAAACTCTGCCATCACATGAACGCTACAGTATCATCACTTACCAAACAACAGTCTCTTGCTGGTGTGCACTTGCATCCAAAATTATTTTTTATACATTTTTTTCCCAGACCTCAAAAGTGGTCTCCTGCTGTGGTTTAAGCATTGTTCTGGACTTAGAACCAAACTGAATTATATGAAAGTGTGTGAGTGCGAAAGCAAAAAGAATGGAACCTGATGAAACAAAGAAATGGAGAAAACGGAATCAGGCAGAAAAAGATTAACAGTTTTGATAGGGCCCTAGTTGCCACTAGAGAGCTGGTCCTGGATCAAATTTGCATCCAGATATGTCAAGGGGGCAGGGAATGAGTCAATGAGCCATGTTGACAGAGTCTGAGAATAGACAATGAACCATGCCATGTTGACAGAGCCTGACAATAGCCCAGCCCAGCGTGACCCCTGGTCCACTCCTCCTTCAGTCCAGGTCCAGGTCCAGCTCAGTGCTCAGGTTGAGGTAGAAGAAAGCGTAGACACAGAGCACCAACACCAGGATCGCTAAGACGACCAGGAAAACATCCTGCAATCACAGAAAGGGGAGGGACATGTAAATAGTTAAAAAAGGGTCAATCTACAATTAACATCCATTTTTGGACTTTTAAAATAATGATATACACTGAGTGTACTTTTCCATGACATAGAATGACCAGGTGAAAGCTATGATCCCGTATTGATGTCACTTGTTAAATCCACTTCAATCAGTGTAGATGAAGGGGAGGAGACAGGTTAAAGAAGGATTTTTAAGCCTTGAGACAATTGAGACATGGATTGTGTATGTGTGTCATTGAGAGGGTGAAATGTGCAAGACGAAAGATTTAAGTGCCTTTGAATGAGGTATGGTAGTAGGTGCTAGGCGCACCTGAGGACAAAAGGGGGAGTGGGGGTGCAACGCAATTTTAGGAAGGTGTTCTTAATGTTTTGTACACTGTGTATATCCATTGATTGTTGAAGAATACAACCCATAGATCCCTCATGATGTCATACCTATAGCTAAGATATAAAGACCCCATGGACTTATCGAGAAGCGGGATGTCAAACACATTTGGAAAGAACATTTTGAAAAATCTATATAAAGAAATAAACTCAAACCACAAATCAGATTTAAGAAAAACTTCTAAATATTAGAATCAATCAAAACCCACTTGACTTTCCAATTTCACTTGAGGAATTAGCACTTAAAAAGGTCAAATCACTAAAAACAAAGACATCTCAAAAATTAGATGCTGAAGAACAGCACTGAGCTGAGGAACAGAACAGCACTGAGCTGAGGAACAGAACAGCACTGAGCTGAGGAACAGCACTGAGCTGAGGAACAGAACAGCACTGAGCTGAGGAACAGAACAGCACTGAGCTGAGGAACAGCACTGAGCTGAGGAACAGAACAGCACTGAGCTGAGGAACAGAACAGCACTGAGCTGAGGAACAGCACTGAGCTGAGGAACAGCACTGAGCTGAGGAACAGCACTGAGCTGAGGAACAGAACAGCACTGAGCTGAGGAACAGAACAGCACTGAGCTGAGGAACAGCACTGAGCTGAGGAACAGAACAGCACTGAGCTGAGGAACAGAACAGCACTGAGCTGAGGAACAGCACTGAGCTGAGGAACAGAACAGCACTGAGCTGAGGAACAGCACTGAGCTGAGGAACAGCACTGAGCTGAGGAACAGCACTGAGCTGAGGAACAGCACTGAGCTGAGGAACAGAACAGCACTGAGCTGAGGAACAGAACAGCACTGAGCTGAGGAACAGAACAGCACTGAGCTGAGGAACAGAACAGCACTGAGCTGAGGAACAGCACTGAGCTGAGGAACAGCACTGAGCTGAGGAACAGAACAGCACTGAGCTGCAGAACAGCACTGAGCTGCAGAACAGCACTGAGCTGAGGAACAGCAGTGAAGAACAGCACTGAGCTGCAGAACAGCACTGAGCTAAGGAACAGCACTGAAGAACAGCACTGAGCTGCAGAACAGCACTGAGCTGCAAGGTACAGTGCTCAAGTTACTAAACCGCATATTGAGCTGGGGCTGTTGACCCCGAATCACAACTGTCCTATAGTGGTCATTATTAATACTGCATCAAACAGAAGCCAACAGCCTATCATAGCCCATCTAGTGCCCATCATTAACATATTATTTGTGTCACACACTGATTGAGATTAGAACGTTTTTACTTTTTCAATATGCACAAAAACAATTTTTTGTAATTTCAATTAGGAGTTCAACTGTTTAAATTGTGCTGTTAATTGGATGGTGGATGGAGTTGAGTGGTTTCCTACTTCAAATGAATTTAAGTGCTCCTTCATTACCTTTCACACCGCATTACAACTCTCATCAGCCACAGCGCCACTAGGGTCCACCCTCCTCTTCCCTTTGTCTTAAGTCATTACCAAACTTTCTAATCAAAACTGAAGTGCTTCAAGTGTTTTGTTCATCTGGGGGCATTGCTATACTTTATGTAAGGTGCAGCTCTAGGTTAGTTGTTTGCAGTAGGCCTTTCATTCAAGTACGCTTTTTATTAAAGTAGGCCTTTCATTCAAGTACGCGTTTTATTAAAGTGAGCCTTTCATTCTAGGTTATTCATTTATTTACTAAAATGGTGAGACTACTTCAATATGCATAATGATACCACAACCTAGAGTATGTATTTTTAGACGTATACAAAGCAAACTAAGGTCCTATCACAATAGAGGATGTGACAATTTATTCTAAACATATTCACATATCTGCAATTGTAAAGGAAGGTTCAGGATGGCAGCTTAGTTATTTTCACACACACACACACACACACACACAGTTCCCTTGAATAGTGTATTGCTGATATTCATCTCTAGCTAAATCTACATCATCCTCAATATGCTGTAGCAGCACTGCCATCTTTCAGAGACAGGGAGGAATGAGACAGGCCAAGGCTGATGATGAGCAGGTCAGAGGCAGGGAGGAATGAGACAGGCCAAGGCTGATGATGAGCAGGTCAGAGGCAGGGAGGAATGAGACAGGCCAAGGCTGATGATGAGCAGGTCAGAGGCAGGGAGGAATGAGACAGGCCAAGGCTGATGATGAGCAGGTCAGAGGCAGGGAGGAATGAGACAGGCCAAGGCTGATGATGAGCAGGTCAGAGGCAGGGAGGAATGAGACAGGCCAAGGCTGATGATGAGCAGGTCAGAGGCAGGGAGGAATGAGACAGGCCAAGGCTGATGATGAGCAGGTCAGAGACAGGGAGGAATGAGACAGGCCAAGGCTGATGATGAGCAGGTCAGGGAGGAATGAGACAGGCCAAGGCTGATGATGAGCAGGTCAGGGAGGAATGAGACAGGCCAAGGCTGATGATGAGCAGGTCAAAGACCAAAAATAAAACAGAATAAAAAGAAAGAGTGAGAGACACATTGCATTTAAAAATTGGTTATTAGTTCACAGCGTAGGGTATTAGTAGGTAGGTTATTAGTTCACAGCGTAGGGTATTAGTAGGTAGGTTATTAGTTCACAGCGTAGGGTATTAGTAGGTAGGTTATTAGTTCACAGCGTAGGGTATTTGTAGGTAGGTTATTAGTTCACAGCGTAGGGTATTAGTAGGTAGGTTATTAGTTCACAGCGTAGGGTATTTGTAGGTAGGTTATTAGTTCACAGCGTAGGGTATTAGTAGGTAGGTTATTAGTTCACAGCGTAGGGTATTTGTAGGTAGGTTATTAGTTCACAGCGTAGGGTATTAGTAGGTAGGTTATTAGTTCACAGCGTAGGGTATTAGTAGGTAGGTTATTAGTTCACAGCGTAGGGTATTTGTAGGTAGGTTATTAGTTCACAGCGTAGGGTATTAGTAGGTAGGTTATTAGTTCACAGCGTAGGGTATTTGTAGGTAGGTTATTAGTTCACAGCGTAGGGTATTTGTAGGTAGGTTATTAGTTCACACAGAGTGTAGTCAGTGCAATTCCACAGAGCGCAGAGCGAGAGAGGACCACAAATAGAAATTCCATCTAGACACAGTTGCCCTAGAGCACACAAAAAACTATACACCCCCTGTTATAATGTGGATAAAGAGTTACTTGTCTAACAGAACACAGAGGGTGTTCTTTAATGGAAGCCTCTCCAACTTAATCCAGGTAGAATCAGGAATTCCCCAGGGCAGCTGTCTAGGCCCATTACTTTTTTCCCATCATTACTAACAACATGCCACTGGCTTTGAGTAAAGCCAGAGTGTCTATGTATGCAGATGACTCAACACTATACACGTCAGCTACCACAGCAACCGAAATAACTGCAACACTTAATAAAGAGTTGCATTTAGTTTCGGAATGGGTGGCAAGGAATAAGTTAGTCCTAAATATTTCCTAAACTAAAAGCATTGTATTTGGGTCAAATCATTCACTAAACCCTAAACCTCAACTACATCTCGTAATGAATAATGTAAAAATTGAGCAAGTTGAGGAGACTAAACTGCTTGGAGTAACCCTGGATTGTAAACTGTCATGGTCAAAGCATCTTGACACAACAGTAGCTAAGATGGGGAGAAATCTGTCCATAATTAAGCACTGCTCTACCTTAACAGCACTATCAACAAGGCAGGTCCTACAGGCCCTAGTTTTGTCACACCTGGACTACTGTTCAGTCGTGTGGTCAGGTGCCACAAAGAGGGACTTGGGAAAATTGCAGTTGGCTGAGAACAGGGCAGCACGGCTGGCCCTTAAAAGTACACTGAGAACTAACATTAATAATATGCATGTCAGTCTCTCCTGGCTCAAAGTGGAAGAGAGATTGACTTAGTCACTGCTTGTTTTTGTAAGAAGTGTTGACATGCTGAATGTACCGAGCTGTCTGTTTAAACTACTATCACACAGCTCGGAAACCCATGCATACCCCACAAGACATGCCACCAGAGGTCTCTTCACAGTCCCCAAGTCCAGAACAGACTATGGGAGGCGCACAGTACTACATAGAGCCATGACTACATGGAACTCTATTCCACATCAGGTAACTGATGCAAGCAGTAGAATCAGATTTTAAAAACAGTTAAAAATACACCTTATGGAACAACGGGGACTGTGAAGAGACACACACAAGGGTATAGACACATGCATATGCACACATTGTGATATTGTTCTATGGTGGTATTAAACATTTTGTATTGTAGATATGTAGTGGTGTAATAATGTTATAAATTATGATGTACTGTTTTATATTTTGTTTTATATGTAATGTAAGTGCTTTAATATGTTTGGACCCCAGGAAGAGTAGCTTATCTTGGAAGCAGCTAATGGGGATCCCTAATAAATACAAATAAACATCAGCACCACAGGTAACTTTTTCATATTAAATCAAATCGTTATTTGTCACATGCGCCGAATACAACAGGTGTAGACCTTAGTGAAAAGCTTACTTACAAGCCCTTAACCAACAATGCAGTTAAGAAAGAATACCCCCCAAAAAAATCACAAAATAATAATTTAGTATTAGTTTAAATTGTAACAAATAATTAAAGAGCAGCAGTAAAATAACAGTAGCGAGGCTTTATACAGGGGGTAACGGTACCGAGTCAATGTGCGGGGGCACAGGTTAGTCGAGGTAATTGAAGTAATATGTACATGTAGGTAGGGGTAAAGTGACTATGCACAGATAATAAACAGGGAAGCAGCAGAGTAAAAGAGTGGGGGCGGGGGGGCAGTGCAAATAGTCCGGGTAGCCATTTGATTAGATCTTCAGGAGTCTTATGGCTTGGAGGTAGAAGCTGTTTAGAAGCCTCTTGGACCTAGACTTGGCGCTCCGGTACCGCCGTGCGGTAGCAGAGAGAACAGTCTATGACGAGGATGGCTGGAGTCTTTTTAGGGCCTTCCTCTGACACCGCCAGGTATAGAGGTCCTGGATGGCAGGAAGCTTGGTCCCAGTGATGTACTGGGCCGTACGCACTACCCTCTGTAGTGCCTTGTGGTCGGAGGCCGAGCAGTTGTCATACCAGGCAGTGATGCAAACAGTCAGGATGCTCTCGATGGTGCAGCTGTATAACTTTTTAAGATCGATGAAAGAGATGTAGAACCATTTGAAGATCTGAGGACCCTCTTCACGACTGTCTTGGTGTGCTTGGACCATGTTAGTTTGTTGATGATGTGGACAACGAGGAACTTGAAGCTCTCAATCTGCTCCACTACAGCCCTGTCAATGAGAATGGGGGCGTGCTCGGTCCTCTTCTTTTTCCTGTAGTCCACCATCATCTCCTTTGTCTTGATCATGTTGAGAGAGAGGTTGTTATCCTGGCACCACACGGCCAGGTATCTGACCTCCTCCCTATAGGCTGTCTCGTCGTTGTCGGTGATCAGGCCTACCACTGTTTTGTCATCTGCAAACTTAAATGATGGTCTTGGAGTCGTGCCTGGCCATGCAGTCATAGGTGAACAGGGAGTGCAGGAGGGGACTGAGCACACACCCCTGAGTGGCCCCCCATGTTGAGGATCAGCGTGGCAGATGTGTTGTTACCTACCCTTACCACCTGGGGGGCGGCCCATCAGGAAGTCCAGGATCCAGTTGCAGAGGGAGGTGCTTAGTCCCAGGGACCTTAACTTAGTGATGAGCTTTGAGGGCACTATGGTGTTGAACGCTGAGCTGTAGTCAATGAATAGCATTTTCACGTAGGTGTTCCTTTTGACCAGGTGTGAAAAGGCAGTGTGGAGAGCAATAGAGATTGCATCATCTGTGGATCTGTTGGGGCGGTATGCAAATTGGAGTGGGTCTAGGGTTTCTGGGATAATGGTGTTGATGTGAGCCATGACCAGCCTTTCAAAGCACTTCATGGTTACAGACGTGAGTGCTACGGGTCGGTAGTGATTTAGGCAGGTTACCTTGGTGTTCTTGGGCACAGGGACTATGGTGGTCTGCTTGAAACATGTTGGTATTACAGACTCAGACAGGGAGAGGTTGAAAATGTCAGTGAAGACACTTGCCAGTTGGTCAGCGCATGCTTGGAGTACACGTCCTGGTAATCCGTCTGTTGACCTGTTTAAAGGTCTTACTCACGTCGGCAAAGGAGAGTGTGATCACACAGTCGTCCGGAACAGCTGATGCTCTCATGCATGTTTCAGTGTTACTTACCTCGATGTGAGCATAGAAGTAATTTAGCTTGTCTGGTAGGCTCGTGTCACTGGGCAGCTCGCGGCTGTGCTTCCCTTTGTAGTCTGTAATAGTTTTCAAGCCCTACCACATCCGACGACCGTCAGAGCCGGTGTACCATGATTCGATCTTAGTCCTGTATTGACGCTTTGCCATGAAAATGAACTTAATCCCCAAAAAACATTTCCACTGCATTTTAGCCCTGTCACAAAAGCACCAGCTGCCATCATGTTAGTGATTCTCTCGTTAACACAGGTGAGAGTGTTGACGAGGACAAGGCTGGAGATCACTCTGTCATGCTGATTGAGTTAGAATAACAGACTGGAAGCTTTAAAAGGAGGGTGGTGCTTGAAATCATTCTTCCTCTGTTAACCATGGTTACCTGCAAGGAAACACGTGCCGTCATCATTGCTTTGCACAAAAAGGGCTTCACAGTCAAGGATATTGCTGCTAGTAAGATTGCACCTAAATCAACCATTCATCGGATCATCAAGAACTTCAAGGAGAGAGGTTCAATTGTTGTGAAGAAGGCATCCCAAGAAAGTCCAGCAAGCGCCTTGACCGTCTCCTAAAGTTGATTCAGCTGTGGGATCGGGGCACCACCAGTGCAGAGCTTGCTCAGGAATGGCAGCAGGCAATGTGAGTGCATCTGCACGCACAGTGAGGCGAATACTTTTGGAGGATGGCCTGGTGTCAAGAAGGGCAGCAAAGAAGCCACTTCTCTCCAGGAAAAACATCAGGGACAGACTGATATTCTGCAAAGGGTACAGGGATTGGATTGGACTGCTGAGGCCTGGGGTAAAGTCATTTTCTCTGATGAATCCCCTTTCTGATTGTTTGGGGCATCCGGAAAACACCTTGTCCGGAGAAGACAAGGTGAGCGCAACCATCAGTCCTGTGTCATGCCAACAGTAAAGCATCCTGAGACCATTCATGTGTGGGGTTGCTTCTCAGCCAAGGGAGTGGGCTCACTCACAATTTTGCCGAAGAACACAGCCATGAATAAAGAATGGTACCAACACATCCTCCGAGAGCAACTTCTCCCAACCATCCAAGAACAGTTTGGTGACGACCAATGCCTTTTCCAGCATGATGGAGAACTTGCCATAAGGCAAAAGTGATAACTAAGTGGCTCGGGGAACAAAACATCAACATTTTGGGTCCATGGCCAGGAAACTCCCCAGACCTTAATCCCATTGAGAACTTGTGGTCGATCCTCAAGAGGCGGGTGGACAAACAAAACCCCACAAATTCTGACAAACTCCAAGCATTGATTATGCAAGAATGGGCTGTGGATGTGGCCCAGAAGTTAATTGACAGCATGCCAGGGCGGATTGCAGAGGTCTTGAAAAACAAGGGTCAACACTGCAAATATTGACTCTCTGCATAAACGTAATGTAATTGTCAATAAAAGCCTTTGACACTTATGAATGCTTGTAATTATACTTCAGTATACCATAGTAACATCTGACAAAAATATCTCATAACACTGAAGCAGCGAACTTTGTGAAGACCAATACTTGAGTCATTCTCAAAACGTTTGACCACGACTGTAGTTCGACCACAATACTAACCTAAATGACAGAGTAAAAAGAAGCCTGTACAGAATACAAATATTGCAAAACATGTATACTGTTTGCAAAAAGGCACTAGTAAAACTGCAAAAAAATGTGGCAAAGAAATGAATGTCCTGAATACAAAGTAATACATTTGCCAAAGTTTCTAAAAAACTGTTTTTGCTTTGTCATTATGGGGTAGTGTGTGTAGATTGAAGTTTTGAATTTAAAAAAAATCCATTTTAGAATAAGGCTGTATTGAGTGAATACTTACGTAAAATAGATATTTCTGTATTTAATTTAAACATTCAAACATTTTCTAAAAACATGTTTTCACTTTGTCATTATGGGGTATTGTGTGTAGATGGGTGAGAAAAATCAATTGAATCCATTTTGAATTCAGGCTGAAACAACAAAATGTGGAATATGTCTAGGGGTATGAATACTTTCTCAAGGCTTTGTGGTCACTTTATGACATGGGAGGTAGAGAGAGAGAGATTCACCTCTTCCTTCACTGTGAGAAAAACTAAAAGACCAGAGAACACTATTTTGAGAAATTCAAGTCAATGATACCAAAATGTTAGAGACTTGGAAGATGTTGACAAATGAATAACACCATTAAGAGAGGGACAAACAGGAAATGTTTTATCATGTCATAGCATGAGGGACAAATATGTTTCATCATGTCATAGCGTGAAGGAGAGTGAGTGACCATTAGATAAACACACTATTCTTTGGATGTACATCATTACGTTACTTCGTACATTTTAGTCATTTAGCAGACGCTCTTATCCAGAGCGACTTAGTTAGCGAGTGCATACATTTTTTCATACTGGCCCCCCGTGGGAAACGAACCCACAACCCTGGCGTTGCAAGCGCCATGCTCTACCAACTGAGCTACACGGGGCCTTGACTTTTTGTATATGTTGAACACAAACACTTAAAATTGCCTCCACAGTTAGAACGACTCTGGAGGGAATCTTACAGACTCCTGACCAATCAGGAGGGAATCTTACAGACTCCTGACCAATCAGGATGGAATCTTACAGGCTCCTGACCAATCAGGAGGGAATCTTACAGACTCCTGACCAATCAGGAGGGGATCTTACAGACTCCTGACCAATCGGGAGGGAATCTTACAGGCTCCTGACCAATCAGGAGGGAATCTTACAGACTCCTGACCAATCAGGAGGGGATCTTACAGACTCCTGACCAATCAGGAGGGAATCTTACAGGCTCCTGACCAATCAGGAGGGGAATCTTACAGGCTCCTGACCAATCAGGAGGGGATCTTACAGACTCCTGACCAATCAGGAGGGGAATCTTACAGGCTCCTGACCAATCAGGAGGGGATCTTACAGACTCCTGACCAATCAGGAGGGAATCTTACAGACTCCTGACCAATCAGGAGGGGATCTTACAGACTCCTGACCAATCAGGAGGGAATCTTACAGGCTCCTGACCAATCAGGAGGGGAATCTTACAGGCTCCTGACCAATCAGGAGGGGATCTTACAGACTCCTGACCAATCAGGAGGGAATCTTACAGGCTCCTGACCAATCAGGAGGGAATCTTACAGACTCCTGACCAATCAGGAGGGAATCTTACAGGCTCCTGACCAATCAGGAGGGAATCTTACAGACTCCTGACCAATCAGGAGGGGATCTTACAGACTCCTGACCAATCAGGAGGGAATCTTACAGGCTCCTGACCAATCGGGAGGGGATCTTACAGACTCCTGACCAATCGGGAGGGAATCTTACAGACTCCTGACCAATCGGGAGGGAATCTTACAGACTCCTGACCAATCGGGAGGGAATCTTACAGGCTCCTGACCAATCGGGAGGGGATCTTACAGACTCCTGACCAATCAGGAGGGGATCTTACAGACTCCTGACCAATCAGGAGGGAATCTTACAGGCTCCAGACCAATCAGGAGGGGATCTTACAGACTCCTGACCAATCGGGAGGGAATCTTACAGACTCCTGACCAATAGGGAGGGAATCTTACAGACTCCTGACCAATCAGGAGGGGATCTTACAGACTCCTGACCAATCAGGAGGGGATCTTACAGACTCCTGACCAATCAGGAGGAAATCTTACAGGCTCCTGACCAATCAGGAGGGAATCTTACAGACTCCTGACCAATCAGGAGGGAATCTTACAGGCTCCTGACCAATCAGGAGGGGATCTTACAGACTCCTGACCAATCGGGAGGGAATCTTACAGGCTCCTGAACAATCAGGAGGGAATCTTACAGACTCCTGACCAATCAGGAGGGAATCTTACAGACTCCTGACCAATCAGGAGGGGATCTTACAGACTCCTGACCAATCAGGAGGGAATCTTACAGGCTCCTGACCAATCAGGAGGGGATCTTACAGGCTCCTGACCAATCGGGAGGGAATCTTACAGACTCCTGACCAATCAGGAGGGAATCTTACAGACTCCTGACCAATCAGGAGGGGATCTTACAGACTCCTGACCAATCAGGAGGGAATCTTACAGGCTCCTGACCAATCAGGAGGGAATCTTACAGGCTCCTGACCAATCAGGAGGGAATCTTACAGACTCCTGACCAATCAGGAGGGAATCTTACAGACTCCTGACCAATCAGGAGGGGATCTTACAGACTCCTGACCAATCAGGAGGGAATCTTACAGGCTCCTGACCAATCAGGAGGGGATCTTACAGACTCCTGACCAATCGGGAGGGAATCTTACAGACTCCTGACCAATCGGGAGGGAATCTTACAGACTCCTGACCAATCGGGAGGGAATCTTACAGACTCCTGACCAATCGGGAGGGAATCTTACAGACTCCTGACCAATCAGGAGGGAATCTTACAGACTCCTGACCAATCAGGAGGGAATCTTACAGACTCCTGACCAATCAGGAGGGAATCTTACAGACTCCTGACCAATCAGGAGGGAATCTTACAGACTCCTGACCAATCAGGAGGGAATCTTACAGACTCCTGACCAATCAGGAGGGAATCTTACAGACTCCTGACCAATCAGGAGGGAATCTTACAGGCTCCTGAACAATCAGGAGGGGATCTTACAGACTCCTGACCAATCAGGAGGGAATCTTACAGGCTCCTGACCAATCAGGAGGGGATCTTACAGACTCCTGACCAATCAGGAGGGAATCTTACAGACTCCTGACCAATCAGGAGGGAATCTTACAGACTCCTGACCAATTGTGCAATTTTGTGTATTTATTTGGTCTGATCTTAACTTTTTTTGTACATAAATGTTTTCGTTTCCTAAAAGAGCTTTCTGGACATCAGATCACTCACCTCAATTTAGATGAGGATTTCTACTTCAATGAGTCGGTGGCGAAGGACATGGCTCATCAAAAGGAAGAGGCGGCGTTATAGAGTACCTGACGAGATAGACGTTGGAAAGTGGATAAACCAGCCCTATCCTTCTATTGGTGAACGTGAAATCACACTCTGTTCGAGACTATCCTATCAATGGGATCTGAAGAACGGTCATATCCTGTTTCTCAGAGTTGTGGCTGAACAAATATGTTTTTTCTATATGTAGCGGACATGGTTGCTCATGGTGATGAGGTAGCCCTTACTGCAAACTTCAAAACCAGTGGAGACCCTGGTTCATATCCCGCGTGTTACATTGGCACCGTCGGGCGGGCTCTCGTTGGTGAGGAGGTGAAAGGAGGGTGAATGTAGCGGACATGAGTCGGGGTCACATGATGAGGTCACATGTCCTGCCAGCGAACTTCAAAACCAATGTCTGTTTTTTTTTCAGACAACAGGGAATTTCCTCTTGGTTTAATGGTCTAAGATGTTGGTTGCCCTCGTGGTTCATATCCCGCGTGTTACATAGACGTCGGCATGACACAACGGCTGCGTCGGGTAAACTCAAGGGGGGTGGTGCGCGATCTCTAATATTCAAAAAAGTGTCAATGTCACTTTTTGGACGACCTGACCAAATTCAATAGAAATGTGAGCTATAGATATGTCATTCGCATTGAAAGAAAGTAAGAAACGGTAGATCTGTTCTATGTGTGCTATTTCTATGCTTCCCGTTCTTAAGTTTAGTTTTTGCGTCTTTTACTTTAGGTTTATTTAACCTTTATTTAACTAGGCAAGTCAGTTAAGAACAAATTCTTATTTACAATGACGGCCTACAGCGGCCAAACCCGGACGACGCTGGGCCAATTGTGCGCCGCCCTATGGCACTCCCAATCACGGCCGGTTGTGATACAGCCTGGAATCGAACTAGGGGGTCTGTAGTGACGCCTCAAGCACTGAGAAGTACACCAGCTTCAAAAAAGCTGAAAATACTATATTTTTGGTTATGGAAAATATATTTAACTGCGGTTTAGATGGTACAATACTAGCTTATTTTGTCAAACTGAAATTATGCAAACTATTAGAGTTCTATCAACCAGGAAACGGCAGAGTGATTTCTGCATAGTGCAACTTTAAGGAAGTCTCGACGTTCTGCTCGCCAGAGTTAGAATACTTCATGATAAGCTGTAGACCAAACTATTGACCAAGAGAGTTTCTATATTATTCATAGCTGTCTATTTACCACCACAAACCGATGCTGGCACTAAGACCGCACTCTACGACCTGTATAGGGCCATGAGCAAACAAGGAAATGCTCACCCTGAGGTGGCGCTCCTAGTGGCCGATGATTTTAATGCAACAAAATAGGAAAAACGCGAAGGGGGATGAATACTTTTGCAAGGCACTGTACATGTTGTTTCAAGCAGACCACCATAGTCCCTGTGCCTAAGAACGCCAAGGTAACCTGTCTAAATGACTATCGCCCCATAGCACTCACATACAGTACATTGCTTTGGCAACAGTGGCAACCAGCCATTAATTCCAATAAAGCATTTACTGAAGAGAGCGAGAGAGCGAGAGACCACAGCAAGTGGCTCGGTTCCCGCTCCTTGGTTCCCCGAACAACATCGCAGCTCCACCACCTGGTCACTGCACTAAGAGAGAGAGAGCAGCTCCACCACCTGGTCACTGCACTAAGAGAGAGAGACAGCAGCTCCACCACCTGGTCACTGCACTAAGAGAGAGAGACAGCAGCTCCACCACCTGGTCACTGCACTAAGAGAGAGAGACAGCAGCTCTCACCACCTGGTCACTGCCAAGATCCACCAGCTCAATGGAGCAGCTCGCCCTGCCTGCCACTCCCGGGCTCCAGGACAGACCGCCTGGCACTCCCGGGCTCCAGGACAGACCGCCTGGCACTCCCGGGCTCCAGGACAGACCGCCTGGCACTCCCGGGCTCCAGGACAGACCGCCTGGCACTCCCGGGCTCCAGGACAGACCGCCTGGCACTCCCGGGCTCCAGGACAGACCGCCTGGCACTCCCGGGCTCCAGGACAGACCGCCTGGCACTCCCGGGCTCCAGGACAGACCGCCTGGCACTCCCGGGCTCCAGGACAGACCGCCTGGCACTCCCGGGCTCCAGGACAGACCGCCTGGCACTCCCGGGCTCCAGGACAGACCGCCTGCCACTCCCAGGCTCCAGGACAGACCGCCTGCCACTCCCAGGCTCCAGGACAGACTGCCTGCCACTCTGGGCTCCAGGACAGACTGCCTGCCACTCCAGGGCTCCAGGACAGACTGCCTGCCAGCTTGAGCCCTGGGAGACACCAGCTGCAGCTGACACCAGAACACGGGGAGGGGAGGGGTCCTCAACTAATATCGCACAATAAACAGGCCCAACAAAGCCGTAAACAGTCAGTGTTAAAATCCTTAGGCTAAAGGGAAGGGAAGTGGAAGTCCATATTAAGGCATGTGGAAGTCCATATTAAAAGGCATGAGGAAGTCCATATTAAGTCATGAGGAAGTCCATTTTAAGGCATGAGGAAGTCCATATTAAGGCATGTGGAAGTCCATATTAAGGCATGGGGAAGTCCATATTCATTCCATTACCCAGAAATCAATATTTTAGTGGTTTTCTATCGTCCTTCCAGAGGAACATTTAATCCGATTATACTTGGACCCCCCCATTCCAGAGGAAGGACTACACTTGGACCCCCCCATTCCAGAGGAAGGACTACACTTGGACCCCCCCCCCATTCCAGAGGAAGGACTACACTTGGACCCCCCCCCCCCATTCCAGAGGAAGGACTACACTTGGACCCCCCATTCCAGAGGAAGGACTACACTTGGACCCCCCCATTCCAGAGGAAGGACTACACTTGGACACCCCCATTCCAGAGGAAGGACTACACTTGGACCCCCCCCCCATTCCAGAGGAAGGACTACACTTGGACCCCCCCCCCCCATTCCAGAGGAAGGACTACACTTGGACCCCCCCCATTCCAGAGGAAGGACTACACTTGGACCCCCCCATTCCAGAGGAAGGACTACACTTGGACCCCCCATTCCAGAGGAAGGACTACACTTGGACACCCCCATTCCAGAGGAAGGACTACACTTGGACCCCCCCATTCCAGAGGAAGGACTACACTTGGACCCCCCCATTCCAGTTGAGCAGATGGATAATTTATTAAGAACATCAGTATTTCACGATATGGACTAATCTAATGGGATTAGGGGAATGCTTGATGAAGACCAGTATCTCTCAAACCTTGCGAAAGTATTCACCCCCTTGGCAATTTTCATATTTTGTTGCCTTACAACCTGGATATTAAAATGGATTTCTTGGGGGTTTGTACAATTGGATTGAGGTCTGGGCTTTGACTAGGCCATTCCAAGACATTTAAATGTTTCCCCTTAAACCACTCGGGTGTTGCTTTAGCAGTGTGCATTGTCCTGCTGGAAGGTGAACCTCCGTCCCAGTCTCAAATCTCTGGAAGACTGAAAACAGGTTTCCCTCAAGAATTTCCCTGTATTTAGCGCCATCCATCATTCCTTCAATTCTGACCAGTTTCCCAGTCCCTGCCGATGAAAAACATCCCCACAGCATGATGCTGCCACCACCATGCTTCACCGTGGGGATGGTGTTCTCGTGGTGATGAGCGGTGTTGGGTTTGCGCCAGACATAGCGTCTTTCTTGATGGCCAAAAAGCTCAATTTCAGTCTCATCTGACCAGAGTACCTTCTTCCATATGTTTGGGGAGTCTCCCACATGCCTTTTGGCGAACACAAAACATGATTGCTTAATTTTTTCTTTAAGCAATGGCTTTTTTCTGGCCACTCTTCCGTAAAGCCCAGCTCTGTGGAGTGTACGGCTTAAAAGTGGTCCTATGGACAGATACTCCAATCTCCGCTGTGGAGCTTTGCAGCTCCTTCAGGGTTATCTTTGGTCTCTTTGTTACCTCTGATTCTCCCCAAAGAATGGAAGAGAGGCGCTGCGACACCTTGTGGACTGGTTATAATAATAAAAAAATGTGTTACTTATTTGTTGTCAATAACCAGGTTTCCATCCAACCATTACCTGAAGTCATGGCAGGGTTGATGGACGTCATGGCAGGGTTGATGGACGTCATGGCAGGGTTGATGGAAGTCATGGCAGGGTTGATGGACGTCATGGCAGGGTTGATGGACGTCATGGCAGGGTTGATGGACGTCATGGCAGGGTTGATGGACGTCATGGCAGGGTTGATGGACGTCATGGCAGGGTTGATGGAAGTCATGGCAGGGTTGATGGAAGTCATGGCAGGGTTGATGGACGTCATGGCAGGGTTGATGGACGTCATGGCAGGGTTGATGGACGTCATGGCAGGGTTGATGGACGTCATGGCAGGGTTGATGGACGTCATGGCAGGGTTGATGGACGTCATGGCAGGGTTGATGGACGTCATGGCAGGGTTGATGGACGTCATGGCAGGGTTGATGGACGTCATGGCAGGGTTGATGGAAGTCATGCGTGCAAATGTAGTTAAGTGTTTTTTTAACATCCATTGCAAAATTATAATATATATACAAAAAAAACTATAGCTCCTCACAGTAAGCTATTTGAAATATCTTTACAACAATCTCCCCCTTGATAATCCTCGGTGTGGAAGAGAATTGGAAGATAAAGTCATTGGCCTATAGGCTATGGGTGTTACTCAATATGCTAACAACCGTGCTCCACACTCACGCTCGAGTGCATTCTCCGACCACGTTCTCTTGAGTACGTTCTTGTGAGGATGAGTGTGGAGAATGCATTAAAAAAATAAAAAATACATTTGAGAAGCACTAGCACTCCCCCTACCTCACGCTTCACCTCCCCATTTACTGAACCCTATACATTTACTGAACCCTATACATTTACTGAACCCTATACATTTACTGAACCCTATACATTTACTGAACCCTATACATTTACTGAACCCTATACACTTACTGAACCCTATACACTTACTGAACCCTATACACAAAGCAACCGTTTCACTTCAAAACTACCAGCTAGCTTTATGTGAATCATAATATGTAGCTAACCAGATAGTTTAAACAGGCAAAAATGACCTAAAACTAATATTATGCAAGATAGATGTCAATTCTTCGTGGCTATCTGACTAGCTAACAGTAGTAGTAGCTAGCCAGTTAGCCCTATTGACTTCTTATGGGTTTGTGATCTACAGTATGTAGGCAGGTAAACATGCCAAAATTAACACCAAATGTATTTAACGTATCAAGATAAAATATTGTAGTCAGGCAACATATGAGATGTGAATAGGCAACATCTCATTCCGAAGTCGGAGTGTATTATCTCTTGCTTCAGCTCAAATAATGGCCACAATTGATTTAATTAAAATGTAATTCTTTATGTGGTTGCGTCATATATTTGCATATTTTCCATTGGAGCTTGCATTGACACATGTACAAAACGGAGTACGCATTCGAGAAGAGCCCTCCATGCTCCGTTTCGCACACTTTGATTTGGACTCATACTCCGACCCTCCCGTGCTCCAATTTGCGTGCTCAGAGCAGGGCAGTAAGCATTTTGAAAAACACCCTATGAGTTCCATGCGCTCATTTCTTTAGCCGACAGTGGATCACAGCGTATCAATGTTTCCATACGGCAGAGGCTGGTGATTAGTTTACTTTTAACTTTGAGATTTGTATCATTTTAATTCAGATGTTTATGATTAACCACGTGACAATGATTTTGAGAAATTAACATTGTTGATATGAAACTGTTCCACGAAAATGCACATATGAAAATCATAACTTATGCAGAATGGTAGGATAAATTGTAAGTGTCCCCAAACTTGAAACTCAAAACGCCACCTATGAAGTCCATAAACAATTATTGCCTCCACATTTCCATGGTCGGATTTTGCCTATAGGCAAGGTAAGACATTCCTCATAATATGAAATAAAACGTTCAGGTTTCAAACAATTAAGTATGTTTTCAAAACGCTACAGCCTCCAGCTAACGTTGTAGTGGTGGGTGACGCGCTGACTGACTGTTGCCTGCACTCTAATTGGAGGTGCGCTTCAATTACCAGCTGAGAAATAGTAGCTATGTTTAATCATGCACCAAAACTGTTAACATTTGATTGCATTTAGAATCGAATTGCTGCACATGAATGGGCTTATATAAGCTCATGTTTTACCCCAGCAGAGAAAAATCCCTCTCAGAATATAGAGGGGGATAGTTGTGTTGAATAAATAAGATACAAGACTAACGAAAAAACACACACAGGACAAATTAATTCCACTAAATTATGCAAATTAACCTATAGACAGATAAGCATGATGGTCAAATGTATTTGCAGCAACTGGTATTTCCATCAATAAACATAAAAGCATTATTTTGCAATGGGATTTTTTTTCTACCGGTCATTTTGGCCAGCAACAGTTATATCTAAACATCGGCTTTTCATTTACGTTGGGGGGGTGGCAGTTAATGACGAGTAGACATATATCCTCTTCATCGAGGAAAGGTGGGAGAGGAGAGGTGGGAGAGGAGAGGAGAGGTGGGAGAAGAGAGAGAGAGAGGAGAGGAGAGGAGAGGTGGGAGAAGAGAGAGAGGAGAGGTGGGAGAGGAGAGGAGAGGAAAGGTGGGAGAGGAGAGGAGAGGACGGGAGAGGAGAGGTGGGAGAAGAGAAGACAGGAGAAGGTGGGAGAGGAGAAGGTGGGAGAAAGGTGGGAGAGGAGAGGTGGGAGAGGAGAGGAGAAGGTGGGAGAGGAGAGGAGAAGGTGAGAGAGGAGAGTAGAGGTGGGAGAGGAGAGGAGTGGTGGGAGAGGAGAGGAGTGGTGGGAGAGGAGAGGAGTGGTGGGAGAGGAGAGAAGAGGTGGGAGAGGAGAGAAGAGGTGGGAGAGGAGAGAAGAGGTGGGAGTGGAGAGTAGAGGTGGGAGTGAGAGAGACGTGGGAGTGAAGAAATGGGAGTGAAGAGGTGGGAGAGGAGAGGTGGGAGAGGAGAGGTGGGAGAGGAGAGGTGGGAGAGGAGATGACAGGAGAGAGGTGGAAGAGGAGAGGACAGGAGAGGTGGGAGAGGAGAGGACAGGAGAGGTGGAAGAGGAGAGGACAGGAGAGGTGGAAGAGGAGAGGACAGGAGAGGTGGGAGAGGAGAAGGTGGGAGAGGAAAGGTGGGAGAGGAAAGGTGGGAGAGGAAAGGTGGGAGAGGAAAGGTGGGAGAGGAGAGGAGAGAGAGGAGAGGAGAGAGAGGAGAGGTGGGAGAAGAGAGGAGAGGACGGGAGAGGAGAGGTGGGAGAGGAGAAGTTGGGAGAGGAGAGGTGGGAGAGGAGAGGACGGGAGAGGAGAGGTGGGAGAGGAGAGGTGGGAGAGGAGAGGTGGGAGAGGAGAGGTGGGAGAGGAGAGTAGAGGTGGGAGAGGAGAGTAGAGGTGGGAGAGGAGAGTAGAGGTGGGAGAGGAGAAGGTGGGAGAGGAGAGGAGGGAGAGGAGAGGAGGGAGAGGAGAGGAGAAGAGAAGGTGAGAGAGGAGCGTAGAGGTGGGAGAGGAGAGAAGTGGAGAAGGTGGGAGACGAGAGGTGGGAGAGGACAGGAGAGGTGGGAGAAGAGAGTAGAGGTGGGAGAAGAGAGTAGAGGTGGGAGAAGAGAGTAGAGATGGGAGAAGAGAGTAGAGGTGGGAGAAGAGAGGTGGGAGAGGAGAGGACAGGAGAGAGGTGGGAGAGGAGAGGACAGGAGAGAGGTGGGAGAGGAGAGGACGGGAGAGGAGAGGTGGGAGAAGAGAGGAGAGGACGGGAGAGGAGAGGTGGGAGAAGAGAGGAGAGGACGGGAGAGGAGAGGTGGGAGAAGAGAGGAGAGGACGGGAGAGGAGAAGGTGGGAGAGGACAGGTGGGAGAGAGGTGGGAGAGGAGAGGTGGGAGAGTAGAGGTGGGAGAGGAGAGTAGAGGTGGGAGAGGAGAGTAGAGGTGGGAGAGGAGAGTAGAGGTGGGAGAGGAGAGGAGAAGGTGGGAGAGGAGAGGAGGGAGAGGAGAGGAGAAGGTGAGAGAGGAGAGTAGAGGTGGGAGAGGAGACGTGGGAGAGGAGAGAAGACGTGGGAGAGGAGAGAGACGTGGGAGAGGAGAGGACGGGAGAGGAGAGGTGGAGGAGAGTAGAGGTGGGAGAGGAGAGTAGAGGTGGGAGAGGAGAGGTGGCAGAGGAGAGGTGGCAGAGGAGAGGTGGCAGAGGAGAGGACAGGAGAGGTGGGAGAGGAGAAGACAGGAGAGGTGGAAGAGGAGAGTAGAGGTGGGAGAGGAGAAGGTGGGAGAGGAGAGGAGAAGGTGGGAGAGGACAAGGTGGGAGAGGAGAGAAGAAGGTGGGAGAGGAGAGAAGTGGAGAAGGGGGGAGAGGAGAGGAGAAGGTGGGAGAGGAGAGGGCAGGAGAGGAGAAGAGAGGGTGGGAGAGGACAGGAGAGATGGGAGAGGACAGCAGAGGTGGGAGAGGACAGGACAGGAGAGAGGTGGGAGAGAGAGGACAGGAGAGAGGTGGGAGAGAGAGGACAGGAGAGAGGTGTGAGAGAGAGGACAGGAGAGAGGTGTGAGAGAGAGGACAGGAGAGAGGTGGGAGAGGAGAGGAGAAGGTGGGAGAGGAGAGGAGAAGGTGGGAGAGGAGAGGAGAAGGTGGGAGATGAGAAGGTGGGAGAGGAGAAGACAGGAGAAGGTGGGAGAGGACGGAGAGGACAGGAGAGAGGTGGGAGAGGAGAGGACAGGAGAGGAGTGGTGGGAGAAGAGAGGTGGGAGAGGAGAGGAGAGGACAGGTGGGAGAGGGGATGGAGAGGACAGGAGAGGTGGAAGAGAGGTGGGAGAGGACAGGACAGGAGAGGAGTGGTGGGAGAGGAGAGGACAGGAAAAGGTGGGAGAGAGGATGGAGAGGACAGGAGAGAGGTGGGAGAGGAGAGGAGAGGACAGGAGAGGAGTGGTGGGAGAAGAGAGGTGGGAGAGGAGAGGACAGGAGAGGTGGGAGAGAGAGGTGGGAGAGGAGAGGAGAAGAGAAGGTGGGAGAGGAGAGGACAGGAAAAGGTGGGAGAGGGGATGGAGAGGACAGGAGAGGTGGGAGAGGACAGGAGAGAGGTGGGAGAGGACAGGACAGGAGTGGTGGGAGAGGAGAGGACAGGAAAAGGTGGGAGAGAGGATGGAGAGGACAGGAGAAGGTGGGAGAGGAGAGGGTTGCCGAGGAGAGGAGAAGGTGGGAGATGAGAGGAGAGTAGAGGTGGGAGAGGAGAGGAGGGAGAGGGAGGAGAAGGTGGGAGAGGAGAGGACAGGAGAAGGTGGGAGAGGAGAGGTTGCCGAGGAGAGGAGAAGGTGGGAGAGGGGAGGAGAGTAGAGGAGGGAGAGGAGAAGGTGGGAGAGGAGAGGACAGGAGAAGGTAGGAGAGGAGAGGAGAAGGTGGGAGAGGAGAGGAAAAGGTGGGAGAGGAGAAGGTGGGAGAGGAGAGGACAGGAGGAGGTGGAAGACGAGAGGACAAGGTGGGAGAGGAGAAGTTGGGAGAGGCGAGGAGAAGGTGGGAGAGGAGAGGAGAAGGTGGGAGAGGAGAGGAGAGGTGGGAGAGGAGAGGACAGGAGAGGTGGGAGAGGAGGGGAGAAGGTAGGAGAGGAGAAGGTGGGAGAGAGGAGGACAGGAGAGGTGGGAGAGGAGAGGACAGGAGAGGTGGGAGAGAGGAGAGGACAGGAGAGGTAGGAGAGGACAGGAGAGGTGGGAGAGGAGAGGTGGGAGAGGAGAGGTGAGAGAGGAGAAAACAGGAGAGGTGGGAGAGAGACTAACACACCCTGATTCCAGGAGCACTCTTCTTTGCCTCAGCCTTCAACCTCATCAACTTCAGAGCTGACTTGGTCTTCTTGTAGTCTTGTTTACCTGAAATATAATAAATATATAAATCAATGAAAGAAATACATTACGAAAGAAAACCAGTCTTAAAGAATGAGGACTTGTAAACTGCACTGTGGTAATTTAATTTAATTAACCGCACACACAAAGTGATATATTTTTGTGCTTCTTTCTGAGGTGAAGCCAGCGGACAAATTGGCCACCAGATAAGGTGGAGGGGTGTGGACGGGTGGAGGAGGGGTGAGGAGGCAGTGGGGTGGAGGGGTGGCGGAGAGGCAGTGGGGTGGAGGGGGGGGGGGGGGCGGCGAGGCAGTGGGGTGGAGAGGCAGTGGGGTGGAGGAGGGGTGGAGAGGCAGTTGGGTGGAGAGGCGGAGAGGCAGTGGGGTGGAGGGGGGGGGGGTGGAGAGGCAGTGGGGTGGAGAGGCGGAGAGGCAGTGGGGTGGAGGAGGGGTGGAGAGGCAGTGGGGTGGAGAGGCAGTGGGGTGGAGAGGCAGTGGGGTGGAGAGGCAGTGGGGTGGGGGGGGGGTGGAGAGGCAGTGGGGTGGAGGGGCGGAGAGGCAGTGGGGTGGAGAGGCAGTGGGGCGGAGAGGCAGTGGGGCGGAGAGGTAGTGGGGTGGAGGAGGGGTGGAGGAGGGGTGGAGGAGGGGTGGAGAGGCAGTGGGGTGGAGGAGGGGTGGAGAGGCAGTGGGGTGGAGAGGCGGTGGGGTGGAGAGGCGGTGGGGGTGGAGAGGCGGTGGGGTGGAGAGGGGGTGGGGTGGAGGAGGGGTGGAGAGGCAGTGGGGTGGAGAGGCAGTGGGGTGGAGAGGGGGTGGGGTGGAGAGGGGGTGGGGTGGAGAGGCAGTGGGGCGGAGGGGGGGTGGGGTGGCGAGGGGGTGGGGTGGAGAGGCGGAGAGGCAGTGGGGTGGAGAGGCGGAGAGGCAGTGGGGTGGAGAGGGGGTGGGGTGGAGAGGCGGAGAGGCAGTGGGGTGGAGAGGCGGAGAGGCAGTGGGGTGGAGAGGCGGAGAGGCAGTGGGGTGGAGAGGGGGTGGGGTGGAGAGGCAGTGGGGTGGAGAGGGGGTGGGGTGGAGAGGGGGTGGGGGTGGCGAGGCAGTGGGGGTGGCGAGGCAGTGGGGTGGAGAGGGGGTGGGGTGGAGAGGCAGTGGGGCGGAGAGGCAGTGGGGCGGAGAGGCAGTGGGGCGGAGAGGGGGTGGGGTGGAGAGGGGGTGGGGTGGAGAGGCGGAGAGGCAGTGGGGTGGAGAGGGGGTGGGGTGGAGAGGCGGAGAGGCAGTGGGGTGGAGAGGGGGTGGGGTGGAGAGGCGGAGAGGCAGTGGGGTGGAGGGGGGGGGGGGGTGGAGAGGCAGTGGGGCGGAGGGGGGGGTGGGGTGGAGAGGGGGTGGGGTGGAGAGGCGGAGAGGCAGTGGGGTGGAGAGGCGGAGAGGCAGTGGGGTGGAGAGGGGGTGGGGTGGAGAGGCAGTGGGGCGGAGGAGGGGCAGTGGGGTGTCCTTGGTGACTATAGGAGACTGCCCAGAATGAGGTCTGGCTGAGTGCTGTCAACACACAGGGCCAGTTTACAGACACACTCCTAGAGAGTTACCATCTGCAACTCACTCCTAGAGAGTTACCATCTGCAACTCACTCCTAGAGAGTTACCATCTGCAACTCACTCCTAGAGAGTTACCATCTGCAACTCACTCCTAGAGAGTTACCATCTGCAACTCACTCCTAGAGAGTTACCATCTGCAACTCACTCCTAGAGAGTTACCATCTGCAACTCACTCCTAGAGAGTTACCATCTGCAACTCACTCCTAGAGAGTTACCATCTGCAACTCACTCCTAGAGAGTTACCATCTGCAACTCACTCCTAGAGAGTTACCATCTGCAACTCACTCCTAGAGAGTTACCATCTGCAACACACTCCTAGATAGTTACCATCTGCAACACACTCCTAGATAGTTACCATCTGCAACACACTCCTAGATAGTTACCATCTGCAACACACTCCTAGATAGTTACCATCTGCAACTCACTCCTAGAGAGTTACCATCTGCAACTCACTCCTAGAGAGTTACCATCTGCAACTCACTCCTAGAGAGTTACCATCTGCAACTCACTCCTAGAGAGTTACCATCTGCAACTCACTCCTAGAGAGTTACCATCTGCAACACACTCCTAGATAGTTACCATCTGCAACACACTCCTAGAGAGTTACCATCTGCAACACACTCCTAGAGAGTTACCATCTGCAACTCACTCCTAGAGAGTTACCATCTGCAACTCACTCCTAGAGAGTTACCATCTGCAACTCACTCCTAGAGAGTTACCATCTGCAACTCACTCCTAGAGAGTTACCATCTGCAACTCACTCCTAGAGAGTTACCATCTGCAACTCACTCCTAGAGAGTTACCATCTGCAACTCACTCCTAGAGAGTTACCATCTGCAACACACTCCTAGAGAGTTACCATCTGCAACACACTCCTAGAGAGTTACCATCTGCAACACACTCCTAGAGAGTTACCATCTGCAACTCACTCCTAGAGAGTTACCATCTGCAACTCACTCCTAGAGAGTTACCATCTGCAACTCACTCCTAGAGAGTTACCATCTGCAACTCACTCCTAGAGAGTTACCATCTGCAACTCACTCCTAGAGAGTTACCATCTGCAACTCACTCCTAGAGAGTTACCATTTGCAACTCACTCCTAGATAGTTACCATCTGCAACTCACTCCTAGATAGTTACCATCTGCAACTCACTCCTAGATAGTTACCATCTGCAACTCACTCCTAGATAGTTACCATCTGCAACTCACTCCTAGATAGTTACCATCTGCAACTCACTCCTCGATAGTTACCATCTGCAACTCACTCCTCGATAGTTACCATCTGCAACTCACTCCTCGATAGTTACCATCTGCAACTCACTCCTAGATAGTTACCATCTGCAACACACTCCTAGATAGTTACCATCTGCAACTCACTCCTAGATAGTTACCATCTGCAACTCACTCCTAGATAGTTACCATCTGCAACTCACTCCTAGATAGTTACCATCTGCAACTCACTCCTAGATAGTTACCATCTGCAACTCACTCCTAGATAATCACTCTAATAGGCCTTGGCCTCCCACATACAGACCTTAAAGGGAGCCAAGCTGCATCTCTCTCATACAACTCCTACACTGTGTGTAACAGACTGGGGGAACTCATTAGGAGACAGAATGTCAAACAGTATGTCTGGTGGTAAAGCTCTGCGGTTCACAACAATTTCATTCAGCATTGAAGAAAATGGTACACAATACTCCGAGCACAAAGGGTTCCACTTAATAGCAAACGGAATACTATCTTGCACTGGTTATAGTGTAACTCCATACAACTAGGCCCAGGTTAACTCCAGTTTTAGCAGCTTGTTAAAGCATTACCAACCCGCACCTGTAATGGTTTTGGAATTTATATTTATTGTGGATCCCCATTACTCTTCCTGGGGTCCAGCAACATTAAAGACAGTTACATACAGTTTAAAATATTACATGACGTTACATTTCATAACACCTTTATCCAACCCCATTCAGTTGTGTTCCCTCAGGCCACATATTTACAATACAACATCCATGTGCGTGTGTGTATATAGTCCGTGTCTTATCATATGTTTGTGTGTCTGTGTGTGTCTCTTCACAGTCCCCGTTGTTCCATAAGGTGTATTTTTACCTGTTTTTTCAATCTGATTCTACTGCTTGCATCAGTTACCTGATGTGGAATAGAGTTCCATGTAGTCATGGCTCTATGTAGTACTGTGCGCCTCCCATAGTCTGTTCTGGACTTGGGGACTGTGAAGAGACCTCTGGTGGCATGTCTTGTGGGGTATGCATGGGTGTACAGACTAAATACCTACAGTAATTGTGTTCCGACTAAGCCTGCAAGGAGAGATTAGTCAGTCAACTTCCTGTCATCGCAGTGTTAAGATACACACCCACTCCAACATCTGCTCTATATGAACAGGTCATTGTTGCCAAATTCAAATTCTTTGGGTGAACAATGGCACTTAATCACAATATCCTGAATCCAGTCCGATATTTTCTGTAGAGCAACTCCTTACAACGTTCGCAGGACTCACAGTCTATAACTAGGGTGGCTGGAGTCTTTGACAATTTTGAGGGCCTTCCTCTGACACCGCCTGGTATAGAGGTCCTGGATGGCAGGAAGCTTGGCCCCAGTGATGTACTGGGCCGTACGCACTACCCTCTGTAGTGCCTTGCGGTCGGAGGCCGAGCAGTTGCCATACCAGGCGGTGATGCAACCAGTCAGGATGCTCTCGATGGTGCAGCTGTAGAACTTTGAGGATCTGAGGACCCAAGTCAAATCTTTTCAGTCTCCTGAGGGGAGACTCATGCCCTCTTCACAACTGTCTTAGTGAGTTTGGACCATGTTAGTTTGTTGGTGATGTGGACACCAAGGAACTTGAAGCTCTCAACCTGTTCCACTACAGCCCCGTCGATGAGAATGGGGGCGTGCTCAGTCCTCTTTTTTTCCCCCTGTAGTCCACAATCATCTCCTTTGTCTTGATCATGTTGAGGGAGAGGTTGTTATCCTGGCACCACATGGCCAGGTCTCTGACCTCCTCCCTATAGGCTGTCTCATCGTTGTCGGTGATCAGGCCTACCACTGTTGTGTCGTCAGCAAACTTAATGATGGTGTTGGAGTCTTGCCTGGCCATGCAGTCATGGGTGAACAGGGAGTACAGGAGGGGACTGAGCACGCACCCCTGAAGGGCCCCCGTGTTGAGGATCAGCGTGGCAGATGTGTTGTTACCTACCCTTACCTACTGGGGGCGGCCCGTCAGGAAGTCCAGGATCCAGTTGCAGAGGGAGGTGTTTAGTCCCAGGGTCCTTAGCTTAGTGATGAGCTTTGAGGGCACTATGGTGTTGAACGCTGAGCTGTAGTCAATTAATAGCATTCTCACATAGGTGTTCCTTTTGTCCAGAAGTGCCTTGGTCAGGGAGGTGACCAAGAACCCATTGGTATTTCTGACAGAGCTCCAGAGTTCCTCTGTGGAGAAGGGAGAACCTTCCAGAAGGACAACCATCTCCGCAGCAGTCAACCAATCAGGCCTTTATGGTAGAGTGGCCAGACGGAAGCCACTCCTCAGTAAAAGGCACATGACAGCCCGCTTGGAGTTTGCCAAAAGGCACCTAAAGACTCAGACCAGGAGAAACAAGATTCTCTGGTTTGATGAAACCAAGATTGAAATCTTTGGCCTGAATGCCAAGCGTCAGGTCTGGAGGAAACCTGGCACCATCCCTACGGTGAAGCATGGTGGTGGCAGCATCATGCTGTGGGGATGTTTTTCAGCGGCAGGGACTGGGAGACTAGTCAGGATCGAGAGAAAGATGAACGGAGCAAAGTACAGAGAGATCCTTGATGAAAACTTGCTCCAGAGCGCTTGGGACCGCAGACTGGGGCAAAGGTTCACCTTCCAACAGGACAACAACCCTAAGCACACAGCCAAGACAACGCAGGAGTGGCTTCGGGACAAGTCTCTAAATGTCCTTGAGTGGCCCAGCCAGAGCCCGGACATGAACATCTCTGAAACTGGCTGGGAGGGGTGGAGACTTAATTAACTTAATCGAGCATGTGACGCAATATTTTAGTTGTAGGTGTCCGAGATTAGTCTGAGTGCAACAAGAATCTATAGACTGACACAGACAGACCCTCTCAGATCAACATATATACACAGACAGACCTGAAAATAGCTGTGCAGCGACGCTCCCCATCCAACCTGACAGAGCTTGAGAGGATCTGCAGAGAAGAATTGGAGAAACTTCCCAAATACAGGTGTGCCAAGCTTGTAGCATCATACCCAAGAAGACTCGAGGCTGTAATCGCTGCCAAAAGTGCTTCAACAAAGTACTGAGTAAAGGGTCTGAATACTTAGCAAATGTATTTAAAAGAAAAACTGATTTACCTAACATTTGTCAACCTGTTTTTGCGTTGTCATTATGGGGTATTGTGTGTAGATTGAAGAGGAAAACATTTCATTTAATCCATTTTAGAATAAGGCTGTAACGTGAGGCGGCAAGGGGTCTGAATACTTTCCGAATGCACTGTCGGTTGATCTGAGAGGGTCTGTCTGTGTATATATGTTGATCTGAGAGGGTCTGTCTGTGTCAGTCTATAGATTCTTGTTGCACTCAGACTAATCTCGGACACCTACAACTAAAATGTTGCGTAATTGCGTCACATGCTCGATTAAGTTCATTAAGTCTCCACCCCTCCCAGCCAGTTTCAGGCAAGTATATGGGTCAAAAATCCCCTCCCAAAATCCAAATTGTGATAGAGGGGGGACAGCCAGTCCACGTTGGATCTCCATGCTCTGACCACTGAGGTGCTAAAACTGACAAGCTGTCTGACAGAGGGCATTGTGTGTTTTCCCAGACATAGCTGGTGCCGCATCATTCTACTGGAATCAACCAACCGCCCGCAAATACTGAAAACACCACAGCATCTTCCCTCCCTTGTCCCCCCCCCCCCCCCCGGTTACTGTCCTCATCCCCCCCCCCCCCCGGTTACTGTCCTCATCCCCCCCCCCCCCCGGTTACTGTCCTCATCCCCCCCCCCCCGGTTACTGTCCTCATCCCCCCCCCCCCCGGTTACTGTCCCCCCCCCCCCGGTTACTGTCCTCATCCCCCCCGGTTACTGTCCTCATCCCCCCCGGTTACTGTCCTCATCCACCCGGTTACTGTCCCCCCCCCCCCCCCGGTTACTGTCCCCCCCCCCCCCCTGGTTACTGTCCCCCCCCCCCCCCCGGTTACTGTCCTCACCCCCCCCCCGTCCAGGCGGGTGGACCCCATATTAATAGTATTTAAACCCAGGGTCTTTTTGACAGTGGCTGACGTCACAGAAGCCAGATTAGTGTCAGCCTATGCATTACCTTCCCGTCATTACCAATGACCAAGTGGATTTCCCTTTCTTTCAGGCTTTCAAAAGAAACTAAAATTGCCTGGTGCTGCTATTCTGGAAGATTCTCTTTTTAGCTTATTTGTTATTAACCAGCGGTTCTGTAAAGTTCATTCTGACACATTTGAATTGATGAGTAGGAGAACGGAGAGCAGAGAGCCCCGCGTCCCAAACTGCACCCTATTCCCTTTATAGTGCACTACTTTAGACCAGAGAATGGCACCCTATTCCCTACATAGTGCACTACTTTAGACCAGAGAATGGCACCCTATTCCCTATATAGTGCACTACTTTAGACCAGAGAATGGCACCCTATTCCCTACATAGTGCACTACTTTAGACCAGAGAATGACACCCTATTCCCTATATAGTGCACTACTTTAGACCAGAGAATGGCACCCTATTCCCTATATAGTGCACTACTTTAGACCAGAGAATGGCACCCTATTCCCTATATAGTGCACTACTTTAGACCAGAGAATGGCACCCTATTCCCTATATAGTGCACTACTTTAGACCAGAGAATGGCACCCTATTCCCTATATAGTGCACTACTTTAGACCAGAGAATGGCACCCTATTCCCTATATAGTGCACTACTTTAGACCAGAGAATGGCACCCTATTCCCTATATAGTGCACTACTTTAGACCAGAGAATGGCACCCTATTCCCTATATAGTGCACTACTTTAGACCAGGGCCCTGTGAACCACTATTCCCTTTATAGTGCACTACTTTAGACCAGAGCCCTGTGAACCACTATTCCCACTGTATAGGGAACAGGGTCTGGTTTGGGCCTCAGCCCATCGAAAAGGGGGGGGGGGGGGGGGGGGCAGTATGAAAATGTATGCACTCACTAAACTGTAAGTCGCTCTGGATAAAATGACTAAAATGTTTATGGGCTGAATAATGCGACTAAAGCCTATTGACAATTTCAAAAAGGTTGCAAAAAAACTTGCGCTCTGTTCCTTGCCTGCACACACTGTTCTCTAATCAAGTGGGGCGGCAGGTAGCTTAGTGGTTAAGAGCGCTGTGCCAGTAACCGAAAGGTCCTGACCCGACTAGGTGAAAAATCTGTCGATGTGCCCTTGAGCAAGGCACTTAACCCTAATTGCTCCTGTAAGTCGCTCTGGATAAGAGCGTCTGCTAAATGACTAAAATGTAAATGTGATCAGATTTTCACCCATCAGACTATTCTCTATTTAATCTAATCTTTACTAATATGTAAAATTAGATTTGATTTAGAATGGCCAATTATCAAATGGGCAGGAACAG
This sequence comes from Coregonus ussuriensis, assembly GCA_031479575.1. Classification (NCBI taxonomy): domain Eukaryota; kingdom Metazoa; phylum Chordata; class Actinopteri; order Salmoniformes; family Salmonidae; genus Coregonus; species Coregonus ussuriensis. The sequence goes on along the minus strand of CM062480.1, from coordinate 768,209 downwards.
GGGCAGGAACATGTCATCTGTATGCACGCCAATAGGCTGCTTTTCTGCCAGTTAGTTTTTCCAGTCATTCTGGGTAGGCTACTCCGGTTATTTCATTCCACACATCAACCACTGTTAGAGAAGCTGCATGACAGGTGATACTCCACCCTAACTCTGGATGCCATGGGCTCTCCAACCCTGTTCCTCCAGCTACCCAGTACTCTGGATGCCATGGGCTCTCCAACCCTGTTCCTGTAGCTACCCAGTACTCTGTATGCCATGGGCTCTCCAACCCTGTTCCTGCCATGGGCTCTCCAACCCTATTCCTCCAGCTACCCTGTACTCTGGATGCCATGGGCTCTCCAACCCTGTTCCTCCAGCTACCCAGTACTCTGTATGCCATGGGCTCTCCAACCCTGTTCCTCCAGCTACCCAGTACTCTGGATGCCATGGGCTCTCCAACCCTGTTCCTGCCATGGGCTCTCCAACCCTATTCCTCCAGTTACCCAGTACTCTGGATGCCACGGGCTCTCCAACCCTGTTCCTGCCATGGGCTCTCCAACCCTATTCCTCCAGCTACCCAGTACTCTGGATGCCATGGGCTCTCCAACCCTGTTTCTCCAGCTACCCAGTACTCTGTATGCCATGGGCTCTCCATCCCTGTTCCCTCCAGCTACCCAGTACTCTGTATGCCATGGGCTCTCCAACCCTGTTCCTCCAGCTACCCAGTACTCTGTATGCCATGGGCTCTCCAACCCTGTTCCTCCAGCTACCCAGTACTCTGTATGCCATGGGCTCTCCAACCCTGTTCCTCCAGCTACCCAGTACTCTGTATGCCATGGGCTCTCCAACCCTGTTCCTCCTCCAGCTACCCAGTACTCTGTATGCCATGGGCTCTCCAACCCTGTTCCTCCTCCAGCTACCCAGTACTCTGTATGCCATGGGCTCTCCAACCCTGTTCCTCCAGCTACCCAGTACTCTGTATGCCATGGGCTCTCCAACCCTGTTCCTACAGCTACCCAGTACTCTGTATGCCATGGGCTCTCCAACCCTGTTCCTGTATCTACCCAGTACTCTGTATGCCATGGGCTCTCCAACCCTGTTCCTACAGCTACCCAGTACTCTGTATGCCATGGGCTCTCCAACCCTGTTCCTGTATCTACCCAGTACTCTGTATGCCATGGGCTCTCCATCCCTGTTCCCTCCAGCTACCCAGTACTCTGTATGCCATGGGCTCTCCATCCCTGTTCCCTCCAGCTACCCAGTACTCTGTATGCCATGGGCTCTCCATCCCTGTTCCCTCCAGCTACCCAGTACTCTGTATGCCATGGGCTCTCCATCCCTGTTCCCTCCAGCTACCCAGTACTCTGTATGCCATGGGCTCTCCAACCCTGTTCCTGTATCTACCCAGTACTCTGTATGCCATGGGCTCTCCAACCCTGTTCCATCAGCTACCCAATGCTTAATTTGGGAAAACGTGAAATCTGTTCGGGAACATCGATAGTAATTTCATTAAACTGTTGACAGCCCCTCTCTCTGCTCACTGGAGAAGAGGGGAGGAGATTGAAATGCAGTGTTGCGATATTCTTTAGCTAATGTCAGCCTATTAACTTTGAAAATATTAAATGCCCTATAATTGAAAATATTAAATGTCCTATAATTGAAAATATTAAATGTCCTATAATTGAAAATATTAAATGTCCTATAATTGAAAATATTAAATGTCCTATAATTGAAAATATTAAATGTCCTATAATTGAAAATATTAAATGTCCTATAATTGAAAATATTAAATGCCCTATAATTGTAGGCAAAATCTGATGTCTTTCATTAGGCTAGACCTATTATATACACCAAAGACATCTTAATCAGTATTAAAAAATACTGTTTTTCCTCCTGTAATACGCGGTAGGGTTCGATTCCCACGGGGGGCCAGTATGAATACGCGGTAGGGTTCGATTCCCACGGGGGGCCAGTATGAATACGCGGTAGGGTTCGATTCCCACGGGGGGCCAGTATGAATACGCGGTAGGGTTCGATTCCCACGGGGGGCCAGTATGAAAACGCGGTAGGGTTCGATTCCCACGGGGGGCCAGTATGAAAACGCGGTAGGGTTCGATTCCCACGGGGGGCCAGTATGAAAACGCGGTAGGGTTCGATTCCCACGGGGGGCCAGTATGAAAATGTATGCGCTCACTAACTAAGTTGCTCTGGATAAGAGCGTCTGCTAAAATGACTAAAATGCTAAATGTGATCATGCCCTGCTCATGGGGAAAGACTGGGGGGAGGAGTTGCCCCTAGTTCAGATAGCTGATAGGCCACTAGTTTTGGGGGTTGAGCGGGATAATAATATAATAATAATATCCCATTTAGCAGACGCTTTTATCCAAAGCGACTTACAGTCATGTGTGCATACATTTTTTTGTGCATGAGTGGTCCCGGGGATCGAACCCACTACCCTGGCGTTACAAGCGCCGTGCTCTACCAGCTGAGCTACAGAGGACCGCCGTGCTCTACCAGCTGAGCTACAGAGGACCAGCTGAGCTACAGAGGACCAGCTGAGCTACAGAGGACCAGCTGAGCTACAGAGGACCAGCTGAGCTACAGAGGACCAGCTGAGCTACAGAGGACCACAGAGCTACAGAGGACCACAGAGCTACAGAGGACCAGCTGAGCTACAGAGGACCACAGAGCTACAGAGGACCAGCTGAGCTACAGAGGACCACAGAGCTACAGAGGACCAGCTGAGCTACAGAGGACCACAGAGCTACAGAGGACCAGCTGAGCTACAGAGGACCACATGACTGAGTGATCTGAGTGAGTGAGACCGAGACTGAATGGACAGTGATAACCTCTTCTCTGAGTTCCACCATGTTATTAGAGTAAGCCAGATGCTTTCACCCTTTACTAGCATTCAAGGGCATTACAACCTGGTTCGCCGGTTCTACTTGAGCTACCATGTGTTGTATTACACACACAATCATTATATTAAATTAAATTTGTATTAATCATTTTATCAATTTTTAGGGCTTTTTTCAAGCTTGGGCTCATACACTTAGCTTGGAGTTATTTAAAACTCGTTTTTCAACCACTCCACACATTTCTTGTTAACAAACTATAGTTTTGGCAAATCGGTTAGGACATCTACTTTGTGCAAGACACAGGTAACGTTTCCAACAATTGTTCACAGACAGATTATTTCAATTGGAAAATTCCAGAAAATGATGTCATGGCTTTAGAAGATTTTGATAGGGTAATTTACATCATTTGAGTCAATTGGAGGTGTACCTGTGGGATGTATTTCAAGGCCTACCTTCAAACTCCGTGCCTCTTTGGCTTGACAACATGGGAAAATCAAAAGAAAATCAGCCAAGACCTCAAAAAAAAAAAAAAAAAAAAAAAAAAAAACATTGTAGACCTCCACAAGTCTGGTTCATCCTTGGGAGCAATTTCCAAAAGCCTGAAGGTACCACTTTCATCTGTACAAACAATAGTACGCAAGTATAAACACCATGGGACCACGCAGCCGTCATACCGCTCAGGAAGGAGACACGTTCCGTCTCCTAGAGATGAACGTACTTTGGTAAGAAAAGTGTAAATCAATCCCTGAACAACAGCAAAAGGACCCTGTGAAGATGCTGGAGGAAACAGGTACAAAAGTATCCACAGTAAAACAAGTCCTATACTGACATGACCTTAAAGGCCGCTCAGCAAGGAAGAAGCCACTGCTCCAAAACCTCCATAAAAAAGCCAGACTAAGGTTTGCAACTGCACATGGGGACAAAGATCGTACTTTTTGGAGAAATGTCCTCTGGTCTGATGAAACAAAAATAGAACTGTTTGGCCATAATGACCATCGTTATGTTTGGAGGAAAAAGGGGGATGCTTGCAAGCCGAAGAACACCATCCCAACCGTGAAGCACGGCGGTGGCAGCATCATGCTGTGGGGGTGCTTTGCTGCAGGAGGGACTGGTGCACTTCACAAAATAGATCGCATCATGAGGAAGGAAAATGATGTGGATATATTGAAGCAACATCTCAAGACATCAGTCAGGAAGTTAAAGCTTGGTCGCAAATGGGTCTTCCAAATGGACAATGACCCCAAGCATACTTCCAAAGTTGTGGCAAAATGGCTTAAGGACAACAAAGTCAAGGTATTGGAGTGGCCATCACAAAGCCCTGACCTCAATCCAATAGAATATTTGTGGGCAGAACTGAAAAAGCGTGTGCGAGCAAGGAGGCCTACAAACCTGACTCGGTTACACCAGCTCTGTCAGGAGGAATGGGCCAAAATTCACCCAACTTATTGTGGGAAGCTTGTGGAAGGCTACCCGAAACGTTTGACCCAAGTTAAACAATTTAAAGGCAATGCTACCAAATACTAATTGAGTGTATGTAAACTTCTGACCCACTGGGAATGTGATGAAAGAAATAAAAGCTGAAATAAATCATTCTCTCTACTATTATTCTGACATTTCACATTCTTAAAATAAAGTGGTGATCCTAACTGACCTAAAACAGGGAATATTTACTAGGATTAAATGTCAGGAATTGTGAAAAACTGAGTTTAAATGTATTTGGCTAAGGTGTATGTAAACTTCCGACTTCAACTGTATATATTATATGGAGTGTGTGATTTCAGGGATTTCACGGTAAAGTCTACACCAGTTGTACTGAGCGCATGTAACAAATACAACTTCATTTAGAATGTTTAATTCTGGCGTAACCAGGGATATTCAACTCTGACCCTACGAGGTCTGTAGCCGGCTGGTTTTCTGTTCTACCTGATAATGAATTGCACCACCTGGTGTCCCAGGTCTAAATCAGATTAGAGGGGAACAATGACAAAATAGAGTGGAACTTGGAGGTCCAGAGTTGAGTTTGAAGGGGGTTAGACCAATAAGCTGGAAGGCCAGTGCATGGACAACAATGGTTTATGTGTACTGCCATTTCCTCAGAAACAAACTACTCTCTCATTGGTGCTCCAGGGAATAACACCTTCTCTCATTGGTGGTCCAGGGAATAACACCTTCTCTCATTGGTGGTCCAGGGAATAACACCTTCTCTCATTGGTGGTCCAGCTAGGGACCACAGCTGGCATGCTAAAGGCCTGAACTCATGATTGATATGCAACATATTGTCTTGGTTAGTACATGGACATGTTGGGGGGAGGAATTGGGGAAAAAAACTACAGAAAATACCAAAACTTTAATGGTATTATTAAAGTTTGACAAAACAACTTCTGACAAGAAGATGGCTTGTCCCTAAAGTCACCCTGGTATATAGTGCACTACTTTAGACCAGAGAATGGCACCCTATTCCCTATATAGTGCACTACTTTAGACCAGAGCCCTATGGCACCCTATTCCCTATATAGTGCACTACTTTAGACCAGAGCCCTATGACACCCTATTCCCTATATAGTGCACTACTTTAGACCAGAGAATGGCACCCTATTCCCTATATAGTGCACTACTTTAGACCAGAGCCCTATGGCACCCTATTCCCTATATAGTGCACTACTTTAGACCAGAGCCCAATGGACCCTGCCATTTGGGATGAGGTCGATATCAAAAGAAGATGTTTTTGAAGGATGGAATGTCCTGTCAGTCAGTAATGTAACATGTCATTTAGCAGACGCTTTTATCCAAAGCGACTTACAAATCATGCATGCGTACATTTTACGTATGGGTGGTGCCGGGAATCAAACCCACTACCCTAGCGTTACAAGCGCCGTGCTCTACCAAGTAATGTGACCTCAAATTCTACACATTAGACAGTAGCCTAATCACTCCCAGTCCTTGTTGTGTGACAGAAGCTGTTGAAATTGGACCAGCCCTAGTCAGAATAAGACAATACGAGTCAGTAACCAGGTCTCCATCAGTTTTATGCCAGTAAAGCCTGATGGAAACAGAACATTTGTCGGTAAACGTTCCAAATGTCAAAACAAAACAAACTAGACAAAGTGAGATCATTTTGGGTCGGTAAAATTAATTATGCGAGAAAACGCCGGTGTAAATGCCTTTAAGGGGAAATATTTATATAATAGCAATCATTTGAAATTAAACTTGGAGTCACGCGATGACATGGTGTGTGGTCCTCCCACTATGACTCGGGAAACCATGCAGTTTATTAGGCTACAGATGAAATAAGTTACGATGAACTTCACAGGGTGGTGAAAGTGCACGGTGATGAGCTTGATGCTCCTTTCCAATAAATCTGCTAGCTGTTGGCTAGAGGGCATGTGCCAATACCAGAGTGGGTATTGCTATACAACGCAACATTGTTGGTCAGAAAACCATCAGTAAAATATTCAGGGAATTTAACTGTAAAAGTAATTTTTAACTACGTCATCGCGGCCAGCCTTTTATCCGCAACAAGTCAATTTGATGGAAACACACCTCTGGTGGGAAAATGTGCATATTGTTTTTATGCAGATTTGAGAATATTTGCATGAAAATCTGTCGCCATTTGAATGGAAACCCAGTCAGTCAGTCACATGCTCCCGCTCGCTCTCTCTCTCTCATATTAGAAGCGCAGCATCCAATCCCAGCTCCCGCTGTCAGCCGTATCCAAATCTTATCTAGAAGATGTAGAAAACTGAATCACAGCGCTCCAGGTCCGCAGAGGACCCAGAGAGAGGTGGATGGAGGAATATTTGATAACTGAGACACGTAGGTGTAGATACGTAGCACATAGGTGAGACACGTAGTTACAGATGCATCTCTTTTCCCTATATAGTCGTCAAAAGCACTAGAAAAGGGAGTGCCATATCTCCAAAATATCATACCACGGTATTTAAAAAAGTCATTGGGTTAATTCAACCAAAAATAATGTTCCAGCATTTTTCATCAATTCTGCACTCATTTGAGATCATTTCCACGTAGGGCTGTTCAATATGGGCAAACAATCTAGGCCTTATTTTTAACAAAATGTTGCAATTGCGATTAGACTTGTGATTTAGAGCAAAACACTTGTGTGAACTGTTGAAATCATGGAAATAGAATATAATGGTGGCCACTTTGAATACCGTGTTTGATATGACAACAGGGAGGAGTTATTGTGACAGGGTAGGAACCAAAGTGTTGATAAGTGTTTCCTAGGGGACCCAATCATCTTTGGCTACATTGAGTGTTGTCTTAGCTACTTCATGTAGCTAACATTCACACTTCATGTTTTCCTCTTTGATTTAGAAAGACACTGTTGCACAAAAAACATGCAGATTTAGTTCTACACCAGGCTTTTTTTTAAAACCAGATTTAGGCCCAACTTGCTAAGAAAAGACAAACTAGCTGTTTGCAGACGTAAGAAACAAACTAATAGTGTAATTAGTGGATTTATATTAAGAAGCAAAAGTGAAAACAGCATCGTTGTCATCAACACTGTTTCATGTGTTGCATTGACCGACTGAACACAAGTTGGTCGAGGAACAACCAATGCGCTCTTTGAGTGACAGGGGGGCGTGGCGTGGCGTGTGTGGAAAGCGGCAGACAGAGAGACAGCGAGAGAGACGACTCAAGTAGCAAACTATAAAAATGGACGTTACACACGGAGTATCACATTTAACCAACAAAACATTCACATACCATTATAGAAGGTAAAGTAAAAACCCAAACCGGTCCATGCATCAGTACCGGTACATAGTAAAATACAGTGTACTGCCCAGCCCTAGCCATTTGGGACGCAGGGGCTGCATGTTTTGCCTCCTGGAAGATTTTTGTATTTAACTAGGCAAGTCAGTTAAGAACAAATTCTTATTTACAATGACGGCCTACACCGGCCAAACCCGGACCAATTGTGCGCTGTCCTATGGGACTCCCAATCACCGCCGGTTGTGATACAGCCTGGAATCGAACCAGGGGGTCTGTAGTGACGCCTCAAGCACGGAGATGCTGTGCCTTAGACCGCTGTGCCTTAGACCGCAGTGCCTTAGACCGCAGTGCCTTAGACCGCAGTGCCTTAGACCGCAGTGCCTTAGACCGCAGTGCCTTAGACCGCAGTGCCTTAGACCGCAGTGCCTTAGACCGCAGTGCCTTAGACCGCAGTGCCTTAGACCGCAGTGCCTTAGACCGCAGTGCCTTAGACCGCAGTGCCTTAGACCGCTGTGCCTTAGACCGCTGTGCCTTAGACCGCTGTGCCTTAGACCGCAGTGCCTTAGACCGCTGTGCCTTAGACCGCTGTGCCTTAGACCGCTGTGCCTTAGACCGCTGTGCCTTAGACCGCTGTGCCTTAGACCGCTGTGCCTTAGACCGCTGTGCCTTAGACCGCTGTGCCATTCGGGAGCCATGTTGGTAGTGTATCGGCGGTGCCGGGAGGAGACACCGGGAGCCATGTTGGTAGTGTATCGGCGGTGCCGGGAGGAGACACCGGGAGCCATGTTGGTAGTGTATCGGCGGTGCCGGGAGGAGACACCGGGAGCCATGTTGGTAGTGTATCGGCGGTGCCGGGAGGAGACACCGGGAGCCATGTTGGTAGTGTATCGGCGGTGCCGGGAGGAGACACCGGGAGCCATGTTGGTAGTGTATCGGCGGTGCCGGGAGGGGAAACTTACCGATCTGTTTACGGTACTCCTCGACCGGGGCCCTGGCAGCATCCTTCTTCCCCATCCTCCCTTTACCTGGGAAAAAGAAGAGTTAACATTCTGAGGAGGAAACAGCCTAATGCTAAATATGATATAATATAATATACACATCTTTCGTAATCAAAAGTGGTATTGTATCTAAGCACTTAGGCCTATACACAGTACTGTTTTAAATCAATACTCTGTTTAAGATTGGGGGGGGGGGGGGGGAAGACAGTGTGAGTCAAAGGGCAGGAGTGTTTCTGATGGCATCTAAAACCCCTCTGACCTATTCTCTCTGAAAAACAATCCAACAATTGGACCTTTAAAAACATCCTCCACCGCTTTGACAAACATTCAGTGTTCTGCAGCAGAAAAGAGTGATTAAAAAAAAAAAAAAAAAAAAGAAAATGCTTTCTAAAATAAAATGTTAATTGTCATGACTCTCCTGTGAGGATCCAAAGACCAGGTTTACAATGGATACTTGTTTTTGACACTTCACACCCTGTCGTAAATTTTATGCAGGAGACGATTATTTCCTGACCCCCAGTATTGGCTAAAGAAATGCCTTTTGTCTCCAGATACCTTTTCCCCCCGCCCAAAACTCTAACGTCCAAAAAGTGAATACCGGAACAATATTCCTAACAGGAGAACGTGAGGCCAGGCCATCTGATGCAGCACTCCATCACTCTCCTTCTTGGTAAAATAGCCCTTACACAGCCTGGGGGTGTGTTGGGTCATTGTCCTGTTGAAAAACAAATGATAGTCCCACTAAGCCCAAACCAGATGGGATGGCGTATCGCTGCAGAATGCTGTGGTAGCCATGCTGGTTAACTGTGCCTTGAATTCTAAATAAATCACTGACAGTGTCACCATCAAAGCACCCCCACACCATCACACCTCCTCTTCCATGCTTTACAGTGGGAAATACACATTATGATCATCTTTTGAACCAAAAATCTCCAAAATGGAATCCAGACCAAAGAATACATTTCCACCAGTCTAATGTCCATTGATCGTGTTTCTTGGCCCAAGCAAGCCTCTTCTTCTTATTGGTGTCATTTAGTAGTGGTTTCTTTGCAGCAATTCGACCATGAAAGCCTGATTCACACAGTCTCCTCTGAACAGTTGATGTTGAGATGTGTCTGTTACTTGAACTCTGTGAAGCACTTGAAGAAACTTTCAAAGTAATGATGTACTGTCGTTTATCTTTGCTTATTTCAGCTGTTCTTGCCATAATATGGAAAATGGTCATTTACCAAATAGGGCTATCTTCTGTATACCACCCCTACCTTGTCACAACACAACTGATTGGCGTCAAACGTATTAAGAAGAAAGAAATTCCACAAATTAACTTTTAAGAAGGCTCACCTGTTAATTGAAATGCATTCCAGGTGACTACCTCATGAAGCTGGTTGAGAGAATGCTAAAAGTGTGCAAAGCTGTCATCAAGGCAAAGGGTGGCTATTTGAAGAAACTCAAATATATATATATATATATAAAAACACTTTTTTGGGTACTACATGATTCCATATGTGTTATTTCATAGTTTTGATGTCTTCACTACTATTCTACAGTGTAGAAAATAGTAAAAAATTAAGAAAAAGCCTTGAATGAGGAAGGTGTGTCCAAACGTTTGACTGGTACTGTATAAGGTTTTCATTCTTTAAGTTGTGTATGAAATATGAAATATGAAAAATGAGTATTCTAACAAGATCCTCATTTTTGATTATGCTTTGCACAAGTAATTAGCCACGCCCCGAGGGAGCTCAGAGAGTGTGTCCGCAAGATGGAACACCCCTTTTATCCAGAGTGTATAAAAGGATGAGTTAAGAATTTACATATCAGACCAGAAGGACTCAAGCTGCAGCTTAGGTCTCCATTGGTTACGACCCCGAAAATCAACACGAGGTGAAGACGACAAAGTTGCCTCCACTAACAATCAACGTTACGGCTGAATAGCTGTTCTAAGGACTGTATCTAAGAAGGTGAATTTAAGTGGGACCATCCTGTTACTCTCTTCAAACCATCGTCTACTACACTGCTCTCATCACCCCACTGGGGATCATTGACACGGCTGATCTTCAGAGGACCACTCTTCCAGAACGAGTGAAAGGAAACACCACCCTGTTGGTTTTCGCCCAGACTACATGACCAGTCATTGAAGCCACGGACAACTAAGAAGGACATTGTGACCTCTGGTGGACAATCAGAGACTTAAACTCCAAGTTCGAGAGAAGGCCCAACCGAACCCATCCCAAGAAGGCTTGGGTCCAACAGAGACAAACGACAAAGGAAGACATTCAAATATATTCATGATTTCTTACTCCAAACAGGCGGCGGTTAGTGTGCAAAGTATTATAATTACTATAAATAATTACTGTATTAATATAAAGTGAAGAGGCGACTCCGGGATGCTGACCTTCTAGGCAGAGTTGCAAAGAAAAAGCCATATCTCAGACTGCCCATCTTAATATAAATGTTTTATTGGCCAGTCTGAGATATAGCTTTTTCTTTGCAACTCTGCCGAGAAGGTCAGCATCCCGGAGTCACCTCTTCACTGTTGACGTTGAGACTGGTGTTTTGCGGGTACTATTTAATGAAGCTGCCAGTTGAGGACCTGTGAGGCGTCTGTTTCTCAAGCTAGACACTAATGTATTTGTCCTCCGGGGCCTCCCACACGCATGGAATAGCCTTCATTTCTCAGAACAAGAATAGACTGACGAGTTTCAGAAGGAAGTTATTTGTTTCTGGCCATTTTGAGCCTGTAATCGAACCCACAATTGCTGATGCTCCAGATACTCAACTAGTCTCAAGACGGCCAGTTTTATTGCTTCTTTAAAATCAGCACAACAGTTTTCAGCTGTGCTAACATAATTGCAAAAGGGATTTCTAATGATCAATTAGCCTTTTAAAATGATAAACTTGGATTAGCAAACACAACGTGCCATTGGAACACAGGACTGATGGTTGCTGATAATGGGCCTCTGTACGCCTATGTAGATATTCCTTTTTTTTTTTTTTTAAACAGTCGTTTCCATCTACAATAGCCATTTACAACATTAACATTGTCTACACTGTATTTCTGATCAATTTGATGTTATTTTAAATGGACAAAAAAAAAAATGCTTTTCTAAGTGACCCCACATTTTTGAACGGTTGTGTGTGTGAGAGATAGATAGTAATAATATCATCATCAACATTAAAATACACAATGAGTAACAATAACTTGCCTATATACAGGGGGTACCAGTACCGAGTAAAAAGTGTATGAGGTAATTGAGGTAGATACAGTGCATTAGGAAACTATTCAGACCCCTTGACCCACATTTTGTTACGTTACAGCCTTATTCTAAAAATACACTTGCCAGTTGGTCCGCGCATGCTCGGAGTACACGTCCTGGTAATCGTCTGGCCCTGCGGCCTTGTCAATGTTGACCTGTTTAAAAAGGTCTTGCTCACGTCGGCTACGGAGAACGCGATCACACAGTCGTCTGGAACAGCTGATGTGCTCATGCATGCTTCAGTGTTGCTTGCCTCGAAGCGAGCATAAAAAGGCATTTAGCTCATCTGGTAGGCTCGCGTCACTGGGCAGCTCGCGGCTGTGCTTCCCTTTGTAGTCTGTAATAGTTTGCGAGCCCTGCCACATCCGACGATCGTCGGAGCCGGTGTAGTAGGATTCGATCTTAGTACTGTATTGACACTTTGCCTGTTTGATGGTTCGTCGGAGGGCATAGCGGGATTTCTTATAAGCGTCTGGGTTAGAGTCCCACTCCTTGAAAGCGGCAGCTCTACCCTTTAGCTCAGTGCGGATGTTGCCTGTAATCCATTGCTTCTGGTTGGGATATGTACGTACGGTCACTGTGGGGACGACTTCGTCGATGCTCTTATTGATGAAGCCGGTGACTGAGGTGGTGTACTCCTCAATGCCATTGGATGAATCCCGGAACATATTCCAGTCTGTGCTAGAAAACAGTCCTGTAGCTTAGCATCCGCGTCATCTGACCACTTCCGTATTGAGCGAGTCACTGGTACTTCCTGCTTTAGTTTTTGCTTATAAGCAGGAATCAGGAGGATAGAATTATGGTCAGATTTGCCAAATGGAGGGCGAGGGAGAGCTTTGTACGCGTCTCTGTGTGTGGAGTAAAGGTGGTCTAGAGTTTTTCCCTCTGGTTGCACATGTGACATGCTGGTATAAATGAGGTAAAACTGATTTCAGGTGTGAAGCACAGCTGAGTGACATTTAAATACTTTACTGGGCTGATGATGCCTGCATCTGATGGTCAGTCTCAGCGGAGACTGAGGGTCCGCCTCTCACCATCCCTCCACTGCCTCTCACCATCCCTCCGCTCTCCCTTTCCTCCACTGACACCGACCAAAAAGTGACACCGTCCTCCAGATGATAGCGAAACTCAAGAAGCACCGCATTATTTCTGCATCATGTACAAATTCATGTTGTTACTCCTATGAACAGAGAAAGTGAAATATTCCTCGATATAAAAAAAAAAGAAAAGACCCAAGCCGCTAATAATAATGTAAGCCTATAGATACACTTTCATTTATTATTGCTGCAGTGCTTCTTGTAGCGCTGAGTGGAAATTGGAAGAACGTGCTTTTTATGGCTTAAAAAATAAATAAAAATAAAGTGTTGAATACAAAAGTGTTGACAGTGCTGAGTAAGAACCTCAAAATGAACAGACTCAAAAATAGCAGCTCTTTGCTGTATTCGTTGACAGTCTTCTCTCTAGTCATGGTTTTAAACATTTTGAAATCTCAGTATCAACTTCGCTGTAGCTTTCTTTTATGCTACGTTACCGCAGACACGGTAATCTGAGCCATCCGATTGGCCAGCGGTAGTCCTATAGTGCACTTGATTTGCTCTCTGGACCCGCCAGGAAAGTATAGTTTGTACCTTCAGACACATGAAATGGTAACAGCTGGCCTACCCGGCGCGCAGGGTGACTGAATCTGAACCTACCGCCAACAGCCCGAGACAAATACCAAAAAACAGGACCACAAGGCTCTCGTTTTTTTACAGAAATGTTTGGCGATCGACGAGGAATGCCTTGGAGGTCGACCACTGCTCTAGAAAGTTCAATCTCGTACTTCTCTCTGCGGGCGCGCAGCTTCGAGGGAGCTGACTGATGTGGTAAACTCCTCAATGCCATTGGATGAATCCCGAAACATATTCCAGTCTGTGCTAGAGAAACAGTCCTGTAGCTTAGCATCTGTTTCATCGGACCACTACCGTACTGAGCACGTCACCGGTACTTCCAGTTTGAGTTTTTGCTTGTAAGCAGGAAATTGGGAAGATAGAGTTATGGTCAGATTTGCCAAAGGGATGGCGAGGGAGAGCCTTTTATGCGTTTCTGTGTTGAGTAAAGTTGATCAAGAGTTGTGTCTCCTCAAGCTGCACAGGTGACACGCTGGCAAAATGATTTAAAACAGTTTTATTTCATTCTTCTGTTTTGGGAGGTGTGGAGATAGATTAGGACAGGGAATAACAGGCTCTGCCTGCGTCCCAAATGGAGCCCTGCTCCTATTTTAGCGCACTACTTTTATCCAGATCCCTATGATGCACTAGGGAACATGGTGCCCTTTGGGCCTCAGACGGAATCAGCTGCTGCTCCTGGGGAAGGCGAGGTGAACCCTGTACCCTATTTACTTGTCATTTGGGACGCGGACTAAAACTCAGTACCCTACTAGAAAAACACAACCTGTCCTGTATATCAGCTTCAAACAGAGTTAGCTATGTCCCCTCTGCAGTAGGCTATGGGCCTACTGTTTAAAACCCATCTCAAAGCAGAGGCCTTTTCAGCAGGGACCCCCTTTTTTTGGCCCAGAATTTCTGCCGAACCAACCCCAATTCTAATGACACAACTTTAAAATTGGTCAATTTTGATTTTTACATCAACAAATACCAAAATATCAATTCATTAGATTTTATTCTCTTATCAAAATGAAGGAGGGGAAAAAATCCAATAAATACATTTACTCAAAAACACTTGTATATTGTCCAATACAATATGTAATCTTAATTTTCAGTTTCCTCCCAAATTTTTTACAAATATAACAATAATGTAAATATTAATTTGCCGACCCCACTGCAATTCCCCTGAATTGAATATTACTGCCATGGGGGGGGGGGGGGGGGGGGGGGGGTTGGTTGACCCAGGCAAGATCTCAATTGCATACTCCTCACATCCTCTCTCCTCTTCTCAAAACCCATTGGAGGAAAAGGTCAGAGGGGAGGGACCTCTGACTTTCTCATCCAATGGGTTTTGAGAAGTAGATTAGGAGAGAGGATGTGAGGAGTATGCAATTGAGATCTTCCCCCATAGAGATCTTGAGTTTCCTCTGGCCAGGATGATAGCAAGGACTCCCACAACAAGAAATGCAAACGGTTTTTTTCTAGATGGGATACAGTTTGTCAGAATTGAATAGAATATACTTTTCGTAGCAGGTTAGAAAAGTATACGCAGCAGGAGAATTAACATATTAGGTTAGGAAAAGCATTAGGCTTAGCTAAAATGCACCAACAACAAAAAAAAAATTGACATAAGATGTTTCCCCCATCTATCAATGACCGGGGCCAACGGGCAACCTTCTTCTCTCCCTGAGTCTCAGCTGTCCTGTCATCTCCATGATGTCACTAAGGTTTAAAGGGCTGTGTTCTTTAGTCATGCAGGACTTCTGCTGTTTTTCTACTATTTGTATGATGTTAATAGCGTGCCTAATCAGCCAGAGATGGTCAGTTATGGTTTTGTGATTAGATTTATTAAACTTACACAGTAGTTTGTAGCAGGAGTTGGCACTTCAGTCTAAATGTTGTTAGTAACGCTATTTATTGTCTTAACGTCTGAGGAAGCCTGTGGGTGTAGGCTACGCCATTGCTTTGAAGACTGAGTAAACAAAGGTTTGAGCATCACAGAGATTAAAACATTCGCACCTCCAGCTATACTAAGAAATAGGAGGAAAATATTTTAAAAACACACCGTATGTCCAGTAACTGTGGGATTGGTTGATCAGGCAAACATCACTATGCCCTTGCTTTAATTCACTAGAAATGTAAACCTGGGCAAGGAGGACGCAAAACCCACAGAAGCTATTTATGACAGAATGTTTGGTAATAATGGTATTATATTTTCCCTATGCAGTAATTGTACAATATTTAGTTGACACCATTATCAAAATGCATCTCCATTGCAACAGACAGGCTGAATTAAATAATTTAGCTGCACTGTCTGTGCACAATATCTAGTGACTACACCCAAATGCATAGGCTACATTTGTGCACTTACCTACTCAGTAAGTCGAAATAGTGTTGCTTATTCAAACCTGCATTCTCAGGTTGCCGTCTGCCGTCTACAAACATGTAAGATAGAGATTTGACGGATTTGCTGTACCTTGCAACAAATTCTCCCTAAAATGCCAACACATCACTTCCTCAATTATCATTTCCTGGTATTCCACGTCACTCCTACTGATAGACAATCTAACCCTCTAATCAGAGACGAGTATTTGCGGAATTGACCAATAGTTGAGTGGAAGGCGGGGCTCACAGACAAACATTCGACATGCGCTTCCACTCATCACACATTTGTCTGGGAATGGCTAGGTAAGAAGCTATGGACTCAGAAATAGCTACCTTCAGTCCATGATTCTGTATAAATGTATTGATATGAGCCTCTTCTCTTTCTCCACACTTACCAAATCGGTCTCTTCTGCTGCTGCAGGCAGGCGGGCGACCTAGCATCAGTCTTCTGACCAACCAACAATCCCTTTTTGTAGTGGTCTTGAAGGAAGACACCGATTTAAAGGAGAAAGTACTGTATCTACGGTTTATTTCTGTGATTCTGTGCAACATGCAGATAACAGACACTGAGCTTGACACTGCTTGGAACTTATTTAAGTTTATAACAGTGTCCCAAATGGCACCCTATTCAATATAATCCAATATGGGCCCCTGGTCAAAAGTAGCGCACTATATAGGGAATAGGGTGCCATTTGGGACACATTTTCAAACGATTTCCTGCTCTCCCATGGGCGGCCCATAATGCATGCTGCACAGCGGTAACTAATAGATCTCCTTAGAATGCTTTACTTAGTATGGTGCCTCACATCAATATACTTTCACATCGCTTCAGATGGGAGTACTGTTGGTTACTTGTACCAAGCGACATTTGTCGATGCTGCAAGGCCAATTTGTTATTGTCCTGTATATGAAAGAAGGTCTGGAGGCCAGAGAAAAAAAATATTGTCTGTAATTTTAAGTTAAAAGGGTTTTGCGAGTGATGTGTTTGTGACATCCAAATTACATAAAAGTACCCGCTATTAAATGGTGGCCTATGCTGTATATTTGTACACTGAGTCTACAGAACATTAGGAACACGAGCTCTTTCCATGACACCCTTATTGATGTCACTTGTTAAATCTACTTCAATCAGTCTAGATGACGGGGAGGAGACAATTGAGACATGGATTGTGTGTGTGTGCCATTCAGAGTGTGAATGGGCAAGACAAAAGATTTAAGTGCCTTTTGAACGGGGTATGGTAGTAGGTGCCAGGTGCACCGGTTTGTGTCAAGGACTGCAACGCTGCTGGGTTTTTCACTCTCAACAATTTCCCGTGTGTATAATAATAAATAATAATAATAATAATTTTGGAATGGTCCACCACACAAAGGACATCCAGCCAACTTGACACAACTGTGGGAAGCATTGGAGTCAACACGGGCCAGCATCCCCTGTGGACTGCTTTCGACACCTTGTAGAGTCCATGCCCAGACGAACTGAGGCTGTTCTGAGGGCAAAAGGGGGTGCAACTCAATATTAGGAAGGTGTTCCTAATGTTTTGTAACATTAAGGACACACTCTTTCCTCTCTGCCCTTTAATTGCGTCAGTAAGCAGTCTGCATGCGGAGGAGAATGCTCCAGGGTATTGGGGTCTAATGACACCGTCGTCTCAGACAAGACGCAGCGATGAATACGTGTCAACATCATCTGGGGCAATTTGAGCAGCCATCGTGTAGAACTGATTAATTCTGCGACCGAGAGTGTCAGAGGGTCTTTAGTAGACAGACAATATCTCTCCTTCTTTCTGAGTATTACATTATAAGGTCAATAGGACTTGATAAAAACAGTATTAGATTATAATAGGCCTTGATAAAAAACAGTATTAGTAGTATTACAAATCAAATTGTGTTTGTCACATGTTTCATAACCAACAGGTGTAGACTAACAGTGAAATGTTTACTGAAGGGCCGTTCCCAACAATACAGAGAGAAAGAAAATAGAGAAATAATAGAACATTAAAACACGTAATAATAACATGAATAATAAATACACAATGAGTAACGATAACTTGGCTATATACAAGGGGTACCAGGACCGAGTCGATGTGCAGGGGTACGAGGTAATTGAGGTATACAAACTACATGACCAAAAGTATGTGGACACCTGCTCATCGAACATCTCAATCAAAGGGGGGCAGACACTCTTCTCCAGAGAGACTTACCTTAGTGAGTCATTTAGCAGACTAAGGTACGTCTCTCTGGATAAGAGTGTCTGCTAAATGACTCACTACTGTAAGTCTCTCTGGATAAGAGTGTCTGATAAATTACTCACTACTGTAAGTCTCTCTGGATAAGAGCGTCTGATAAATGACTCACTACTGTAAGTCTCTCTGGATAAGAGCGTCTGATAAATGACTCACTAACTGTAAGTCTCTCTGGATAAGAGCGTCTGATAAATGACTCACTAACTGTAAGTCTCTCTGGATAAGAGCGTCTTATAAATGACTCACTAACTGTAAGTCTCTCTGGATAAGAGCGTCTGATAAATGACTCACTAATAGGGGTGTAACGATTCGTTTTAACAACGATTCGATTTGTATCACGATTCGTGGTTGTCGATACGATTCAAGGACGATATTGGTTCATTTAGAACGATACGATCCGAAACGATTCAGTGACTTGAAATCGATATAGTAACATTTTAGCCAAAAATTCAACCAGTGTGACTGAAATAAATACCTGGATACTGGATAGTGCAGGTGAAGATTCCTAGATTCCTGTTTCTTGTAAGGACCGCAATGGTGGCTTGATAATTTCTCGCTCGTCGGCTTCTCCTCTGTCGTCCGCCATGCTATGTTTTGTTGTCTTTGTGCCTTTGCGCTGCGGCTGGCGCGGGGCGATGAAGTCACGGATAGGCAGACTGAATCGAGTAATGTTTAAAGCCTTTATCATTAAAAGTGCTAAGAAAAAACATCCATATAAAGTCTGACGTGCTTAAATCCAATGGGTTATTTCCTAGTATCGATACAATCGATTTATTACATTTTAAAACGATGTTAGATTTATATATGTTGTCCAAAAGGCCAACTCGCCGAGCACAGATCGATGTAATTGGATCATAGGAATATAAATCGATACATCGATGTAGTAGATGGATCGTTACACCCCTACTCACTAACTGTAAGTCTCTCTGGATAAGAGCGTCTGATAAATGACTCACTAACTGTAAGTCTCTCTGGATAAGAGCGTCTGATAAATGACTCACTAACTGTAAGTCTCTCTGGATAAGAGCGTCTGATAAATGACTCACTAACTGTAAGTCTCTCTGGATAAGAGCGTCTGCTAAATGACTCACTAACTGTAAGTCTCTCTGGATAAGAGC
Source organism: Coregonus ussuriensis (assembly GCA_031479575.1). NCBI lineage: Eukaryota > Metazoa > Chordata > Actinopteri > Salmoniformes > Salmonidae > Coregonus > Coregonus ussuriensis. The sequence goes on along the minus strand of CM062480.1, from coordinate 748,994 downwards.
GTCTGATAAATGACTCACTAACTGTAAGTCTCTCTGGATAAGAGCGTCTGATAAATGACTCACTACTGTAAGTCTCTCTGGATAAGAGTGTCTGCTAAATGACTCACTACTGTAAGTCTCCCTGGATAAGAGTGTCTGATAAATGACTCTCTACTGTAAGTCTCTCTGGATAAGAGCGTCTGATAAATGACTCACTACTGTAAGTCTCTCTGGATAAGAGCGTCTGATAAATGACTCACTACTGTAAGTCTCTCTGGATAAGAGCGTCTGATAAATGACTCACTACTGTAAGTCTCTCTGGATAAGAGCGTCTGATAAATGACTCACTACTGTAAGTCTCTCTGGATAAGAGTGTCTGCTAAATGACTCACTACTGTAAGTCTCTCAGGATAAGAGCGTCTGATAAATGACTCACTACTGTAAGTCTCTCTGGATAAGAGCGTCTGATAAATGACTCACTACTGTAAGTCTCTCTGGATAAGAGTGTCTGCTAAATGACTCACTACTGTAAGTCTCTCTGGATAAGAGCGTCTGTTAAATGACTCACTACTGTAAGTCTCTGGATAAGAGCGTCTGATAAATGACTCACTACTGTAAGTCTCTCTGGATAAGAGTGTCTTCTAATTATCTCACTACTGTAAGTCTCTCTGGATAAGAGTATCTTCTAATTATCTCACTACTGTAAGTCTTTGATAAGAGCGTCTACTAAGACACATAACATATTAGGCTCCTCCACAAGGCCCTATAGTGTAGCCAGTTACATACTGTAGGCCCTATAGTGTAGCCAGTTACATACTGTAGGCCCTATAGTGTAGTGTAGCCAGTTACATACTGTAGGCCCTAAAGTCTAGTGTAGCCAGCCACATACTGTAGGCCCTATAGTGTAGCCAGTTACATACTGTAGGCCCTATAGTGTAGCCAGTCACATACTTTAGGCCCTATAGTGTAGCCAGCCACATACTGTAGGCCCTATAGTGTAGCCAGTTACATACTGTAGGCCCTATAGTGTAGTGTAGCCAGTTACATACTGTAGGCCCTATAGTGTAGCCAGTTACATACTGTAGGCCCTATAGTGTAGCCAGTTACATACTGTAGGCCCTATAGTGTAGCCAGTTACATACTGTAGGCCCTATAGTGTAGCCAGTTACATACTGTAGGCCCTATAGTGTAGTGTAGCCAGTTACATACTGTAGGCCCTGTAGTGTAGCCAGTTACATACTGTAGGCCCTATAGTGTAGCCAGTTACATACTGTAGGCCCTATAGTGTAGCCAGTTACATACTGTAGGCCCTATAGTCTAGTGTAGCCAGTCACATACTGTAGGCCATATAGTGTAGCCAGTTATATACTGTAGGCCCTATAGTGTAGTGTAGCCAGTTACATACTGTAGGCCCTATAGTGTAGCCAGTTACATACTGTAGGCCCTATAGTGTAGCCAGTTACATACTGTAGGCCCTATAGTGTAGTGTAGCCAGTCACATACTGTAGGCCCTATAGTGTAGCCAGTTACATACTGTAGGCCCTATAGTGTAGCCAGTTACATACTGTAGGCCCTATAGTGTAGCCAGTTACATACTGTAGGCCCTATAGTCTAGTGTAGCCAGTCACATACTGTAGGCCCTATAGTGTAGCCAGTTATATACTGTAGGCCCTATAGTCTAGTGTAGCCAGTTACCTACTGTAGGCCCTATAGTGTAGCCAGTTACATACTGTAGCTCCTATAGTGTAGCCAGTCACATACTGTAGGCCCTATAGTGTAGCCAGTTACATACTGTAGGCCCTATAGTGTAGCCAGTTACATACTGTAGGCCCTATAGTGTAGCCAGTTACATACTGTAGGCCCTATAGTGTAGCCAGTCACATACTGTAGGCCCTATAGTGTAGTGTAGCCAGTTACATACTGTAGGCCCTATAGTCTAGTGTAGCCAGCCACATACTGTAGGCCCTATAGTGTAGCCAGTTACATACTGTAGGCCCTATAGTGTAGCCAGTTACATACTGTAGGCCCTATAGTGTAGCCAGTTACATACTGTAGGCCCTATAGTCTAGTGTAGCCAGTCACATACTGTAGGCCCTATAGTGTAGCCAGTTATATACTGTAGGCCCTATAGTGTAGGGTAGCCAGTTACATACTGTAGGCCCTATAGTGTAGCCAGTTACATACTGTAGGCCCTATAGTGTAGCCAGCCACATACTGTAGGCCCTATAGTGTAGCCAGTTACATACTGTAGGCCCTATAGTGTAGCCAGTTACATACTGTAGGCCCTATAGTGTAGCCAGTTACATACTGTAGGCCCTATATTGTAGCCAGTCACATACTGTAGGCCCTATAGTGTAGTGTAGCCAGTTACATACTGTAGGCCCTATAGTCTAGTGTAGCCAGCCACATACTGTAGGCCCTATAGTGTAGCCAGTTACATACTGTAGGCCCTATAGTGTAGCCAGTTACATACTGTAGGCCCTATAGTGTAGTGTAGCCAGTTACATACTGTAGGCCCTATAGTGTAGCCAGTTACATACTGTAGGCCCTATAGTGTAGTGTAGCCAGCCACATACTGTAGGCCCTATAGTGTAGCCAGTTACATACTGTAGGCCCTATAGTGTAGCCAGTTACATACTGTAGGCCCTATAGTGTAGCCAGTTACATACTGTAGGCCCTATAGTCTAGTGTAGCCAGCCACATACTGTAGGCCCTATAGTGTAGCCAGTTACATACTGTAGGCCCTATAGTGTAGCCAGTTACATACTGTAGGCCCTATAGTGTAGCCAGTTACATACTGTAGGCCCTATAGTGTAGTGTAGCCAGTTACATACTGTAGGCCCTATAGTGTAGCCAGTTACATACTGTAGGCCCTATAGTGTAGCCAGTTACATACTGTAGGCCCTATAGTGTAGCCAGTTACATACTGTAGGCCCTATAGTGTAGCCAGTTACATACTGTAGGCCCTATAGTGTAGCCAGTTACATACTGTAGGCCCTATAGTGTAGCCAGTTACATACTGTAGGCCCTATAGTGTAGCCAGTCACATACTGTAGGCCCTATAGTGTAGTGTAGCCAGTTACATACTGTAGGCCCTATAGTCTAGTGTAGCCAGCCACATACTGTAGGCCCTATAGTGTAGCCAGTTACATACTGTAGGCCCTATAGTGTAGCCAGTTACATACTGTAGGCCCTATAGTGTAGTGTAGCCAGTTACATACTGTAGGCCCTATAGTGTAGCCAGTTACATACTGTAGGCCCTATAGTGTAGCCAGTTACATACTGTAGGCCCTATAGTGTAGCCAGTTACATACTGTAGGCCCTATAGTGTAGTGTAGCCATCCACATACTGTAGGCCCTATAGTGTAGCCAGTTACATAATGTAGGCCCTATAGTGTAGCCAGTTACATACTGTAGGTCCTATAGTGTAGCCAGTTACATACTGTAGGCCCTATAGTGTAGCCAGTTACATACTGTAGGCCCTATAGTCTAGTGTAGCCAGCCACATACTGTAGGCCCTATAGTGTAGCCAGTTACATACTGTAGGCCCTATAGTGTAGCCAGTTACATACTGTAGGCCCTATAGTGTAGCCAGTTACATACTGTAGGCCCTATAGTGTAGCCAGTTACATACTGTAGGCCCTATAGTGTAGCCAGTTACATACTGTAGGCCCTATAGTGTAGCCAGTTACATACTGTAGGCCCTATAGTGTAGCCAGTTACATACTGTAGGCCCTATAGTGTAGCCAGTTACATACTGTAGGCCCTATAGTGTAGTGTAGCCAGTTACATACTGTAGGCCCTATAGTGTAGCCAGTTACATACTGTAGGCCCTATAGTGTAGCCAGTTACATACTGTAGGCCCTATAGTGTAGCCAGTCACATACTGTAGGCCCTATAGTGTAGCCAGTTACATACTGTAGGCCCTATAGTGTAGCCAGTTACATACTGTAGGCCCTATAGTGTAGTGTAGCCAGTTACATACTGTAGGCCCTATAGTGTAGCCAGTTACATACTGTAGGCCCTATAGTGTAGCCAGTTACATACTGTAGGCCCTATAGTGTAGCCAGTTACATACTGTAGGCCCTATAGTGTAGTGTAGCCAGCCACATACTGTAGGCCCTATAGTGTAGCCAGTTACATACTGTAGGCCCTATAGTGTAGCCAGTTACATACTGTAGGCCCTATAGTCTAGTGTAGCCAGCCACATACTGTAGGCCCTATAGTGTAGCCAGTTACATACTGTAGGCCCTATAGTGTAGCCAGTTACATACTGTAGGCCCTATAGTGTAGTGTAGCCAGTTACATACTGTAGGCCCTATAGTGTAGCCAGTTACATACTGTAGGCCCTATAGTGTAGCCAGTTACATACTGTAGGCCCTATAGTGTAGCCAGTTACATACTGTAGGCCCTATAGTGTAGCCAGTTACATACTGTAGGCCCTATAGTGTAGCCAGTTACATACTGTAGGCCCTATAGTGTAGCCAGTTACATACTGTAGGCCCTATAGTGTAGTGTAGCCAGTTACATACTGTAGGCCCTATAGTGTAGTGTAGCCAGTTACATACTGTAGGCCCTATAGTGTAGCCAGTTACATACTGTAGGCCCTATAGTGTAGCCAGCCACATACTGTAGGCCCTATAGTGTAGTGTAGCCATCACATACTGTAGGCCCTATAGTGTAGCCAGTTACATACTGTAGGCCCTATAGTGTAGCCAGTCACATACTGTAGGCCCTATAGTGTAGCCAGTTACATACTGTAGGCCCTATAGTGTAGCCAGTTACATACTGTAGGCCCTATAGTCTAGTGTAGCCAGCCACATACTGTAGGCCCTATAGTGTAGCCAGTTACATACTGTAGGCCCTATAGTGTAGCCAGTCACATACTGTAGGCCCTATAGTGTAGCCAGCCACATACTGTAGGCCCTATAGTGTAGCCAGCCACATACTGTAGGCCCTATAGTGTAGTGTAGCCAGTCACATACTGTAGGCCCTATAGTGTAGCCAGTTACATACTGTAGGCCCTATAGTGTAGCCAGTTACATACTGTAGGCCCTATAGTGTAGTGTAGCCAGTTACATACTGTAGGCCCTATAGTGTAGCCAGTTACATACTGTAGGCCCTATAGTGTAGCCAGTTACATACTGTAGGCCCTATAGTGTAGCCAGCTACATACTGTAGGCCCTATAGTGTAGCCAGTTACATACTGTAGGCCCTATAGTGTAGCCAGTTACATACTGTAGGCCCTATAGTGTAGCCAGTTACATACTGTAGGCCCTATAGTGTAGCCAGTTACATACTGTAGGCCCTATAGTGTAGCCAGTTACATACTGTAGGCCCTATAGTGTAGCCAGTTACATACTGTAGGCCCTATAGTGTAGCCAGTTACATACTGTAGGCCCTATAGTGTAGCCAGTTACATACTGTAGGCCCTATAGTGTAGCCAGTTACATACTGTAGGCCCTATAGTGTAGCCAGTTACATACTGTAGGCCCTATAGTGTAGCCAGTTACATACTGTAGGCCCTATAGTGTAGCCAGTTACATACTGTAGGCCCTATAGTGTAGCCAGTTACATACTGTAAGCCCTATAGTGTAGCCAGTTACATACTGTAGGCCCTATAGTGTAGCCAGTCACATACTGTAGGCCCTATAGTGTAGTGTAGCCAGCCACATACTGTAGGCCCTATAGTGTAGCCAGTTACATACTGTAGGCCCTATAGTCTAGTGTAGCCAGTTACATACTGTAGGCCCTATAGTGTAGCCAGTTACATACTGTAGGCCCTATAGTGTAGCCGGTTACATACTGTAGGCCCTATAGTGTAGTGTAGCCAGTTACATACTGTAGGCCCTATAGTGTAGCCAGTTACATACTGTAGGCCCTATAGTGTAGTGTAGCCAGTTACATACTGTAGGCCCTATAGTGTAGCCAGTTACATACTGTAGGCCCTATAGTGTAGCCAGTTACATACTGTAGGCCCTATAGTGTAGCCAGTTACATACTGTAGGCCCTATAGTGTAGCCAGTTACATACTGTAGGCCCTATAGTGTAGCCAGTTACATACTGTAGGCCCTATAGTCTAGTGTAGCCAGTTACATTGTCACGAACCGGCTCAAGTTCGTAACAAAAGGGAGACACGTGGAGACAAGGAATACCCAAAATATATATTTATTAGCTAAAGTAAACTAAATCAAATAACGATGGGGTGTGTAATCAGTAATCAGTAGTGTAAGTGAGTGTTTGCTTGCATAAATGTAATATGAAAAAGTGTTGAGAGGTGCCAAAGCAAACAACCAAAAAAAGCCACAAAAATATCACAACCAAAGTCAAAGTATCTGCCTGGAGAGAGTCTCCTCCATGAATGTGGAAGAGGTCCATTGATGCTGGGACACACCCGGCCCAGGTGTTTCCCCTGTAGCTGACGACCCTCCCAACTCCGCCCACCTGCATCCTAATAAGGAAACAAGAGCAAAGAGAGAATACGGCAGACAGAGTGGGAGGGTCGTCACACCCCCCCCCCCCCCATAAGACCGGGGACCAACAAGGTCCCCGGACCAACGTACCAGCCCCTGCGTCCCAAACCGACAAATTGTACATGTTCACACCTCCACTTGCCCCACCCATCATCCTCCTCTCCAGACCTCAGCAACCTTTACACAGGAAGCAACCTTTAAGAGGAAAGAAGAACACAAGACTAGGAAGGGACAAACAGGAAAGATAGAACATGACAAAATCAAACCATGGTCGGTCACATCAATATTCATGAACAGGGCGCACGAGAGAGCGCATCAGCAATCACGTTATCAGTCCCCCGGATGTGCCGCACATCTAGATGGAAGGATTGCAAAAATAAACACCATCTCATTATCCTCTGATTAGGGCACCTCATGGACCTCCAAAAGGTGAGAGGGTTATGGTCGGTGTAGACCACAATAGGTACTACACCCGACCCAACATACACTTCAAAGTGTTGTAGCGCCCATATAAGTGCTAATGCTTCTTTTTCAATGACCGAATAGTTCAACTGATAATGGTTAAACTTTTTGGAAAAGAAACTAACAGGCCTCTCAACCCCAGCCACATCTGCTTGCAGCAAAACTGCACCCGCCCCCACATGACTAGCATCCACCTGCAAGGTAAATGACAAATCCACACGAGGAGCAGCCAGTACCGGAGTTGAAGTAAGCAACCTCTTTGCATCTTCGAAAGCCTGTTGACAATGAGAAGACCATACGTACACAGCCTTAGCTTTCAGCAAATCTGTCAAGGGAGCGACCACAGTAGAGAAGTTCCTACAAAAACCACGATAATACCCAATCATTCCCAAGAAACGCATCAGTTCCTTTTTAGTAGTTGGTGGTGGAAAAGCATCAATAGCTACCACTTTAGCCCGAACAGGACGCACTTCACCCTGCCCAACCACCTTTCCAAGGTATGTAACAGTCGCCTGAGCAAACTCACATTTAGCCAAATTTATCGTGAGGCGACCCGCAGCCAGACGTCCAAACAAGGCTTGAATACGGGACAGATGTTCCTCCCAAGTATCTGCATATATCACTACATCGTCCAGATAAACAGCGCACCCGGCCAGACCAGAGACAACCCTGTTCATAAGTCGCTGAAAAGTGGCAGGCGCATTACGCAGTCCGAAACTCATAACCGAATACGAGTACAGACCAAAAGGTGTAATAAAGGCAGAGATTTCACGTGCCCTACTCGTCAGTGGCACCTGCCAATAGCCCTTTAACAGGTCAAATTTTCTCACAAACTTAGCTGCGCCGACTTGATCAACGCAGTCCTCCATCCGAGGAAGAGGAAATGAATCCGGCTTAGTGACATCGTTTACCTTACGGTAGTCCGTACAAAATCTATTTGTTCCATCCGATTTACTGACCAAGATACAGGGAGAAGCCCAACTGGAGAAAGAAGGCTCTGCTATTTTACTCTCCAGCATGTACCGGACCTCAGCATCCAGACAACGCAGTTTCTCTGAAGAAACTCTATAGAACCATTGACGAATGGGGTCAGCATCTCCAATGTCAATATCATGTTCTATTAAGTTTGTATGTGTAGGTGTATCAGAAAACAACCCTGGAAATCTCTGAATCAGACCAACCATCTCTTTCCGCCCATCAACAGGTAGATGCGTAAGAAGGCTATCTAAAATCTCCAGTGTCTCTGAATTTTTCAATCTACCCTGCAGTATGCAATCGTCAGGACCAGAAACATCTTCCCGCTCCTGCACAGACCTAGCATGACCAAAACTCTTGGAATAAACAGTATCAGCCAAAAGAACAGCCTTACCGTCCTCTGTAGACTCCCACTGTTCAGTCTCAGAGGAACGTGCATAATAGGGTTTTAACAAATTTACATGGCACAGTTGGTGGGCTTTCCTCCGTTCTGGAGTGGCAACTAGATAATTTTGCTCAGTGTACTGGCGCACCACTGTATATGGACCTTGAAACTTGGCTTGAAAAGGAGAACCAACAATTGGCAGCAGAGCCAGAACCTGATCACCTGGACTAAAGTGACGAGGCTCAGCTCGGCGATCATATATGCTCTTCATCCTGTCCTGTGAAGATGATAGCTTCTCTTTAGCCATTTCACCAGCGGCATACAAGCGTCGCCGAAAATCACCCACATATGATAACAGGGACTGAGGAGGCTCGGGAGACTTCCAGTCATCCTGGAGAACAGATAAAAGCCCACGCACCCGATGTCCAAACAATAGGTCATTTGGACTAAAACCTGTGCTCTCCTGTGAAACCTCCCTAGCAGCTAACAATAACCAAGGCAACCCCTCCTCCCAATCCTTTTCCATCTCAGTACAATAAGCTCTCAACAAAGACTTAAGTGTTTGATGGAACCGTTCCAGTGTTCCTTGACTTTGGGCATGATAGGCGCTAGACAAATTGTGTTTAATATGGAGTTGTTGGAGAACCTGACCAAAGAGATTAAAGGTGAAATTAGATCCTTGATCACTTTGAATGACCTTAGAGATTCCAAACAGTGAGAGAAACTGAGTCAAAGCTTTTAACACAGCCTTAGTCGTGATAGACTGGAGAGGATAGGCAGCAGGAAACCTAGTGGTCTGACACATCACAGTCAACAAATAATTACTACCCTTTCTAGAACGAGGCAGAGGACCAACACAATCAATAATCAAATACTCAAAAGGTTTACTGAGTACAGGAATAGGGAACAGTGGTACCGGCTTAATAGCTTGATTAGGTTTACCAGTTAATTGACAGGTGTGACAAGTTTTGATGAAATCAGAAACATCCCTCTTTAATCTTGGCCAAAAGAAATGTCGTAATATACGATTGTAGGTTTTTCTCACACCCATATGCCCAGCAACGTCATTGTGAGAAGTTGTTTGCACCAACTCACGAAGCTTAACTGGTACCACCACCTGACTAATCGCCTCCCCCAGAAAACAACTACCATGAGACATCCACTTTCTCATCAGGACCTCCTCTTGGAGAAAATAGCCCTGTGCGACATCTCCCAACTGTTCCACAGGCACAATTTGGTCCCGCAACTCTTCTAATGTAGGGTCAGTCCGTTGCGCCTCGATTAAATCGGAGCGGGATATAGATAATGGGATAACAGGGAAAACAGTAACAGACTTCTTTGTGGTATTCTCGTTAGCCAGCTCCGTGACCAGGTCGTCATGGATCATAGAACGCGTCACTGCACACGCAGAAAACACCTCTGGGAAATTCTGCGCACTCTCATCAGGAATCCCTACAATTGACGGCTTAGTGGAAACCACTAAAGATGGAAACGCGATAGGCCACACACGCTCCCCAGCCAAGTTATTTCCAAGGATCACGTCAATACCCTCAATAGGCAATGAAGGACGCACCCCCACAACAACCTCACCTTTCACCAGTCCACAATCCAACATCAGTTTATGCAATGGAACTGACAGAGTGTTCAAACCTATTCCCCTAATTAGAACACTATTCCCCGACTCAGTCTCCGCAGAGAAGGGTAACACAGATTCCAACACAAATGATTCAGAGGCACCTGTGCCTCTTAGGATCTTTACTGGCACTAGGTTCTTACTTCCTACCATAGACACAAAACCCTCCGTAACGAAAGGTAAATAGTCGGGATCAATATACCCTTTCACCTGGCTCTGGGCATGAGACAATGCGTCAGGAGTGAACTGATGTGGAACAGGAGCTGCTAACGCTGCAGGCCTCGATTTACCATAAGCACCTGTACTGAATTTACCCCTAGACCTAAGAATCGGACATTAATTTTTCCAATGACCTAATTCTTGACAGTAGTGACACTCTTGACCAACGTCAGTTTTACCACGGGTATCAGGCTCAACCCTAGTTGAATGAAACTCTGCCCGGGAACCGAAGTATCTCGGCGAGCGCGGCCTAAATCTCTGCGAACGCCCCCACTCACTCCGAATACGGGGTTCTGCAAAAACATTTTTGTGAGTCAACACATATTCATCTGCCAAAACCGCAGCTTCAGCGACAGTCTTTATTTTTCGTTCGTTAATGTACGTCGCTATACGATCAGGGATTGTGTCCTTAAATTGTTCTAACATAATCAGATCACACAGCCCTTGAAAAGTCATAACTGCAGAGGCGGAACACCAGCGATTGAACTGTGAAGATAATATTCGCGCAAACTCAACATGAGTCTGCTGATCATCCCTTTTTAAAGTTCTAAATCGTTGGCGGTAAGCCTCAGGGACCAATTCATAACTCTGTAACACAGCCATTTTAACCTTCTCATAACTAACACTGTCTGCTACACTAAGAGCTGAATATGCTTCTTGCGCTTTACCAGTCAGCACACACTGCAACATCAAAGTGCGATCAGAATCAGGCCAACTCCTAGCGTCAGCAACACGCTCAAACAACGAAAAGAATGTCTCCGGGTCCTTTTCATTAAACTGGGGCAACAACCGTAAATTCCCTACAACATCAAATGTGTCTGGATTACGACCAAAAGAGGAACGACCCCTAGGTAACTCTGGGTCACCTTCCCAGAGCAAACTCTCCCCTGAGAGCTTTCCTTCTCTAACCAACTCTAGTCGCTCTTGTTGCAGCTTGATTTTAGCACGCTCCATATCCTGTTTAAATTCCAATTCCCTTTCATATTTTACACGATCATGCTCCATTTTAGCTTGTTCATGCTCCATTTTAGCTTGTTCATGCTCCATTTTAGCTTGTTCATGCTCCATTTTAGCTCTTTGTCCATTTTTTTCATGCTCTAGCTGTAACAGAAGCAGTTCTTTCTGCTGTTCAAAAAGAAGACCACTATGACTAACCGATGGAGCGGTCATTGTAACATATCGGGGAGACAACGTGTCCTCAGCAGAGGCTGACCCAGTGGTAACATCCAGAATACCACTCTCCATCAAATTGGCCTTCAATATTAACCTAATAGAATTTTTTAGGCGTTTATCACTAATTTCAACCTTGTAGTGTTCAGCAACCTTCAACAGCTGTTCTTTAGTACATCATTCTAACAGTTCTTCTGATGGAAAGCGAATGAACTCGTCTACATTAGACGCCATAATCAAGAAAAAAAAAAAAATTATATATATATATATCATAATAATCTTGCTCAACCCCTCTGCTGAGCACACCAGACACAAGAGAAATGACAATCACACCGAGCACCACAGAAGAGAGATGGGATATGGAGCTTCCCCATAACCTACAATAACTCAACCCTAGTCTTCGTGTGGATTCGCGGTGGGTAATTACGCACTGTAGCCCGCTGGCAAGGAATTAAACCCCCCAGCACGCTGGTAGATTCCCCCAAGCCACGGATGTGCCCCCGAGACAACTGCTCAGTCCACTGACACCACACAAAAATAACAAACATTTAACCATGCCCAACGTATCCCAAAAGAAAACACGTCACTAAGCCTATCAGGGGAAAAAGCTATAGCTCCGGGTAGCAAATGTCACTACCCTACCCAATCTCCCACTGAGGTACACAGCCGATTGTACTGTAGGCCCTATAGTGTAGTGTAGCCAGTTACATACTGTAGGCCCTATAGTGTAGTGTAGCCAGTTACATACTGTAGGCCCTATAGTGTAGCCAGTTACATACTGTAGGCCCTATAGTGTAGTGTAGCCAGTTACATACTGTAGGCCCTATAGTGTAGCCAGTTACATACTGTAGGCCCTATAGTGTAGCCAGTCACATACTGTAGGCCCTATAGTGTAGCCAGTTACATACTGTAGGCCCTATAGTGTAGTGTAGCCAGTTACATACTGTAGGCCCTATAGTGTAGCCAGTTACATACTGTAGGCCCTATAGTGTAGCCAGTTACATACTGTAGGCCCTATAGTGTAGCCAGTTACATACTGTAGGCCCTATAGTGTAGTGTAGCCAGCTACATACTGTAGGCCCTATAGTGTAGCCAGTTACATACTGTAGGCCCTATAGTGTAGCCAGTTACATACTGTAGGCCCTATAGTGTAGCCAGTTACATACTGTAGGCCCTATATTGTAGCCAGTTGCATACTGTAGGCCCTGTAGTGTAGCCAGTTACATACTGTAGGCCCTATAGTGTAGCCAGTTACATACTGTAGGCCCTATAGTGTAGCCAGTTACATACTGTAGGCCCTATAGTGTAGTGTAGCCAGTTACATACTGTAGGCCCTATAGTGTAGCCAGTTACATACTGTAGGCCCTATAGTGTAGCCAGCCACATACTGTAGGCCCTATAGTGTAGTGTAGCCAGTTACATACTGTAGGCCCTATAGTGTAGCCAGTTACATACTGTAGGCCCTATAGTGTAGCCAGTTACATACTGTAGGCCCTATAGTGTAGTGTAGCCAGTTACATACTGTAGGCCCTATAGTGTAGCCAGTTACATACTGTAGGCCCTATAGTGTAGCCAGTTACATACTGTAGGCCCTATAGTGTAGCCAGTTACATACTGTAGGCCCTATAGTGTAGCCAGCCACATACTGTAGGCCCTATAGTGTAGCCAGTTACATACTGTAGGCCCTATAGTCTAGTGTAGCCAGTTACATACTGTAGGCCCTATAGTGTAGCCAGTTACATACTGTAGGCCCTATAGTCTAGTGTAGCCAGTTACATACTGTAGGCCCTATAGTCTAGTGTAGCCAGTTACATACTGTAGGCCCTATAGTGTAGCCAGTTACATACTGTAGGCCCTATAGTGTAGCCAGTTACATACTGTAGGCCCTATAGTGTAGCCAGTTACATACTGTAGGCCCTATAGTGTAGTGTAGCCAGTTACATACTGTAGGCCCTATAGTGTAGCCAGTTACATACTGTAGGCCCTATAGTGTAGCCAGTTACATACTGTAGGCCCTATAGTGTAGCCAGTTACATACTGTAGGCCCTATAGTGTAGCCAGTTACATACTGTAGGCCCTATAGTGTAGCCAGCCCCATACTGTAGGCCCTATAGTGTAGCCAGTTACATTCTGTAGGCCCTATAGTGTAGTGTAGCCAGTTACATACTGTAGGCCCTATAGTGTAGCCAGTTACATACTGTAGGCCCTATAGTGTAGCCAGTTACATACTGTAGGCCCTATAGTGTAGCCAGTTACATACTGTAGGCCCTATAGTGTAGTGTAGCCAGTTACATACTGTAGGCCCTATAGTGTAGCCAGTTACATACTGTAGGCCCTATAGTGTAGCCAGTTACATACTGTAGGCCCTATAGTGTAGTGTAGCCAGTTACATACTGTAGGCCCTATAGTGTAGTGTAGCCAGTTACATACTGTAGGCCCTATAGTGTAGTGTAGCCAGTTACATACTGTAGGCCCTATAGTGTAGTGTAGCCAGTTACATACTGTAGGCCCTATAGTGTAGCCAGTTACATACTGTAGGCCCTATAGTGTAGCCAGTTACATACTGTAGGCCCTATAGTGTAGCCAGTTACATACTGTAGGCCCTATAGTGTTGCCAGTCACATACTGTAGGCCCTATAGTGTAGCCAGTTACAAACTGTAGGCCCTATAGTGTAGCCAGTTACATACTGTAGGCCCTATAGTGTAGCCAGCCACATACTGTAGGCCCTATAGTGTAGCCAGTTACATACTGTAGGCCTTATAGTGTAGCCAGTTACATACTGTAGGCCCTATAGTGTAGCCAGTTACATACTGTAGGCCCTATAGTGTAGCCAGTTATATACTGTAAGGCCCTATAGTGTAGCCAGTTACATACTGTAGGCCCTATAGTCTAGTGTAGCCAGTTACATACTGTAGGCCCTATAGTCTAGTGTAGCCAGTTACATACTGTAGGCCCTATAGTGTAACCAGTTACATACTGTAGGCCCTATAGTCTAGTGTAGCCAGTTACATACTGTAGGCCCTATAGTGTAGCCAGCCACATACTGTAGGCCCTATAGTGTAGCCAGTCACATACTGTAGACCCTATAGTGTAGCCAGTTACAAACTGTAGGCCCCATAGTGTAGCCAGTTACATACTGTAGGCCCTTTAGTGTAGTCAGTTACATACTGTAGGCCCTATAGTGTAGTGTAGCCAGTTACATACTGTAGGCCCTATAGTGTAGCCAGTTACATACTGTAGGCCCTATAGTGTAGCCAGCCACATACTGTAGGCCCTATAGTGTAGTGTAGCCAGTTACATACTGTAGGCCCTATAGTGTAGCCAGCCACATACTGTAGGCCTTATAGTGTAGCCAGTTACATACTGTAGGCCCTATAGTGTAGTGTAGCCAGTTACATACTGTAGGCCCTATAGTGTAGCCAGTTACATACTGTAGGCCCTATAGTGTAGTGTAGCCAGCCACATACTGTAGGCCCTATAGTGTAGCCAGTCACATACTGTAGGCCCTATAGTGTAGCCAGCCACATACTGTAGGCCCTATAGTGTAGTGTAGCCAGTTACATACTGTAGGCCCTATAGTGTAGCCAGTTACATACTGTAGGCCCTATAGTGTAGCCAGTTACATACTGTAGGCCCTATAGTGTAGTGTAGCCAGTTACATACTGTAGGCCCTATAGTGTAGCCAGTTACATACTGTGGGCCCTATAGTGTAGCCAGTTACATACTGTAGGCCCTATAGTGTAGCCAGTTACATACTGTAGGCCCTATAGTGTAGCCAGTTACATACTGTAGGCCCTATAGTGTAGTGTAGCCAGTTACATACTGTAGGCCCTATAGTGTAGCCAGTTACATACTGTAGGCCCTATAGTGTAGCCAGTTGCATACTGTAGGCCCTATAGTGTAGCCAGTTACATACTGTAGGCCCTATAGTGTAGTGTAGCCAGTTACATACTGTAGGCCCTATAGTGTAGCCAGTTACATACTGTAGGCCCTATAGTGTAGCCAGTTACATACTGTAGGCCCTGTAGTGTAGCCAGTCACATACTGTAGGCCCTATAGTGTAGCCAGTTACAAACTTTAGGCCCTATAGTGTAGCCAGTTACATACTGTAGGCCCTATAGTGTAGCCAGCCACATACTGTAGGCCCTATAGTGTAGCCAGTTACATACTGTAGGCCCGATAGTGTAGCCAGATACATACTGTAGGCCCTATAGTGTAGCCAGTTACATACTGTAGGCCCTATAGTGTAGCCAGTTATATACTGTAGGCCCTATAGTGTAGCCAGTTACATACTGTAGGCCCTATAGTCTAGTGTAGCCAGTTACATACTGTAGGCCCTATAGTCTAGTGTAGCCAGTTACATACTGTAGGCCCTATAGTGTAGCCAGTTACATACTGTAGGCCCTATAGTCTAGTGTAGCCAGTTACATACTGTAGGCCCTATAGTGTAGCCAGCCACATACTGTAGGCCCTATAGTGTAGCCAGTCACATACTGTAGGCCCTATAGTGTAGCCAGTTACAAACTGTAGGCCCCATAGTGTAGCCAGTTACATACTGTAGGCCCTTTAGTGTAGTCAGTTACATACTGTAGGCCCTATAGTGTAGTGTAGCCAGTTACATACTGTAGGCCCTATAGTGTAGCCAGTTACATACTGTAGGCCCTATAGTGTAGCCAGCCACATACTGTAGGCCCTATAGTGTAGTGTAGCCAGTTACATACTGTAGGCCCTATAGTGTAGCCAGCCACATACTGTAGGCCCTATAGTGTAGCCAGTTACATACTGTAGGCCCTATAGTGTAGTGTAGCCAGTTACATACTGTAGGCCCTATAGTGTAGCCAGTTACATACTGTAGGCCCTATAGTGTAGTGTAGCCAGCCACATACTGTAGGCCCTATAGTGTAGCCAGTCACATACTGTAGGCCCTATAGTGTAGCCAGCCACATACTGTAGGCCCTATAGTGTAGTGTAGCCAGTTACATACTGTAGGCCCTATAGTGTAGCCAGTTACATACTGTAGGCCCTATAGTGTAGCCAGTTACATACTGTAGGCCCTATAGTGTAGTGTAGCCAGTTACATACTGTAGGCCCTATAGTGTAGCCAGTTACATACTGTAGGCCCTATAGTGTAGCCAGTTACATACTGGAGGCCCTATAGTGTAGCCAGTTACATACTGTAGGCCCTATAGTGTAGCCAGTCACATACTGTAGGCCCTATAGTGTAGCCAGCCACATACTGTAGGCCCTATAGTGTAGTGTAGCCAGTTACATACTGTAGGCCCTATAGTGTAGCCAGTTACATACTGTAGGCCCTATAGTGTAGCCAGTTACATACTGTAGGCCCTATAGTGTAGTGTAGCCAGTTACATACTGTAGGCCCTATAGTGTAGCCAGTTACATACTGTAGGCCCTATAGTGTAGCCAGTTACATACTGTAGGCCCTATAGTGTAGCCAGTTACATACTGTAGGCCCTATAGTGTAGCCAGTTACATACTGTAGGCCCTATAGTGTAGTGTAGCCAGTTACATACTGTAGGCCCTATAGTGTAGCCAGTTACATACTGTAGGCCCTATAGTGTAGCCAGTTGCATACTGTAGGCCCCATAGTGTAGCCAGTTACATACTGTAGGCCCTATAGTGTAGTGTAGCCAGTTACATACTGTAGGCCCTATAGTGTAGCCAGTTACATACTGTAGGTCCTATAGTGTAGCCAGTTACATACTGTAGGCCCTATAGTGTAGCCAGTCACATACTGTAGGCCCTATAGTGTAGCCAGTTACAAACTGTAGGCCCTATAGTGTAGCCAGTTACATACTGTAGGCCCTATAGTGTAGCCAGCCACATACTGTAGGCCCTATAGTGTAGCCAGTTACATACTGTAGGCCCTATAGTGTAGCCAGTTACATACTGTAGGCCCTATAGTGTAGCCAGTTACATACTGTAGGCCCTATAGTGTAGCCAGTTATATACTGTAGGCCCTATAGTGTAGCCAGTTACATACTGTAGGCCCTATAGTCTAGTGTAGCCAGTTACATACTGTAGGCCCTATAGTCTAGTGTAGCCAGTTACATACTGTAGGCCCTATAGTGTAGCCAGTTACATACTGTAGGCCCTATAGTCTAGTGTAGCCAGTTACATACTGTAGGCCCTATAGTGTAGCCAGCCACATACTGTAGGCCCTATAGTGTAGCCAGTCACATACTGTAGGCCCTATAGTGTAGCCAGTTACAAACTGTAGGCCCCATAGTGTAGCCAGTTACATACTGTAGGCCCTTTAGTGTAGTCAGTTACATACTGTAGGCCCTATAGTGTAGTGTAGCCAGTTACATACTGTAGGCCCTATAGTGTAGCCAGTTACATACTGTAGGCCCTATATTGTAGCCAGCCACATACTGTAGGCCCTATAGTGTAGTGTAGCCAGTTACATACTGTAGGCCCTATAGTGTAGCCAGCCACATACTGTAGGCCCTATAGTGTAGCCAGTTACATAATGTAGGCCCTATAGTGTAGTGTAGCCAGTTACGTACTGTAGGCCCTATAGTGTAGCCAGTTACATACTGTAGGCCCTATAGTGTAGTGTAGCCAGCCACATACTGTAGGCCCTATAGTGTAGCCAGTCACATACTGTAGGCCCTATAGTGTAGCCAGCCACATACTGTAGGCCCTATAGTGTAGTGTAGCCAGTTACATACTGTAGGCCCTATAGTGTAGCCAGTTACATACTGTAGGCCCTATAGTGTAGCCAGTTACATACTGTAGGCCCTATAGTGTAGTGTAGCCAGTTACATACTGTAGGCCCTATAGTGTAGCCAGTTACATACTGTAGGCCCTATAGTGTAGCCAGTTACATACTGTAGGCCCTATAGTGTAGCCAGTTACATACTGTAGGCCCTATAGTGTAGCCAGTTACATACTGTAGGCCCTATAGTGTAGTGTAGCCAGTTACATACTGTAGGCCCTATAGTGTAGCCAGTTACATACTGTAGGCCCTATAGGGTAGCCAGTTACATACTTTAGGCCCTATAGTGTAACCAGTTACATACTGTAGGCCCTATAGTGTAGCCAGTTACATACTGTAGGCCCTATAGTGTAGCCAGTTACATACTCTAGGCCCTATAGTGTAGCCAGTTACATACTGTAGGCCCTATAGTGTAGCCAGTTACATACTGTAGGCCCTATAGTGTAGTGTAGCCAGTTACATACTGTAGGCCCTATAGTGTAGCCAGTTACATACTGTAGGCCCTATAGTGTAGCCAGCCACATACTGTAGGCCCTATAGTGTAGTGTAGCCAGTTACATACTGTAGGCCCTATAGTGTAGCCAGTTACATACTGTAGGCCCTATAGTGTAGCCAGTTACATACTGTAGGCCCTATAGTGTAGCCAGTTACATACTGTAGGCCCTATAGTGTAGCCAGTTACATACTGTAGGCCCTATAGTGTAGCCAGTTACATACTGTAGGCCCTATAGTGTAGCCAGTTACATACTGTAGGCCCTATAGTGTAGCCAGTCACATACTGTAGGCCCTATAGTGTAGTGTAGCCAGTTACATACTGTAGGCCCTATAGTGTAGTGTAGCCATCACATACTGTAGGCCCTATAGTGTAGCCAGTTACATACTGTAGGCCCTATAGTCTAGTGTAGCCATCACATACTGTAGGCCCTATAGTGTAGCCAGTTACATACTGTAGGCCCTATAGTGTAGCCAGTTACATACTGTAGACCCTATAGTCTAGTGTAGCCAGTTACATACTGTAGACCCTATAGTGTAGCCAGTTACATACTGTAGGCCCTATAGTGTAGCCAGTTACATACTGTAGGCCCTATAGTGTAGCCAGTTACATACTGTAGGCCCTATATTGTAGCCAGCCACATACTGTAGGCCCTATAGTGTAGTGTAGCCAGTTACATACTGTAGGCCCTATAGTGTAGCCAGCCACATACTGTAGGCCCTATAGTGTAGCCAGTTACATAATGTAGGCCCTATAGTGTAGTGTAGCCAGTTACGTACTGTAGGCCCTATAGTGTAGCCAGTTACATACTGTAGGCCCTATAGTGTAGTGTAGCCAGCCACATACTGTAGGCCCTATAGTGTAGCCAGTCACATACTGTAGGCCCTATAGTGTAGCCAGCCACATACTGTAGGCCCTATAGTGTAGTGTAGCCAGTTACATACTGTAGGCCCTATAGTGTAGCCAGTTACATACTGTAGGCCCTATAGTGTAGCCAGTTACATACTGTAGGCCCTATAGTGTAGTGTAGCCAGTTACATACTGTAGGCCCTATAGTGTAGCCAGTTACATACTGTAGGCCCTATAGTGTAGCCAGTTACATACTGTAGGCCCTATAGTGTAGCCAGTTACATACTGTAGGCCCTATAGTGTAGCCAGTTACATACTGTAGGCCCTATAGTGTAGTGTAGCCAGTTACATACTGTAGGCCCTATAGTGTAGCCAGTTACATACTGTAGGCCCTATAGGGTAGCCAGTTACATACTTTAGGCCCTATAGTGTAACCAGTTACATACTGTAGGCCCTATAGTGTAGCCAGTTACATACTGTAGGCCCTATAGTGTAGCCAGTTACATACTCTAGGCCCTATAGTGTAGCCAGTTACATACTGTAGGCCCTATAGTGTAGCCAGTTACATACTGTAGGCCCTATAGTGTAGTGTAGCCAGTTACATACTGTAGGCCCTATAGTGTAGCCAGTTACATACTGTAGGCCCTATAGTGTAGCCAGCCACATACTGTAGGCCCTATAGTGTAGTGTAGCCAGTTACATACTGTAGGCCCTATAGTGTAGCCAGTTACATACTGTAGGCCCTATAGTGTAGCCAGTTACATACTGTAGGCCCTATAGTGTAGCCAGTTACATACTGTAGGCCCTATAGTGTAGCCAGTTACATACTGTAGGCCCTATAGTGTAGCCAGTTACATACTGTAGGCCCTATAGTGTAGCCAGTTACATACTGTAGGCCCTATAGTGTAGCCAGTCACATACTGTAGGCCCTATAGTGTAGTGTAGCCAGTTACATACTGTAGGCCCTATAGTGTAGTGTAGCCATCACATACTGTAGGCCCTATAGTGTAGCCAGTTACATACTGTAGGCCCTATAGTCTAGTGTAGCCATCACATACTGTAGGCCCTATAGTGTAGCCAGTTACATACTGTAGGCCCTATAGTGTAGCCAGTTACATACTGTAGACCCTATAGTCTAGTGTAGCCAGTTACATACTGTAGACCCTATAGTGTAGCCAGTTACATACTGTAGGCCCTATAGTGTAGCCAGTTACATACTGTAGGCCCTATAGTCTAGTGTAGCCAGTTACATACTGTAGGCCCTATAGTCTAGTGTAGCCAGTTACATACTGTAGGCCCCATAGTGTAGTGTAGCCAATTACATACTGTAGGCCCTGTAGTGTAGCCAGTTACATACTGTAGGCCCTATAGTGTAGCCAGTTACATACTGTAGGCCATATAGTGTAGCCAGTTACATACTGTAGGCCCTATAGTGTAGTGTAGCCAGTTACATACTGTAGGCCCTATAGTGTAGCCAGTTACATACTGTAGGCCCTATAGTGTAGCCAGTTACATACTGTAGGCCCTATAGTGTAGCCAGTTACATACTGTAGGCCCTATAGTGTAGTGTAGCCAGTTACATACTGTAGGCCCTATAGTGTAGCCAGTTACATACTGTAGGCCCTATAGTGTAGCCAGTTACATACTGTAGGCCCTATAGTGTTTTGTAGCCAGTTACATACTGTAGGCCCTATAGTGTAGCCAGTTACATACCGTAGGCCCTATAGTGTAGCCAGTCACATACTTTAGGCCATATAGTGTAGCCAGTTACAAACTGTAGGCCCTATAGTGTAGCCAGTTACATACTGTAGGCCCTATAGTGTAGCCAGCCACATACTGTAGGCCCTATAGTGTAGCCAGTTACATACTTTAGGCCCTATAGTGTAGCCAGTTACATACTGTAGGCCCTATAGTGTAGCCAGTTACATACTGTAGGCCCTATAGTGTAGCCAGTTATATACTGTAGGCCCTATAGTGTAGTGTAGCCAGTTACATACTGTAGGCCCTATAGTGTAGTGTAGCCAGCCACATACTGTAGGCCCTATAGTGTAGCCAGTTACATACTGTAGGCCCTATAGTCTAGTGTAGCCAGTTACATACTGTATGCCCTATAGTGTAGCCAGTTATATACTGTAGGCCCTATAGTGTAGCCAGTTACATACTGTAGGCCCTATAGTGTAGCCAGTTACATACTGTAGGCCCTATAGTGTAGCCAGTTACATACTGTAGGCCCTATAGTCTAGTGTAGCCAGTTACATACTGTAGGCCCTATAGTCTAGTGTAGCCAGTTACATACTGTAGGCCCTATAGTGTAGCCAGTCACATACTGTAGGCCCTATAGTGTAGCCAGTTACATACTGTAGGCCCTATAGTGTAGTGTAGCCAGTTACATACTGTAGGCCCTATAGTGTAGCCAGTTACATACTGTAGGCCCTATAGTGTAGCCAGTTACATACTGTAGGCCCTATAGTGTAGCCAGTTACATACTGTAGGCCCTATAGTGTAGCCAGTCACATCCTGTAGTCCCTATAGTGTAGCCAGTTACAAACTGTAGGCCCTATAGTGTAGCCAGTTACATACTGTAGGCCCTATAGTGTAGCCAGCCACATACTGTAGGCCCTATAGTGTAGCCAGTTACATACTGTAGGCCCTATAGTGTAGCCAGTTACATACTGTAGGCCCTATAGTGTAGCCAGTTACATACTGTAGGCCCTATAGTGTAGCCAGTTATATAATGTATGCCCTATAGTGTAGCCAGTTACGTACTGTAGGCCCTATAGTGTAGCCAGTTACATACTGTAGGCCCTATAGTGTAGCCAGTTACATACTGTAGGCCCTATAGTCTAGTGTAGCCAGTTACATACTGTAGGCCCTATAGTCTAGTGTAGCCAGTTACATACTGTAGGCCCTATAGTGTAGCCAGTTACATACTGTAGGCCCTATAGTCTAGTGTAGCCAGTTACATACTGTAGGCCCTATAGTGTAGCCAGCCACATACTGTAGGCCCTATAGTGTAGCCAGTCACATACTGTAGGCCCTATAGTGTAGCCAGTTACAAACTGTTGGCCCCATAGTGTAGCCAGTTATATACTGTATGCCCTTTAGTGTAGCCAGTTACATACTGTAGGCCCTATAGTGTAGTGTAGCCAGTTACATACCGTAGGCCCTATAGTGTAGCCAGTTACATACTGTAGGCCCTATAGTGTAGCCAGCCACATACTGTAGGCCCTATAGTGTAGTGTAGCCAGTTACATACTGTAGGCCCTATAGTGTAGCCAGCCACATACTGTAGGCCCTATAGTGTAGCCAGTTACATACTGTAGGCCCTATAGTGTAGTGTAACCAGTTACATACTGTAGGCCCTATAGTGTAGCCAGTTACATACTGTAGGCCCTATAGTGTAGTGTAGCCAGCCACATACTGTAGGCCCTATAGTGTAGCCAGTCACATACTGTAGGGCCTATAGTGTAGCCAGCCACATACTGTAGGCCCTATAGTGTAGTGTAGCCAGTTACATACTGTAGGCCCTATAGTGTAGCCAGTTACATACTGTAGGCCCTATAGTGTAGCCAGTTACATACTGTAGGCCCTATAGTGTAGTGTAGCCAGTTACATACTGTAGGCCCTATAGTGTAGCCAGTTACATACTGTAGGCCCTATAGTGTAGCCAGTTACATACTGTAGGCCCTATAGTGTAGCCAGTTACATACTGTAGGCCCTATAGTGTAGCCAGTTACATACTGTAGGCCCTATAGTGTAGTGTAGCCAGTTACATACTGTAGGCCCTATAGTGTAGCCAGTTACATACTGTAGGCCCTATAGTGTAGCCAGTTACATACTGTAGGCCCTATAGTGTAGCCAGTTACATACTGTAGGCCCTATAGTGTAGTGTAGCCAGTTACATACTGTAGGCCCTATAGTGTAGCCAGTTACATACTGTAGGCCCTATAGTGTAACCAGTTACATACTGTAGGCCCTATAGTGTAGCCAGTTACATACTGTAGGCCCTATAGTGTAGCCAGTTACATACTGTAGGCCCTATAGTGTAGCCAGTTACATACTGTAAGCCCTATAGTGTAGCCAGTTACATACTGTAGGCCCTATAGTGTAGTGTAGCCAGTTACATACTGTAGGCCCTATAGTGTAGCCAGTTACATACTGTAGGCCCTATAGTGTAGCCAGCCACATACTGTAGGCCCTATAGTGTAGTGTAGCCAGTTACATACTGTAGGCCCTATAGTGTAGCCAGTTACATACTGTAGGCCCTATAGTGTAGCCAGTTACATACTGTAGGCCCTATAGTGTAGCCAGTTACATACTGTAGGCCCTATAGTGTAGCCAGTTACATACTGTAGGCCCTATAGTGTAGCCAGTTACATACTGTAGGCCCTATAGTGTAGCCAGTCACATACTGTAGGCCCTATAGTGTAGTGTAGCCAGTTACATACTGTAGGCCCTATAGTGTAGTGTAGCCATCACATACTGTAGGCCCTATAGTGTAGCCAGTTACATACTGTAGGCCCTATAGTCTAGTGTAGCCATCACATACTGTAGGCCCTATAGTGTAGCCAGTTACATACTGTAGGCCCTATAGTGTAGCCAGTTACATACTGTAGGCCCTATAGTGTAGCCATCACATACTGTAGGCCCTATAGTGTAGCCAGTTACATACTGTAGGCCCTATAGTGTAGCCAGTCACATACTGTAGGCCCTATAGTCTAGTGTAGCCAGTTACATACTGTAGGCCCTATAGTGTAGCCAGTTACATACTGTAGGCCCTATAGTGTAGTGTAGCCATCACATACTGTAGGCCCTATAGTGTAGCCAGTTACATACTGTAGGCCCTATAGTGTAGCCAGTTACATACTGTAGGCCCTATAGTGTAGTGTAGCCAGTTACATACTGTAGGCCCCTATAGTGTAGCCAGTTTCATACTGTAGGCCCTATAGTGTAGCCAGTTACATACTGTAGGCCCTATAGTGTAGCCAGTTACATACTGTAGGCCCTATAGTGTAGTGTAGCCAGTTACATACTGTAGGCCCTATAGTGTAGCCAGTTACATACTGTAGGCCCTATAGTGTAGCCAGTTACATACTGTAGGCCCTATAGTGTAGCCAGCCACATACTGTAGGCCCTATAGTGTAGCCAGTTACATACTGTAGGCCCTATAGTCTAGTGTAGCCAGTTACATACTGTAGGCCCTATATTGTAGCCAGTTACATACTGTAGGCCCTATAGTCTAGTGTAGCCAGTTACATACTGTAGGCCCTATAGTCTAGTGTAGCCAGTTACATACTGTAGGCCCCATAGTGTAGTGTAGCCAGTTACATACTGTAGGCCCTATAGTGTAGCCAGTTACATACTGTAGGCCCTATAGTGTAGCCAGTTACATACTGTAGGCCCTATAGTGTAGCCAGTTACATACTGTAGGCCCTATAGTGTAGTATAGCCAGTTACATACTGTAGGCCCTATAGTGTAGCCAGTTACATACTGTAGGCCCTATAGTGTAGCCAGTTACATACTGTAGGCCCTATAGTGTAGCCAGTTACATACTGTAGGCCCTATAGTGTAGTGTAGCCAGTTACATACTGTAGGCCTTATAGTGTAGCCAGTTACATACTGTAGGCCCTATAGTGTAGCCAGTTATATACTGTAGGCCCTATAGTGTAGCCAGTTATATACTGTAGGCCCTATAGTGTAGCCAGTTACATACTGTAGGCCCTATAGTGTAGCCAGTTACATACTGTAGGCCCTATAGTGTAGCCAGTTACATACTGTAGGCCCTATAGTCTAGTGTAGCCAGTTACATACTGTAGGCCCTATAGTCTAGTGTAGCCAGTTACATACTGTAGGCCCTATAGTGTAGCCAGCCACATACTGTAGGCCCTATAGTGTAGCCAGTCACATACTGTAGGCCCTATAGTGTAGCCAGTTACAAACTGTAGGCCCTATAGTGTAGCCAGTTACATACTGTAGGCCCTATAGTGTAGTGTAGCCAGTTACATACTGTAGGCCCTATAGTGTAGCCAGTTACATACTGTAGGCCCTATAGTGTAGCCAGTTACATACTTTAGGCCCCATAGTGTAGCCAGTTACATACTGTAGGCCCTATAGTGTAGTGTAGCCAGTTACATACTGTAGGCCCTATAGTGTAGCCAGTTAAATATTGTAGGCCTTATAGTGTAGTGTAGCCAGCCACATACTGTAGGCCCTATAGTGTAGTGTAGCCAGTTACATACTGTAGGCCCTATAGTGTAGTGTAGCCAGTCACATACTGTAGGCCCTATAGTGTAGCCAGCCACATACTGTAGGCCCTATAGTGTAGCCAGTCACATACTGTAGGCCCTATAGTGTAGTGTAGCCAGTTACATACTGTAGGCCCTATAGTGTAGCCAGTTACATACTGTAGGCCCTATAGTGTAGTGTAGCCAGCCACATACTGTAGGCCCTATAGTTTAGTGTAGCCAGTTACATACTGTAGGCCCTATAGTGTAGCCAGTTACATACTGTAGGCCCTATAGTGTAGCCAGTTACATACTGTAGGCCCTATAGTGTAGCCAGTTACATACTGTAGGCCCTATAGTGTAGCCAGTTACATACTGTAGGCCCTATAGTGTAGTGTAGCCAGTTACATACTGTAGGCCCTATAGTGTAGCCAGTTACATACTGTAGGCCCTATAGTCTAGTGTAGCCAGTTACATACTGTAGGCCCTATAGTGTAGCCAGTTACATACTGTAGGCCCTATAGTGTAGCCAGTTACATACTGTAGGCCCTATAGTGTAGCCAGTTACATACTGTAGGCCCTATAGTGTAGTGTAGCCAGCCACATACTGTAGGCCCTATAGTGTAGTGTAGCCAGTTACATACTGTAGGCCCTATTGTGTAGCCAGTTACATACTGTAGGCCCTATAGTGTAACCAGTTACATACTGTAGGCCCTATAGTGTAGCCAGTTACATACTGTAGGCCCTATAGTGTAGCCAGTTACATACTGTAGGCCCTATAGTGTAGCCAGTTACATACTGTAGGCCCTATAGTGTAGCCAGCCACATACTGTAGGCCCTATAGTGTAGCCAGTTACATACTGTAGGCCCTATAGTGTAGCCAGTTACATACTGTAGGCCCTATAGTGTAGCCAGTTACATACTGTAGGCCCTATAGTGTAGCCAGTTATATAATGTATGCCCTATAGTGTAGCCAGTTACGTACTGTAGGCCCTATAGTGTAGCCAGTTACATACTGTAGGCCCTATAGTGTAGCCAGTTACATACTGTAGGCCCTATAGTCTAGTGTAGCCAGTTACATACTGTAGGCCCTATAGTCTAGTGTAGCCAGTTACATACTGTAGGCCCTATAGTGTAGCCAGTTACATACTGTAGGCCCTATAGTCTAGTGTAGCCAGTTACATACTGTAGGCCCTATAGTGTAGCCAGCCACATACTGTAGGCCCTATAGTGTAGCCAGTCACATACTGTAGGCCCTATAGTGTAGCCAGTTACAAACTGTTGGCCCCATAGTGTAGCCAGTTATATACTGTATGCCCTTTAGTGTAGCCAGTTACATACTGTAGGCCCTATAGTGTAGTGTAGCCAGTTACATACCGTAGGCCCTATAGTGTAGCCAGTTACATACTGTAGGCCCTATAGTGTAGCCAGCCACATACTGTAGGCCCTATAGTGTAGTGTAGCCAGTTACATACTGTAGGCCCTATAGTGTAGCCAGCCACATACTGTAGGCCCTATAGTGTAGCCAGTTACATACTGTAGGCCCTATAGTGTAGTGTAACCAGTTACATACTGTAGGCCCTATAGTGTAGCCAGTTACATACTGTAGGCCCTATAGTGTAGTGTAGCCAGCCACATACTGTAGGCCCTATAGTGTAGCCAGTCACATACTGTAGGGCCTATAGTGTAGCCAGCCACATACTGTAGGCCCTATAGTGTAGTGTAGCCAGTTACATACTGTAGGCCCTATAGTGTAGCCAGTTACATACTGTAGGCCCTATAGTGTAGCCAGTTACATACTGTAGGCCCTATAGTGTAGTGTAGCCAGTTACATACTGTAGGCCCTATAGTGTAGCCAGTTACATACTGTAGGCCCTATAGTGTAGCCAGTTACATACTGTAGGCCCTATAGTGTAGCCAGTTACATACTGTAGGCCCTATAGTGTAGCCAGTTACATACTGTAGGCCCTATAGTGTAGTGTAGCCAGTTACATACTGTAGGCCCTATAGTGTAGCCAGTTACATACTGTAGGCCCTATAGTGTAGCCAGTTACATACTGTAGGCCCTATAGTGTAGCCAGTTACATACTGTAGGCCCTATAGTGTAGTGTAGCCAGTTACATACTGTAGGCCCTATAGTGTAGCCAGTTACATACTGTAGGCCCTATAGTGTAACCAGTTACATACTGTAGGCCCTATAGTGTAGCCAGTTACATACTGTAGGCCCTATAGTGTAGCCAGTTACATACTGTAGGCCCTATAGTGTAGCCAGTTACATACTGTAAGCCCTATAGTGTAGCCAGTTACATACTGTAGGCCCTATAGTGTAGTGTAGCCAGTTACATACTGTAGGCCCTATAGTGTAGCCAGTTACATACTGTAGGCCCTATAGTGTAGCCAGCCACATACTGTAGGCCCTATAGTGTAGTGTAGCCAGTTACATACTGTAGGCCCTATAGTGTAGCCAGTTACATACTGTAGGCCCTATAGTGTAGCCAGTTACATACTGTAGGCCCTATAGTGTAGCCAGTTACATACTGTAGGCCCTATAGTGTAGCCAGTTACATACTGTAGGCCCTATAGTGTAGCCAGTTACATACTGTAGGCCCTATAGTGTAGCCAGTCACATACTGTAGGCCCTATAGTGTAGTGTAGCCAGTTACATACTGTAGGCCCTATAGTGTAGTGTAGCCATCACATACTGTAGGCCCTATAGTGTAGCCAGTTACATACTGTAGGCCCTATAGTCTAGTGTAGCCATCACATACTGTAGGCCCTATAGTGTAGCCAGTTACATACTGTAGGCCCTATAGTGTAGCCAGTTACATACTGTAGGCCCTATAGTGTAGCCATCACATACTGTAGGCCCTATAGTGTAGCCAGTTACATACTGTAGGCCCTATAGTGTAGCCAGTCACATACTGTAGGCCCTATAGTCTAGTGTAGCCAGTTACATACTGTAGGCCCTATAGTGTAGCCAGTTACATACTGTAGGCCCTATAGTGTAGTGTAGCCATCACATACTGTAGGCCCTATAGTGTAGCCAGTTACATACTGTAGGCCCTATAGTGTAGCCAGTTACATACTGTAGGCCCTATAGTGTAGTGTAGCCAGTTACATACTGTAGGCCCCTATAGTGTAGCCAGTTACATACTGTAGGCCCTATAGTGTAGCCAGTTACATACTGTAGGCCCTATAGTGTAGCCAGTTACATACTGTAGGCCCTATAGTGTAGTGTAGCCAGTTACATACTGTAGGCCCTATAGTGTAGCCAGTTACATACTGTAGGCCCTATAGTGTAGCCAGTTACATACTGTAGGCCCTATAGTGTAGCCAGCCACATACTGTAGGCCCTATAGTGTAGCCAGTTACATACTGTAGGCCCTATAGTCTAGTGTAGCCAGTTACATACTGTAGGCCCTATATTGTAGCCAGTTACATACTGTAGGCCCTATAGTCTAGTGTAGCCAGTTACATACTGTAGGCCCTATAGTCTAGTGTAGCCAGTTACATACTGTAGGCCCCATAGTGTAGTGTAGCCAGTTACATACTGTAGGCCCTATAGTGTAGCCAGTTACATACTGTAGGCCCTATAGTGTAGCCAGTTACATACTGTAGGCCCTATAGTGTAGCCAGTTACATACTGTAGGCCCTATAGTGTAGTATAGCCAGTTACATACTGTAGGCCCTATAGTGTAGCCAGTTACATACTGTAGGCCCTATAGTGTAGCCAGTTACATACTGTAGGCCCTATAGTGTAGCCAGTTACATACTGTAGGCCCTATAGTGTAGTGTAGCCAGTTACATACTGTAGGCCTTATAGTGTAGCCAGTTACATACTGTAGGCCCTATAGTGTAGCCAGTTATATACTGTAGGCCCTATAGTGTAGCCAGTTATATACTGTAGGCCCTATAGTGTAGCCAGTTACATACTGTAGGCCCTATAGTGTAGCCAGTTACATACTGTAGGCCCTATAGTGTAGCCAGTTACATACTGTAGGCCCTATAGTCTAGTGTAGCCAGTTACATACTGTAGGCCCTATAGTCTAGTGTAGCCAGTTACATACTGTAGGCCCTATAGTGTAGCCAGCCACATACTGTAGGCCCTATAGTGTAGCCAGTCACATACTGTAGGCCCTATAGTGTAGCCAGTTACAAACTGTAGGCCCTATAGTGTAGCCAGTTACATACTGTAGGCCCTATAGTGTAGTGTAGCCAGTTACATACTGTAGGCCCTATAGTGTAGCCAGTTACATACTGTAGGCCCTATAGTGTAGCCAGTTACATACTTTAGGCCCCATAGTGTAGCCAGTTACATACTGTAGGCCCTATAGTGTAGTGTAGCCAGTTACATACTGTAGGCCCTATAGTGTAGCCAGTTAAATATTGTAGGCCTTATAGTGTAGTGTAGCCAGCCACATACTGTAGGCCCTATAGTGTAGTGTAGCCAGTTACATACTGTAGGCCCTATAGTGTAGTGTAGCCAGTCACATACTGTAGGCCCTATAGTGTAGCCAGCCACATACTGTAGGCCCTATAGTGTAGCCAGTCACATACTGTAGGCCCTATAGTGTAGTGTAGCCAGTTACATACTGTAGGCCCTATAGTGTAGCCAGTTACATACTGTAGGCCCTATAGTGTAGTGTAGCCAGCCACATACTGTAGGCCCTATAGTTTAGTGTAGCCAGTTACATACTGTAGGCCCTATAGTGTAGCCAGTTACATACTGTAGGCCCTATAGTGTAGCCAGTTACATACTGTAGGCCCTATAGTGTAGCCAGTTACATACTGTAGGCCCTATAGTGTAGCCAGTTACATACTGTAGGCCCTATAGTGTAGTGTAGCCAGTTACATACTGTAGGCCCTATAGTGTAGCCAGTTACATACTGTAGGCCCTATAGTCTAGTGTAGCCAGTTACATACTGTAGGCCCTATAGTGTAGCCAGTTACATACTGTAGGCCCTATAGTGTAGCCAGTTACATACTGTAGGCCCTATAGTGTAGCCAGTTACATACTGTAGGCCCTATAGTGTAGTGTAGCCAGCCACATACTGTAGGCCCTATAGTGTAGTGTAGCCAGTTACATACTGTAGGCCCTATTGTGTAGCCAGTTACATACTGTAGGCCCTATAGTGTAACCAGTTACATACTGTAGGCCCTATAGTGTAGCCAGTTACATACTGTAGGCCCTATAGTGTAGCCAGTTACATACTGTAGGCCCTATAGTGTAGCCAGTTACATACTGTAGGCCCTATAGTGTAGTGTAGCCAGTTACATACTGTAGGCCCTATAGTGTAGCCAGTTACATACTGTAGGCCCTATAGTGTAGCCAGCCACATACTGTAGGCCCTATAGTGTAGTGTAGCCAGTTACATACTGTAGGCCCTATAGTGTAGCCAGTTACATACTGTAGGCCCTATAGTGTAGCCAGTTACATACTGTAGGTCCTATAGTGTAGCCAGTTACATACTGTAGTCCCTATAGTTTAGCCAGTTACATACTGTAGGCCCTATAGTGTAGCCAGTTACATACTGTAGGCCCTATAGTGTAGCCAGTCACATACTGTAGGCCCTATAGTGTAGTGTAGCCAGTTACATACTGTAGGCCCTATAGTGTAGTGTAGCCATCACATACTGTAGGCCCTATAGTGTAGCCAGTTACATACTGTAGGCCCTATAGTGTAGCCAGTTACATACTGTAGGCCCTATAGTGTAGCCATCACATACTGTAGGCCCTATAGTGTAGCCAGTTACATACTGTAGACCCTATAGTGTAGTGTAGCCAGTTACATAATGTAGGCCCTATAGTGTAGCCAGTCACATACTGTAGGCCCTATAGTCTAGTGTAGCCAGTTAAATACTGTAGGTCCTATAGTGTAGCCAGTTACATACTGTAGGCCCTATAGTGTAGTGTAGCCATCACATACTGTAGGCCCTATAGTGTAGCCAGTTACATACTGTAGGCCCTATAGTGTAACCATTTACATACTGTAGGCCCTATAGTGTAGCCAGTTACATACTGTAGGCTCTATAGTGTAGTGTAGCCAGCCGCATACTGTAGGCCCTATAGTGTAGCCAGCCACATACTGTAGGCCCTATAGTGTAGCCAGTTACATACTGTTGGCCCTATAGTGTAGTATAGCCAGTTACATACTGTAGGCCCTATAGTGTAGCCAGTTACATACTGTAGGCCCTATAGTGTAGCCAGTTACATACTGTAGGCCCTATAGTCTAGTGTAGCCAGTTACATACTGTAGGCCCTATAGTGTAGCCAGTTACATACTGTAGGCCCTATAGTGTAGCCAGTTACATACTGTAGGCCCTATAGTGTAGTGTAGCCAGTTACATACTGTAGGCCCTATAGTGTAGCCAGTTACATACTGTAGGCCCTATAGTGTAGCCAGTTACATACTGTAGGCCCTATAGTGTAGCCAGTTACATACTGTAGGCCCTATAGTGTAGCCAGTTACATACTGTAGGCCCTATAGTGTAGCCAGTTACATACTGTAGGCCCTATAGTGTAGTGTAGCCAGTTACATACTGTAGGCCCTATAGTGTAGCCAGTTACATACTGTAGGCCCTATAGTGTAGCCAGTTACATACTGTAGGCCCTATAGTGTAGCCAGTTACATACTGTAGGCCTTATAGTGTAGCCAGTTACATACTGTAGGCCCTATAGTGTAGCCAGTTACATACTGTAGGCCCTATAGTGTAGCCAGTTACATACTGTAGGCCCTATAGTGTAGCCAGTCACATACTGTAGGCCCTATAGTGTAGCCAGTTACATACTGTAGGCCCTATAGTGTAGCCAGCCACATACTGTAGGCCCTATAGTGTAGCCAGTTACATACTGTAGGCCCTATATTGTAGTGTAGCCAGTTACATACTGTAGGCCCTATAGTGTAGCCAGTTACATAATGTAGGCCCTATAGTGTAGTGTAGCCAGTTACATACTGTAGGCCCTATAGTGTAGCCAGTTACATACTGTAGGCCCTATAGTGTAGCCAGTGAAATACTGTAGGCCCTATAGTCTATTGTAGCCAGTTACATACTGTAGGCCCTATAGTGTAGCCAGTTACATACTGTAGGCCCTATAGTGTAGCCAGTTACATACTGTAGGCCCTATAGTGTAGCCAGTTACATACTGTAGGCCTTATAGTGTAGCCAGTTACATACTGTAGGCCCTATAGTGTAGCCAGTTACATACTGTAGGCCCTATAGTGTAGCCAATTACATACTGTAGGCCCTATAGTGTAGCCAGTCACATACTGTAGGCCCTATAGTGTAGCCAGTTACATACTGTAGGCCCTATAGTGTAGCCAGCCACATACTGTAGGCCCTATAGTGTAGCCAGTTACATACTGTAGGCCCTATATTGTAGTCAATCAATTCAATCAATTTTATTTTATATAGCCCTTCTTACATCAGCTAATATCTCGAAGTGCTGTACAGAAACCCAGCCTAAAACCCCAAACAGCTAGTAATGCAGGTGTAGAAGCACGGTGGCTAGGAAAAACTCCCTAGAAAGGCAAAACCTAGGAAGAAACCTAGAGAGGAACCAGGCTATGAGGGGTGGCCAGTCCTCTTCTGGCTGTGCCGGGTGGAGATTATAACAGAACCATGCCAAGATGTTCAAAAATGTTCATAAGTGACAAGCATGGTCAAATAATAATCAGGAATAAATCTCAGTTGGCTTTTCATAGCCGATCATTAAGAGTTGAAAACAGCAGGTCTGGGACAGGTAGGGGTTCCATAACCGCAGGCAGAACAGTTGAAACTGGAATAGCAGCAAGGCCAGGCGGACTGGGGACAGCAATATATTGTAGTGTAGCCAGTTACATACTGTAGGCCCTATAGTGTAGCCAGTTACATACTGTAGGCCCTATAGTGTAGCCAGTTACATACTGTAGGCCCTATAGTCTAGTGTAGCCAGTTACATACTGTAGGCCCTATAGTGTAGCCAGTTACATAATGTAGGCCCTATAGT
The DNA here is from genome assembly GCA_031479575.1 of Coregonus ussuriensis. Taxonomy (NCBI): domain Eukaryota; kingdom Metazoa; phylum Chordata; class Actinopteri; order Salmoniformes; family Salmonidae; genus Coregonus; species Coregonus ussuriensis. The sequence continues at coordinate 715,405 of CM062480.1, read as the reverse complement.
GTAGTGTAGCCAGTTACATACTGTAGGCCCTATAGTGTAGCCAGTTACATACTGTAGGCCCTATAGTGTAGCCAGTGACATACTGTAGGCCCTATAGTCTATTGTAGCCAGTTACATACTGTAGGCCCTATAGTGTAGCCAGCCACATACTGTAGGCCTTATAGTGTAGCCAGTCACATACTGTAGGCCCTATAGTGTAGCCAGTTACATACTGTAGGCCCTATAGTGTAGCCAGTTACATACTGTAGGCCCTATAGTGTAGTGTAGCCAGTTACATACTGTAGGCCCTATAGTGTAGCCAGTTACATACTGTAGGCCCTATAGTGTAGCCAGTTACATACTGTAGGCCCTATAGTCTAGTGTAGCCAGTTACATACTGTAGGCCCTATAGTGTAGCCAGTTACATAATGTAGGCCCTATAGTGTAGTGTAGCCAGTTACATACTGTAGGCCCTATAGTGTAGCCAGTTACATACTGTAGGCCCTATAGTGTAGCCAGTTACATACTGTAGGCCCTATAGTCTAGTGTAGCCAGTTACATACTGTAGGCCCTATAGTGTAGCCAGCCACATACTGTAGGCCTTATAGTGTAGCCAGTCACATACTGTAGGCCCTATAGTGTAGCCAGTTACATACTGTAGGCCCTATAGTGTAGCCAGTTACATACTGTAGGCCCTATAGTGTAGTGTAGCCAGTTACATACTGTAGGCCCTATAGTGTAGCCAGTTGCATACTGTAGGCCCTATAGTGTAGCCATCCACATACTGTAGGCCCTATAGTGTAGTGTAGTCAGTTACATACTGTAGGCCATATAGTGTAGCCAGTTACATACTGTAGGCCCTATAGTGTAGCCAGTTACATACTGTAGGCCCTATAGTGTAGCCAGTTACATACTGTAGGCCCTATAGTGTAGCCAGTTACATACTGTAGGCCCTATAGTCTAGTGTAGCCAGTTACATACTGTAGACCCTATAGTGTAGCCAGTTACATACTGTAATCCCTATAGTGTAGCCAGTTACATACTGTAGGCCCTATAGTGTAGTGTAGCCATCACATACTGTAGGCCCTATAGTGTAGCCAGTTACATACTGTAGGCCCTATAGTGTAACCATTTACATACTGTAGGCCCTATAGTGTAGCCAGTTACATACTGTAGGCCCTATAGTGTAGTGTAGCCAGCCACATACTGTAGGCCCTATAGTGTAGCCAGCCACATACTGTAGGCCCTATAGTGTAGCCAGTTACATACTGTAGGCCCTATAGTGTAGCCAGTTACATACTGTAGGCCCTATAGTGTAGTGTAGCCAGTTACATACTGTAGGCCCTATAGTGTAGCCAGTTACATACTGTAGGCCCTATAGTGTAGCCAGTTACATACTGTAGGCCCTATAGTGTAGCCAGCCACATACTGTATGCCCTATAGTCTAGTGTAGCCAGTTACATACTGTAGGCCCTATAGTGTAGCCAGTTATATACTGTAGGCCCTATAGTGTAGCCAGTTACATACTGTAGGCCCTATAGTGTAGCCTGTTACATACTGTAGGCCCTATAATGTAGCCAGTTACATACTGTAGGCCCTATAGTCTAGTGTAGCCAGTTACATACTGTAGGCCCTATAGTCTAGTGTAGCCAGTTACATACTGTAGGCCCTATAGTGTAGCCAGCCACATACTGTAGGCCCTATAGTGTAGCCAGTCACATACTGTAGGCCCTATAGTGTAGCCAGTTACAAACTGTAGGCCCTATAGTGTAGCCAGTTACATACTGTAGGCCCTATAGTGTAGTGTAGCCAGTTACATACTGTAGGCCCTATAGTGTAGCCAGTTACATACTGTAGTCCCTATAGTGTAGCCAGTTACATACTTTAGGCCCTATAGTGTAGCCAGTTACATACTGTAGGCCCTATAGTGTAGTGTAGCCAGTTACATACTGTAGGCCCTATAGTGTAGCCAGTTAAATACTGTAGGCCCTATAGTGTAGTGTAGCCAGCCACATACTGTAGGCCCTATAGTGTAGTGTAGCCAGTTACATACTGTAGGTCCTATAGTGTAGTGTAGCCAGTCACATACTGTAGGCCCTATAGTGTAGCCAGCCACATACTGTAGGCCCTATAGTGTAGCCATTCACATACTGTAGGCCCTATAGTGTAGTGTAGCCAGTTACATACTGTAGGCCCTATAGTGTAGCCAGTTACATACTGTAGGCCCTGTAGTGTAGTGTAGCCAGCCACATACTGTAGGCCCTATAGTGTAGCCAGTTACATACTGTAGGCCCTATAGTCTAGTGTAGCCAGTTACATACTCTAGGCCCTATAGTGTAACCATTTACATACTGTAGGCCCTATAGTGTAGCCAGTTACATACTGTAGGCCCTATAGTGTAGTGTAGCCAGCCACATACTGTAGGCCCTATAGTGTAGCCAGCCACATACTGTAGGCCCTATAGTGTAGCCAGTTACATACTGTAGGCCCTATAGTGTAGCCAGTTACATACTGTAGGCCCTATAGTGTAGTGTAGCCAGTTACATACTGTAGGCCCTATAGTGTAGCCAGTTACATACTGTAGGCCCTATAGTGTAGCCAGTTACATACTGTAGGCCCTATAGTGTAGCCAGTTACATACTGTAGGCCCTATAGTGTAGCCAGCCACATACTGTATGCCCTATAGTCTAGTGTAGCCAGTTACATACTGTAGGCCCTATAGTGTAGCCAGTTATATACTGTAGGCCCTATAGTGTAGCCAGTTACATACTGTAGGCCCTATAGTGTAGCCTGTTACATACTGTAGGCCCTATAATGTAGCCAGTTACATACTGTAGGCCCTATAGTCTAGTGTAGCCAGTTACATACTGTAGGCCCTATAGTCTAGTGTAGCCAGTTACATACTGTAGGCCCTATAGTGTAGCCAGCCACATACTGTAGGCCCTATAGTGTAGCCAGTCACATACTGTAGGCCCTATAGTGTAGCCAGTTACAAACTGTAGGCCCTATAGTGTAGCCAGTTACATACTGTAGGCCCTATAGTGTAGTGTAGCCAGTTACATACTGTAGGCCCTATAGTGTAGCCAGTTACATACTGTAGTCCCTATAGTGTAGCCAGTTACATACTTTAGGCCCTATAGTGTAGCCAGTTACATACTGTAGGCCCTATAGTGTAGTGTAGCCAGTTACATACTGTAGGCCCTATAGTGTAGCCAGTTAAATACTGTAGGCCCTATAGTGTAGTGTAGCCAGCCACATACTGTAGGCCCTATAGTGTAGTGTAGCCAGTTACATACTGTAGGCCCTATAGTGTAGTGTAGCCAGTCACATACTGTAGGCCCTATAGTGTAGCCAGCCACATACTGTAGGCCCTATAGTGTAGCCAGTCACATACTGTAGGCCCTATAGTGTAGTGTAGCCAGTTACATACTGTAGGCCCTATAGTGTAGCCAGTTACATACTGTAGGCCCTGTAGTGTAGTGTAGCCAGCCACATACTGTAGGCCCTATAGTGTAGCCAGTTACATACTGTAGGCCCTATAGTCTAGTGTAGCCAGTTACATACTGTAGGCCCTATAGTGTAGCCAGTTACATACTGTAGGCCCTATAGTGTAGTGTAGCCAGTTACATACTGTAGGCCCTATAGTGTAGCCAGTTACATACTGTAGGCCCTATAGTGTAGCCAGTTACATACTGTAGGCCCTATAGTGTAGCCAGTTACATACTGTAGGCCCTATAGTGTAGCCAGTTACATACTGTAGGCCCTATAGTGTAGCCAGTTACATACTGTAGGCCCTATAGTCTAGTGTAGCCAGTTACATACTGTAGGCCCTATAGTGTAGCCAGTTACATACTGTAGGCCCTATAGTGTAGCCAGTTACATACTGTAGGCCCTATAGTGTAGCCAGTTACATACTGTAGGCCTTATAGTGTAGCCAGTTACATACTGTAGGCCCTATAGTGTAGCCAGTTACATACTGTAGGCCCTATAGTGTAGCCAGTTACATACTGTAGGCCCTATAGTGTAGCCAGTCACATACTGTAGGCCCTATAGTGTAGCCAGTTACATACTGTAGGCCCTATAGTGTAGCCAGCCACATACTGTAGGCCCTATAGTGTAGCCAGTTACATACTGTAGACCCTATAGTGGAGTGTAGCCAGTTACATACTGTAGGCCCTATAGTGTAGCCAGTTACATACTGTAGGCCCTATAGTGTAGCCAGTTACATACTGTAGGCCCTATAGTCTAGTGTAGCCAGTTACATACTGTAGGCCCTATAGTGTAGCCAGTTACATAATGTAGGCCCTATAGTGTAGTGTAGCCAGTTACATACTGTAGGCCCTATAGTGTAGCCAGTTACATACTGTAGGCCCTATAGTGTAGCCAGTGACATACTGTAGGCCCTATAGTCTAGTGTAGCCAGTTAAATACTGTAGGCCCTATAGTGTAGCCAGCCACATACTGTAGGCCTTATAGTGTAGCCAGTCACATACTGTAGGCCCTATAGTGTAGCCAGTTACATACTGTAGGCCCTATAGTGTAGCCAGTTACATACTGTAGGCCCTATAGTGTAGTGTAGCCAGTTACATACTGTAGGCCCTATAGTGTAGCCAGTTACATACTGTAGGCCCTATAGTGTAGCCAGTTACATACTGTAGGCCCTATAGTCTAGTGTAGCCAGTTACATACTGTAGGCCCTATAGTGTAGCCAGTTACATAATGTAGGCCCTATAGTGTAGTGTAGCCAGTTACATATTGTAGGCCCTATAGTGTAGCCAGTTACATACTGTAGGCCCTATAGTGTAGCCAGTTACATACTGTAGGCCCTATAGTCTAGTGTAGCCAGTTACATACTGTAGGCCCTATAGTGTAGCCAGCCACATACTGTAGGCCTTATAGTGTAGCCAGTCACATACTGTAGGCCCTATAGTGTAGCCAGTTACATACTGTAGGCCCTATAGTGTAGCCAGTTACATACTGTAGGCCCTATAGTGTAGTGTAGCCAGTTACATACTGTAGGCCCTATAGTGTAGCCAGTTACATACTGTAGGCCCTATAGTGTAGCCAGCCACATACTGTAGGCCCTATAGTGTAGTGTAGTCAGTTACATACTGTAGGCCCTATAGTGTAGCCAGTTACATACTGTAGGCCCTATAGTGTAGCCAGTTACATACTGTAGGCCCTATAGTGTAGCCAGTTACATACTGTAGGCCCTATAGTCTAGTGTAGCCAGTTACATACTGTAGACCCTATAGTGTAGCCAGTTACATACTGTAATCCCTATAGTGTAGCCAGTTACATACTGTAGGCCCTATAGTGTAGTGTAGCCATCACATACTGTAGGCCCTTTAGTGTAGCCAGTTACATACTGTAGGCCCTATAGTGTAACCATTTACATACTGTAGGCCCTATAGTGTAGCCAGTTACATACTGTAGGCCTTATAGTGTAGCCAGTTACATACTGTAGGCCCTATAGTGTAGCCAGTTACATACTGTAGGCCCTATAGTGTAGCCAGTTACATACTGTAGGCCCTATAGTGTAGCCAGTCACATACTGTAGGCCCTATAGTGTAGCCAGTTACATACTGTAGGCCCTATAGTGTAGCCAGCCACATACTGTAGGCCCTATAGTGTAGCCAGCCACATACTGTAGGCCCTATAGTGTAGCCAGTTACATACTGTAGGCCCTATAGTGTAGCCAGTTACATACTGTAGGCCCTATAGTGTAGTGTAGCAAGTTACATACTGTAGGCCCTATAGTGTAGCCAGTTACATACTGTAGGCCCTATAGTGTAGCCAGTTACATACTGTAGGCCCTATAGTGTAGCCAGTTACATACTGTAGGCCCTATAGTGTAGCCAGCCACATACTGTATGCCCTATAGTCTAGTGTAGCCAGTTACATACTGTAGGCCCTATAGTGTAGCCAGTTATATACTGTAGGCCCTATAGTGTAGCCAGTTACATACTGTAGGCCCTATAGTGTAGCCAGTTACATACTGTAGGCCCTATAGTGTAGCCAGTTACATACTGTAGGCCCTATAGTCTAGTGTAGCCAGTTACATACTGTAGGCCCTATAGTCTAGTGTAGCCAGTTACATACTGTAGGCCCTATAGTGTAGCCAGCCACATACTGTAGGCCCTATAGTGTAGCCAGTCACATACTGTAGGCCCTATAGTGTAGCCAGTTACAAACTGTAGGCCCTATAGTGTAGCCAGTTACATACTGTAGGCCCTATAGTGTAGTGTAGCCAGTTACATACTGTAGGCCCTATAGTGTAGCCAGTTACATACTGTAGTCCCTATAGTGTAGCCAGTTACATACTTTAGGCCCTATAGTGTAGCCAGTTACATACTGTAGGCCCTATAGTGTAGTGTAGCCAGTTACATACTGTAGGCCCTATAGTGTAGCCAGTTAAATACTGTAGGCCCTATAGTGTAGTGTAGCCAGCCACATACTGTAGGCCCTATAGTGTAGTGTAGCCAGTTACATACTGTAGGCCCTATAGTGTAGCCAGTTATATACTGTAGGCCCTATAGTGTAGCCAGTTACATACTGTAGGCCCTATAGTGTAGCCAGTTACATACTGTAGGCCCTATAGTGTAGCCAGTTACATACTGTAGGCCCTATAGTCTAGTGTAGCCAGTTACATACTGTAGGCCCTATAGTCTAGTGTAGCCAGTTACATACTGTAGGCCCTATAGTGTAGCCAGCCACATACTGTAGGCCCTATAGTGTAGCCAGTCACATACTGTAGGCCCTTTAGTGTAGCCAGTTACATACTGTAGGCCCTATAGTGTAACCATTTACATACTGTAGGCCCTATAGTGTAGCCAGTTACATACTGTAGGCCCTATAGTGTAGCCAGTTACATACTGTAGGCCCTATAGTGTAGCCAGTTACATACTGTAGGCCCTATAGTGTAGCCAGTTACATACTGTAGGCCCTATAGTGTAGTGTAGCAAGTTACATACTGTAGGCCCTATAGTGTAGCCAGTTACATACTGTAGGCCCTATAGTGTAGCCAGTTACATACTGTAGGCCCTATAGTGTAGCCAGTTACATACTGTAGGCCCTATAGTGTAGCCAGCCACATACTGTATGCCCTATAGTCTAGTGTAGCCAGTTACATACTGTAGGCCCTATAGTGTAGCCAGTTATATACTGTAGGCCCTATAGTGTAGCCAGTTACATACTGTAGGCCCTATAGTGTAGCCAGTTACATACTGTAGGCCCTATAGTGTAGCCAGTTACATACTGTAGGCCCTATAGTCTAGTGTAGCCAGTTACATACTGTAGGCCCTATAGTCTAGTGTAGCCAGTTACATACTGTAGGCCCTATAGTGTAGCCAGCCACATACTGTAGGCCCTATAGTGTAGCCAGTCACATACTGTAGGCCCTATAGTGTAGCCAGTTACAAACTGTAGGCCCTATAGTATAGCCAGTTACATACTGTAGGCCCTATAGTGTAGTGTAGCCAGTTACATACTGTAGGCCCTATAGTGTAGCCAGTTACATACTGTAGTCCCTATAGTGTAGCCAGTTACATACTTTAGGCCCTATAGTGTAGCCAGTTACATACTGTAGGCCCTATAGTGTAGTGTAGCCAGTTACATACTGTAGGCCCTATAGTGTAGCCAGTTAAATACTGTAGGCCCTATAGTGTAGTGTAGCCAGCCACATACTGTAGGCCCTATAGTGTAGTGTAGCCAGTTACATACTGTAGGCCCTATAGTGTAGTGTAGCCAGTCACATACTGTAGGCCCTATAGTGTAGCCAGCCACATACTGTAGGCCCTATAGTGTAGCCAGTCACATACTGTAGGCCCTATAGTGTAGTGTAGCCAGTTACATACTGTAGGCCCTATAGTGTAGCCAGTTACATACTGTAGGCCCTATAGTGTAGTGTAGCCAGCCACATACTGTAGGCCCTATAGTGTAGTGTAGCCAGTTACATACTGTAGGCCCTATAGTGTAGCCAGTTACATACTATAGGCCCTATAGTGTAGCCAGTTACATACTGTAGGCCCTATAGTGTAGCCAGTTACATACTGTAGGCCCTATAGTGTAGCCAGTTACATACTGTAGGCCCTATAGTGTAGTGTAGCCAGTTACATACTGTAGGCCCTATAGTGTAGCCAGTTACATACTGTAGGCCCTATAGTCTAGTGTAGCCAGTTACATACTGTAGGTCCTATAGTGTAGCCAGTTACATACTGTAGGCCCTATAGTGTAGCCAGTTACATACTGTAGGCCCTATAGTGTAGCCAGTTACATACTGTAGGCCCTATAGTGTAGTGTAGCCAGCCACATACTGTAGGCCCTATAGTGTAGTGTAGCCAGTTACATACTGTAGGCCCTATAGTGTAGCCAGTTACATACTGTAGGCCCTATAGTGTAACCAGTTACATACTGTAGGCCCTATAGTGTAGCCAGTTACATACTGTAGGCCCTATAGTGTAGCCAGTTACATACTGTAGGCCCTATAGTGTAGCCAGTTACATACTGTAGGCCCTATAGTGTAGTGTAGCCAGTTACATACTGTAGGCCCTATAGTGTAGCCAGTTACATACTGTAGGCCCTATAGTGTAGCCAGCCACATACTGTAGGCCCTATAGTGTAGTGTAGCCAGTTACATACTGTAGGCCCTATAGTGTAGCCAGTTACATACTGTAGGCCCTATAGTGTAGCCAGTTACATACTGTAGGCCCTATAGTGTAGCCAGTTACATACTGTAGGCCCTATAGTGTAGCCAGTTACATACTGTAGGTCCTATAGTGTAGCCAGTTACATACTGTAGGCCCAATAGTGTAGCCAGTCACATACTGTAGGCCCTATAGTGTAGTGTAGCCAGTTACATACTGTAGGCCCTATAGTGTAGTGTAGCCATCACATACTGTAGGCCCTATAGTGTAGCCAGTTACATACTGTAGGCCCTATAGTGTAGCCAGTTACATACTGTAGGCCCTATAGTGTAGCCATCACATACTGTAGGCCCTATAGTGTAGCCAGTTACATACTGTAGACCCTATAGTGTAGTGTAGCCAGTTACATACTGTAGGCCCTATAGTGTAGCCAGTCACATACTGTAGGCCCTATAGTCTAGTGTAGCCAGTTACATACTTTAGGCCCTATAGTGTATCCAGTTACATACTGTAGGCCCTATAGTGTAGTGTAGCCATCACATACTGTAGACCCTATAGTGTAGCCAGTTACATACTGTAGGCCCTATAGTGTAACCATTTACATACTGTAGGCCCTATAGTGTAGCCAGTTACATACTGTAGGCCCTATAGTGTAGTGTAGCCAGCCACATACTGTAGGCCCTATAGTGTAGCCAGCCACATACTGTAGGCCCTATAGTGTAGCCAGTTACATACTGTAGGCCCTATAGTGTAGCCAGTTACATACTGTAGGCCCTATAGTCTAGTGTAGCCAGTTACATACTGTAGGCCCTATAGTGTAGCCAGTTACATACTGTAGGCCCTATAGTGTAGCCAGTTACATACTGTAGGCCCTATAGTGTAGTGTAGCCAGTTACATACTGTAGGCCCTATAGTGTAGCCAGTTACATACTGTAGGCCCTATAGTGTAGCCAGTTACATTCCTTGAGGCCCTATAGTGTAGCCAGTTACATACTGTAGGCCCTATAGTGTAGCCAGTTACATACTGTAGGCCCTATAGTGTAGCCAGTTACATACTGTAGGCCCTATAGTGTAGTGTAGCCAGTTACCTACTGTAGGCCCTATAGTGTAGCCAGTTACATACTGTAGGCCCTATAGTGTAGCCAGTTACATACTGTAGGCCCTATAGTGTAGCCAGTTACATACTGTAGGTCCTATAGTGTAGCCAGTTACATACTGTAGGCCCTATAGTGTAGCCAGTTACATACTGTAGGCCCTATAGTGTAGTGTAGCCAGTTACATACTGTAGGCCCTATAGTGTAGCCAGTTACATACTGTAGGCCCTATAGTGTAGCCAGCCACATACTGTAGGCCCTATAGTGTAGTGTAGCCAGTTACATACTGTAGGCCCTATAGTGTAGCCAGTTACATACTGTAGGCCCTATAGTGTAGCCAGTTACATACTGTAGGCCCTATAGTGTAGCCAGTTACATACTGTAGGCCCTATAGTGTAGCCAGTTACATACTGTAGGCCCTATAGTGTAGCCAGTTACATACTGTAGGCCCTATAGTGTAGCCAGTTACATACTGTAGGCCCTATAGTGTAGTGTAGCCAGTTACATACTGTAGGCCCTATAGTGTAGCCAGTTACATACTGTAGGCCCTATAGTGTAGCCAGCCACATACTGTAGGCCCTATAGTGTAGTGTAGCCAGTTACATACTGTAGGCCCTATAGTGTAGCCAGTTACATACTGTAGGCCCTATAGTGTAGCCAGTTACATACTGTAGGCCCTATAGTGTAGCCAGTTACATACTGTAGGCCCTATAGTGTAGCCAGTTACATACTGTAGGTCCTATAGTGTAGCCAGTTACATACTGTAGGCCCAATAGTGTAGCCAGTCACATACTGTAGGCCCTATAGTGTAGTGTAGCCAGTTACATACTGTAGGCCCTATAGTGTAGTGTAGCCATCACATACTGTAGGCCCTATAGTGTAGCCAGTTACATACTGTAGGCCCTATAGTGTAGCCAGTTACATACTGTAGGCCCTATAGTGTAGCCATCACATACTGTAGGCCCTATAGTGTAGCCAGTTACATACTGTAGACCCTATAGTGTAGTGTAGCCAGTTACATACTGTAGGCCCTATAGTGTAGCCAGTCACATACTGTAGGCCCTATAGTCTAGTGTAGCCAGTTACATACTTTAGGCCCTATAGTGTATCCAGTTACATACTGTAGGCCCTATAGTGTAGTGTAGCCATCACATACTGTAGACCCTATAGTGTAGCCAGTTACATACTGTAGGCCCTATAGTGTAACCATTTACATACTGTAGGCCCTATAGTGTAGCCAGTTACATACTGTAGGCCCTATAGTGTAGTGTAGCCAGCCACATACTGTAGGCCCTATAGTGTAGCCAGCCACATACTGTAGGCCCTATAGTGTAGCCAGTTACATACTGTAGGCCCTATAGTGTAGCCAGTTACATACTGTAGGCCCTATAGTCTAGTGTAGCCAGTTACATACTGTAGGCCCTATAGTGTAGCCAGTTACATACTGTAGGCCCTATAGTGTAGCCAGTTACATACTGTAGGCCCTATAGTGTAGTGTAGCCAGTTACATACTGTAGGCCCTATAGTGTAGCCAGTTACATACTGTAGGCCCTATAGTGTAGCCAGTTACATTCCTTGAGGCCCTATAGTGTAGCCAGTTACATACTGTAGGCCCTATAGTGTAGCCAGTTACATACTGTAGGCCCTATAGTGTAGCCAGTTACATACTGTAGGCCCTATAGTGTAGTGTAGCCAGTTACCTACTGTAGGCCCTATAGTGTAGCCAGTTACATACTGTAGGCCCTATAGTGTAGCCAGTTACATACTGTAGGCCCTATAGTGTAGCCAGTTACATACTGTAGGCCTTATAGTGTAGCCAGTTACATACTGTAGGCCCTATAGTGTAGCCAGTTACATACTGTAGGCCCTATAGTGTAGCCAGTTACATACTGTAGGCCCTATAGTGTAGCCAGTCACATACTGTAGGCCCTATAGTGTAGCCAGTTACATACTGTAGGCCCTATAGTGTAGCCAGCCACATACTGTAGGCCCTATAATGTAGCCAGTTACATACTGTAGGCCCTATATTGTAGTGTAGCCAGTTACATACTGTAGGCCCTATAGTGTAGCCAGTTACATACTGTAGGCCCTATAGTGTAGCCAGTTACATACTGTAGGCCCTATAGTCTAGTGTAGCCAGTTACATACTGTAGGCCCTATAGTGTAGCCAGTTACATAATGTAGGCCCTATAGTGTAGTGTAGCCAGTTACATACTGTAGGCCCTATAGTGTAGCCAGTTACATACTGTAGGCCCTATAGTGTAGCCAGTTACATATTGTAGGCCCTATAGTCTAGTGTAGCCAGTTACATACTGTAGGCCCTATAGTGTAGCCAGCCACATACTGTAGGCCTTATAGTGTAGCCAGTCACATACTGTAGGCCCTATAGTGTAGCCAGTTACATACTGTAGGCCCTATAGTGTAGCCAGTTACATACTGTAGGCCCTATAGTGTAGTGTAGCCAGTTACATACTGTAGGCCTTATAGTGTAGCCAGTTACATACTGTAGGCCCTATAGTGTAGCCAGTTATATACTGTAGGCCCTATAGTCTAGTGTAGCCAGTTACATACTGTAGGCCCTATAGTGTAGCCAGTTACATAATGTAGGCCCTATAGTGTAGTGTAGCCAGTTACATACTGTAGGCCCTATAGTGTAGCCAGTTACATACTGTAGGCCCTATAGTGTAGCCAGTTACATACTGTAGGCCCTATAGTCTAGTGTAGCCAGTTACATACTGTAGGCCCTATAGTGTAGCCAGCCACATACTGTAGGCCTTATAGTGTAGCCAGTCACATACTGTAGGCCCTATAGTGTAGCCAGTTACATACTGTAGGCCCTATAGTGTAGCCAGTTACATACTGTAGGCCCTATAGTGTAGCCAGTTACATACTGTAGGCCCTATAGTGTAGCCAGTTATATACTGTAGGCCCTATAGTGTAGTGTAGCCAGTTACATACTGTAGGCCCTATAGTGTAGCCAGTTACATACTGTAGGCCCTATAGTGTAGCCAGTTACATACTGTAGGCCCTATAGTGTAGCCAGTTACATACTGTAGGCCCTATAGTGTAGTGTAGCCAGCCACATACTGTAGGCCCTATAGTGTAGCCAGCCACATACTGTAGGCCCTATAGTGTAGCCAGTTACATACTGTAGGCCCTATAGTGTAGCCAGTTACATACTGTAGGCCCTATAGTGTAGTGTAGCCAGTTACATACTGTAGGCCCTATAGTGTAGCCAGTTACATACTGTAGGCCCTATAGTGTAGCCAGTTACATACTGTAGGCCCTATAGTGTAGCCAGTTACATACTGTAGGCCCTATAGTGTAGCCAGCCACATACTGTATGCCCTATAGTCTAGTGTAGCCAGTTACATACTGTAGGCCCTATAGTGTAGCCAGCCACATACTGTAGGCCCTATAGTGTAGCCAGTCACATACTGTAGGCCCTATAGTGTAGCCAGTTACATACTGTAGGCCCTATAGTCTAGTGTAGCCAGTTACATACTGTAGGCCCTATAGTCTAGTGTAGCCAGTCACATACTGTAGGCCCTATAGTGTAGCCAGTTACGTACTGTAGGCCCTATAGTCTAGTGTAGCCATTTACATACTGTAGGCCCTATAGTGTAGCCAGTTACATACTGTAGGCCCTATAGTCTATTGTAGCCAGTTACATACTGTAGGCCCTATAGTGTAGCCAGTTACATACTGTAGGCCCTATAGTGTAGCCAGCCACATACTGTAGGCCCTATAGTGTAGCCAGTTACATACTCTAGGCCCTATAGTGTAGCCAGTTACATACTGTAGGCCCTATTGTGTAGCCAGTTACATACTGTAGGCCCTATAGTGTAGTGTAGCCAGTTACATACTGTAGGCCCTATAGTGTAGCCAGTTACATACTGTAGGCCCTATAGTGTAGCCAGTTACATACTGTAGGCCCTATAGCGTAGTGTAGCCAGTCACATACTGTAGGCCCTATAGTGTAGCCAGTTACATACTGTAGGCCCTATAGTGTAGCCAGTTACATACTGTAGGCCCTATAGTGTAGCCAGCCACATACTGTAGGCCCTATAGTGTAGTGTAGCCAGTTACATACTGTAGGCCCTATAGTGTAGCCAGTTACATACTGTAGGCCCTATAGTGTAGCCAGTTACATACTTTAGGCCCTATAGTGTAGTGTAGCCAGTTACATACTGTAGGCCCTATAGTGTAGCCAGCCCAGCTAGCTGCTACGCTCTCTGACCTTCATTAGCTGTCAGGAGACCAGGAACGTTACTCTGGCATATTCATTTCACTGCTGAAGCGACCTGTGAGCTAAATACCCTTCATCTTTATGAACAGTGGTAGGCCCAAGTTAACACCATTTAATGGCCACTAATCACTGCCAGCTGCTCTACTTCTTTCCTCCTTCTCCCTGCACCCACTTTTCCTTTCACACTTTATTTTCATAGGCTAGCCTACATGTCTGAGGTACTTCAAACTTAGCCTGGTCCCACATCTGTTTGTGCTTTGCCAACTCCATTGCTGTCATAGTTTGCATGATAGCTCGAACAGACTGGCACTCAGGCTATTTCGAACTACTCCCTTTTCCCTGGCGGAACTTGAACATAATGAACTCTGAGCACCTTACTATACCGTAGCACAGTGTACTCTGGGTAGACTAAAACATAATGAACTCTGAGCACCTTACTATACCGTAGCACAGTGTACTCTGGGTAGACTAAAACATAATGAACTCTGAGCACCTTACTATACCGTAGCACAGTGTACTCTGGGTAGACTAAAACATAATGAACTCTGAGCACCTTACTATACCGTAGCACAGTGTACTCTGGGTAGACTAAAACATAATGAACTCTGAGCACCTTACTATACCGTAGCACAGTGTACTCTGGGTAGACTAAAACATAATGAACTCTGAGCACCTTACTATACCGTAGCACAGTGTACTCTGGGTAGACTAAAACATAATGAACTCTGAGCACCTTACTATACCGTAGCACAGTGTACTCTGGGTAGACTAAAACATAATGAAGTCTGAGCACCTTACTATACCGTAGCACAGTGTACTCTGGGTAGACTAAAACATAATGAACTCTGAGCACCTTACTATACCGTAGCACAGTGTACTCTGGGTAGACTAAAACATAATGAACTCTGAGCACCTTACTATACCGTAGCACAGTGTACTCTGGGTAGACTAAAACATAATGAACTCTGAGCACCTTACTATACCGTAGCACAGTGTACTCTGGGTAGACTAAAACATAATGAACTCTGAGCACCTTACTATACCGTAGCACAGTGTACTCTGGGTAGACTAAAACATAATGAACTCTGAGCACCTTACTATACCGTAGCACAGTGTACTCTGGGTAGACTAAAACATAATGAAGTCTGAGCACCTTACTATACCGTAGCACAGTGTACTCTGGGTAGACTAAAACATAATGAACTGTGAGTGCTGTTAATCACTCCCTGTTCTCAGGCACTTTACCCACTGCACTGTTCAAACAGCAAAATTATTGTTTAAGTGACAACTGTATTTTAGAAAAATTCCAATCTGGTTTTGGTGCCCACCACAGCACAGAGACAGCCCTAGTTGAAGTGGTAAATGATATCAGAGCCAACACAGATGCCAAACAGCTCTCTGTCCTTGTACTCTTAGATTTAAGTGATGCGTTCAACTCTGTTAACCATGATGTCCTTCTGGACAGACTGGAGAGGTGGTTGGCCTCTGTTGACCATGATGTCCTTCTGGACAGACTGGAGAGGTGGGTTGGCCTCTGTTGACCATGATGTCCTTCTGGACAGACTGGAGAGGTGGGTTGGCCTCTGTTGACCATGATGTCCTTCTGGACAGACTGGAGAGGTGGGTTGGCCTCTGTTGACCATGATGTCCTTCTGGACAGACTGGAGAGGTGGTTGGCCTCTGTTGACCATGATGTCCTTCTGGACAGACTGGAGAGGTGGGTTGGCCTCTGTTGACCATGATGTCCTTCTGGACAGACTGGAGAGGTGGGTTGGCCTCTCCGGTCCAGTTCTAAATTGGTTTAGGACCTATTTAACCGGTCCAGAGTTTTTTGTCACCCTTGGTGAACATAACTCAGAGAAAATACATATCACATGTGATGTTCCACAAGGTTAGATTTTGGGTCCGGTACTGTTCAGTTTATATATGTTACGCCTTGACAGCGTTATCAGAAAGCACAGCATTGATTTTCACTGCTACTCAGACGATACACAACTTTACATTTCTGTGTCGCCAGAGGATTTTAGTTCCACAGATAAATTATTAGACTGTATTAGTGATTTAAATACTTGGATGGCTTACAACTTCCTCCAGCTAAATCAAGACAAGACCGAGGTACTTATTATTGGAGCCAAAGCACACACAGAGAATCTGGCCGCACATTTTAATTCACGGGCAATAAAGATAAAACACCAGCTAAAAAAACATGTGTTCTTTTAGATTTTGAACTAAATTTCTCATCACACATTAGGAATGTGACCAAAACAGCTTTTTACCACCTGAGGAACATTGCCAAGGTGTGTCCGTTTCTCTCTCAGCCTGATACAGAGAGACTCATCCATGCTTTTATTACAAGCAGGCTTGACTACTGTAATGCTCTCCTGTCTGGTCTACCCAAGAAAGCCATTGGTCAACTGCAAAACATACATAATGCTGCAGCACGGGTACTGACCAAGACCAGAAGGAGAGCACACATTACACCGGTTTTAAGGTCTCTGCACTGGCTGCCTGTGAGTTTTTGAATTTATTTTAAGATTCTTCGATTGGTTTTTAGATCAATCCACAATACATGTCAGACGTGCATTCATGTTATGTACCCAGTAGATCCCTCGGATAGTAGTTGGTGAAGCCAAGGAAGCGCTGCACCTCCTTAACCGTGGTTGGAGTCGGCCAATTACGCACGGCTGAAATGCGATCTCCCTCCATCTCCACACCTGAGGTGGTAATGCGGTATCCGAGGAAGGAGACGGACTGTTGGAAAAACATACACTTCTCGGCCTTGGCATGAAGGTCATTTTCCAACAGTCGGTCCAGCACTTTGCGAACCAGGCACACATGCTCAGAGCACGTAGCAGAATACACCAGGATGTCATCAGTGTAGACCACCACACCGCGACCAAGCATGTCCCGAAACACCTCGTTCACAAAGGACTGGAAGACGGATGGAGCATTCATCAAACCATAGGGCATCACCAGGTATGTCACAAACGTTGAGAGATGGGTCAGACCAAGGTGCAGCGTGGTATGCGAACATGTTTATTAAACTCAGTAAACATAAACAAAGCAAGAAACAACGTAACGTGAATTCCTCAGGCTATACACATACAAGCCTAAACACGGAACAAGATCCCACAACTAAGGTAGGCAACCAGGCTACTAAAGTATGATCCCCAATCAGAGACAACGAGCGACAGCTGCCTCTGATTGGGAATCACACCCGGCCAAACCTAGAAAATACACATCTAGATCCTAAACATAGAAATACTAACATAGATCCTCACGCCCTGACCAAACCAACTAAAGACAACCGGCCTCTCAAGGCAAGGGCGTGACAAGGTATTCATAATGCCCCGTGGTTGTGCTGAATGCTGCCTTCCACTCATCCCCCTCCCGAACACACACCAGGTTGTATGCACTCCTGAGATCTAATTTGGTGAAGAAGTGCGCCCCATGCATTGACTCAATCACTGAAGGAATGAGGGGGAGAGGATAACTAAATCTTATCGTCTACTTGTTCAGTGATTGATAATCAATGCACTGGCGCAGACCACCGTCTTTCTTCACAATGAAGAAACTCGAGGAGGCGGTTGAAGTGGAGGGAGGTATATACCCCTGGCCCAGGGACTCGGTGACGTATGTTACCATAGCCTCCGTTTCAGCCTGCGACAGGGGGTACACATGACTCCTGGGAGGTACAGCGTCTACCCGAAGGTTTATCGTGCAATTCCCCGCCCGATGAGGTGGTAATTTTGTCGCATGCGTCTTATACAACGCGTGCGCCAGATCGAGGTATTCGGGGGGTCTGGACTTTCCACCGTGGTTGCACCAACGGAAATACCCAGACACCTACCCTGACACTCTCGCGGCCACCCCGTGGGAACCCTCTGCGGCCATGAGAAGGTGGGGGTGTGGAGTGCTAGCCAAGGGATACCTAATACCACAGGGAAAGCAGGAGACTCAATAATAGAAAAAGTAACCTGCTCACAATGAGTCTCCTGGGTGATCATTGTGACTGGTACAGTAACTTCCTTAACAAACCCAGACCCTAATGGTCGACCATCAAGTGCTCTGATGGGGAGTGGAATGGACAGGGGAACCAATGAAATGCCTTGATGGCGTGAGAATGCCCTATCCATAACGTTCCCAGCTGCGCCTGAATCGACTAGCACCTTACACTGGGGAACTACCATGTGGTCGGGAAAGTAGATAGGTAGGGTACAGTGCGCAGCAGAGGGCTCTGAACGAGTGTGGGTGTTCGATACCTGGGGTGATGCGAGAGTGCCCTGCCTGCCGCCTCCAGACCCAAAAGAGCGTTGACGACTAGGTGTACTGTCCCTTCGTGCCACCAGAGTGGCGCTGTCGCTGTCGTCCTCCGCTCTCTCAGACGGCAGCTCCACCCAGCTCCATCACCTCGGGATCCGAGTCATCCAGGGTGGAAGCGGGCAGACCCCTACAGGGACTTCCTCTGGCTGCCAGCAGGTTGTCCAAACGGATGGCAATGTCCACCAGTTGCATGAAAGACAACATGGTGTCCCGGCAGGCTAGCTCCTGTCGGACATCCTCCCACAGATGGCACTGGAAATGGTCGATCAGGGCCTGCTCGTTCCACCTGGACCCCGCTGCAAGAGTCCGAAACTCCAACGCGAAGTCCTGCGCGGTCCTCGTCCCCTGCCTCAGGTGGACCAGCCGCTCGCCCGCCTCTCGACCCTCGGGCGGGTGATCGAAGACCGCCCGAAAGAGGCGAGCGAACTCCCCGTGGTTCTCCAACACGGCTCCTCCTTCATTCCAAACCGTGTTGGCCCACTCCAGGGCTTTCCCCCGAGAGGCAGGAAACGAGGACGGACACCTTCTCCCGCTCCGATTGTGCCGGCCTGATGCTGGAGAAGTAGAGCTCCAGTTGGAGGAGGAATCCTTGGCAGAGCGCCGCCGTCCCCTCGAACGCCCGTGGTCGGGATATCTGGATCCCTCCGGGTGCTGGGGTGTAGGTGGCTGGATCCGGTTGGCCAGCTGGTCTCGACAGATCGGGTCCTCTCCTCTCCAGGCGTTGGACGACCTGAAGAACCCGTTCCATCGCTTCCCCCAAGCTGGTCAGCATCGTTGAATGCTCCTGGACCCGTGCTACGACTCCAGGCATGCGCTCCTCTCCCGCTGACTCCATTGCGGGTGGGTGATTCTTTGATGAGTGTGATTTAGAAGGAGTCAGGCGCAGGAGGGTAAATCACCGAATACAGAGTTTATTCCGTCGTACACAATTGCGCTGGATAGCGACACACGGAAACAGGCACAGGGGAAACTATCTACCCTGGCAATACATGGTACGGGATATTCCAACAATATACAGGCACAGGGGAAACTATCTACCCCGGCAATACAAAGGGCGAGTAGCTCCACCGAGCTACACTACTCTAACAATAAACAATCACCCACAAGGACAAGGGGGGCAGAGGGAACACTTATACACAGACTAATGAGGGGATAAGAACCAGGTGTGTGTAATTGACAAGACAAGACAAATGGAATGATGATATATGGAGCGGCAGTGGCTTGTAAGCCGGTGACGACGAACGCCGAAGCCTGCCCGAACATGGAGGGGAGGCAGCCTTGGCAGAAGTCGTGACACTCAGGTCCTCTGGCATTGGCCTTTTAACTATCCCAAAGCCTAGGACCAAGAGGCATGGAGACGCAGCCTTTAGTTACTATGCCCCCAGCCTCTGGAATAGCCTGCCAGAGAAGCTGAGGGGGGCTGAAACTGTAGACATATTTAAAAGCGATCTTAAGACACACCTTTTCAGCTTTTCTTTTCCTCAGGGTGCTTTTTAGTTGTTCAGTTTGTCATTCTTTTGTTTTTTGTCTTATGTTTGTTGTGTAGTAAATATTTCTTGTTTTTTATTTGTTTATTCCTGTAAAGCACATTGCGTTGCATTACATGTCTGAAATATGCTTGATTTGATTTGACTTACCCAGAAACACTCAGATGTAATCGCTGCCAAAGGTACTTCTACTCAGGGGTGTGAATACTTATGTAAATGAGATATTTCTTTATTTCATTTTCAATCAATTTGAAAAAAACATGTTTTCACTTTGTCATTGTGGGGTATTGTGTGTAGGTCGGTGAGAAAAAAACAAAGTATTTAATCCATGTAACACAACAAAATGTGGAATAAGTCAAGGGTTGTGAATACTTTCTGGAGGCAGCACTGTGAATACTTTCTGAAGGCAGCACTGTGAATACTTTCTGAAGGCAGCACTGTGAATACTTTCTGAAGGCAGCACTGTGAATACTTTCTGGAGGCAGCACTGTGAATACTTTCTGGAGGCAGCACTGTGAATACTTTCTGGAGGCAGCACTGTGAATACTTTCTGAAGGCAGCACTGTGAATACTTTCTGGAGGCAGCACTGTGAATACTTTCTGAAGGCAGCACTGTGAATACTTTCTGAAGGCAGCACTGTGAATACTTTCTGAAGGCAGCACTGTGAATACTTTCTGAAGGCAGCACTGTGAATACTTTCTGAAGGCAGCACTGTGAATACTTTCTGAAGGCAGCACTCTACAAGGAGTACTGGTACCGAGTCAATGTGCAGGGGCACGAGGTAATTGAGGTAATATGTACATGTAGGTAGGGGTAAAGTGACTATACATAGATAATAAACAGAGAGTAGCAGCAGCGTATGTGAAGAGTGTGAAGGAATGTGTGTGTGTGTGCGTGGGGCCTCAATATGTGTGTGTGTGTGTGTGTGTGTTTTGTGTGTGTGGGTAGAGTCCAGTGTGTGGGTAGAGTCCAGTGCAAGAGAGTTAATGGAAAAAAGGATCAATGCAGGTTTTCCAGGTAGCCATGATTAGCTATTTAGCAGCCTTGTTTAGCAGACTTCTGGCTTAGGGGTAGAATCTGTTCAGGAGCCTTTTGGACCTTGACTTGGCGCTCCAGTACTTGGTGCTCCATTTTTAGGGCCTTCCTCTGACACCGCCTGGTATAGAGGTCCTGGATGGCAGAGGTCTTCCTCTGACACCGCCTGGTATAGAGGTCCTGGATAGCAGGGAGTTCGGCCCAGTGCGGTCTTGATTTGCTGGTTTGTTGTTTTTATTGATTAGCCTAGCAGTGTGTGTGTTGTGTGTGTATGTGAGTGTGTGTGTGTGTGTGTGTGTGTGTGTGTGTTCTCACAGTGTTCCTTCCCTCCCTGCCAACTGAACGGTTGCCAAGGGGAGTAGGAGTGAACTCTGAAGCCTCGGCTCGTTTTCTACGCTGAACAGCTGTCTCACATGTGCTCTGGATCGATATAAACAAAACAAACATGGCCTCCCCCTCAGACTGAGGCTGTGTCCCAAATGGCAGCCTATTCCCTACTAATTAGAGCCCATAAGGAAAAAGGTGCCATTTGCAGACTGAGACTGGATTGACAGGTCTGATTCACTGGGTGCCACCGGTGGGGAAAATGAATAATAATCAACAGATAGATGATATCCTACCGGGTTAGTGGTGGGGGAGGGAGATAGGGTTAGTGGTGGGGGAGGGAGCTGGGGTTAGTGGTGGGGGAGGGAGCTGGGGTTAGTGGTGGGGGAGGGAGATAGGGTTAGTGGTGGGGGAGGGAGATAGGGTTAGTGGTGGGGGAGGGAGCTGGGGTTAGTGGTGGGGGAGGGAGCTGGGGTTAGTGGTGGGGGAGGGAGATAAGGTTAGTGGTGGGGGAGGGAGCTGGGGTTAGTGGTGGGGGAGGGAGATAGGGTTAGTGGTGGGGGAGGGAGCTGGGGTTAGTGGTGGGGGAGGGAGATAGGGTTAGTGGTGTGGGAGGGAGATAGTGTTAGTGGTGGGGGAGGGAGCTGGGGTTAGTGGTGGGGGAGGGAGATAGGGTTAGTGGTGGGGGAGGGAGCTGCGGTTAGTGGTGGGGGAGGGAGATAGGGTTAGTGGTGGGGGAGGGAGCTGGGGTTAGTGGTGGGGGAGGGAGATAGGGTTAGTGGTGGGGGAGGGAGCTGGGGTTAGTGGTGGGGGAGGGGGATAGGTTTTTGTGGTGGGGGAGGGAGCTGGGGTTAGTGGTGGGGGAGGGAGCTGGGGTTAGTGGTGGGGGAGGGAGCTGTGGTTAGTGGTGGGGAAGGGAGATAGGGTTAGTGGTGGGGGAGGGAGCAGGGGTTAGTGGTGGGGGAGGGAGATAGGGTTAGTGGTGGGGGAGGGAGATAGGGTTAGTGGTGGGGGAGGGAGATAGGGTTAGTGGTGGGGGAGGAAGCTGGGGTTAGTGGTGGGGGAGGGAGATGGGGTTAGTGGTGGGGGAGGGAGATAGGGTTAGTGGTGGGGGAGGGAGCTGGGGTTAGTGGTGGGGGAGGGAGATGGGGTTAGTGGTGGGGGAGGGAGATAGGGTTAGTGGTGGGGGAGGAAGCTGGGGTTAGTGGTGGGGGAGGGAGCTGGGGTTAGTGGTGGGGGAGGGAGATAGGGTTAGTGGTGGGGGGGAGGGAGCTGGGGTTAGTGGTGGGGGAGGGAGCTGGGATTAGTGGTGGGGGAGGGAGCTGGGGTTAGTGGTGGGGGAGGGAGATAGGGTTAGTGTGGGGGAGGGAGATAGGGTTAGTGGTGGGGGAGGGAGATAGGGTTAGTGGTGGGGGAGGGAGCTGGGGTTAGTGGTGGGGGAGGGAGCTGGGGTTAGTGGTGGGGGAGGAAGCTGGGGTTAGTGGTGGGGGAGGGAGATGGGGTTAGTGGTGGGGGAGGGAGATAGAGTTAGTGGTGGGGGAGGAAGCTGGGGTTAGTGGTGGGGGAGGGAGCTGGGATTAGTGGTGGGGGAGGGAGCTGGGGTTAGTGGTGGGGGAGGGAGATAGGGTTAGTGGTGGGGGAGGGAGATAGGGTTAGTGGTGGGGGAGGGAGATAGGGTTAGTGGTGGGGGAGGGAGATAGGGTTAGTGGTGGGGGAGGGAGATAGGGTTAGTGGTGGGGGAGGGAGATAGGGAGAGAAACATAATTCACCTCCGACTGAAACTCACAACAGGACTACCCATAATAGCAGACACACACAGACGCACACAGTGTGATTTTAGGATTAAAGCTGTGTGACTTTTACACAAACTGTCTGCCAGTAGAGTACTACCACTACATAGATCATTAGTGGAGGTTATAGTTGTGTTACTACCACTACATAGATCATTAGTGGAGGTTATAGTTGTGTTACTGCCACTACATAGATCATTAGTGGAGGTTATAGTTGTGTTACTACCACTACATAGATCATTAGTGGAGGTTATAGTTGTGTTACTACCACTACATAGATCATTAGTGGAGGTATATTTTTGTTACTACAGAACATGGATCTTTAGTTCATTATACACTTCGGAAAGTATTCAGACCCCTTGACTTTTTCTTCATTTTGTTACAGCATTATTCTAAAATCGATTAAATACATAAAAATCCTCAGCAATCTACACACAATACCCCATAATGACAAACCGAAAATAAATGTTTAGAAATGTTTGCAAAAAAAAATAAAAAATCAAACAGAAATACCTTTTTTACATAATTATTCAGACCCTTTACTATGAGACTCGAAATTGAGCTCAGGTTCATCCTGTTTCCATTGATCATCCTTGAGACGTTTCTCCAACTTGATTGGAGTCCACCTGTGGTGAGTTCTATTGATAGGACATTTCTATATAAGGTCCCACGGTTGACAGTGCATGTCAGAGCAAAAACCAAGCCATGAGGTTGAAGGAATTGTCCGTAGAGCTCCGAGACAGGATTGTGCCAAGGCACAGATCTGGGAAAGGGTACTAAAAAATTTCTGGAGCATTGAAGGTCCCCAAGAACACAGTGGCCTCCATCATTCTTAAATGGAAGATGTTTGGAACCACCAAGACTCTTCCTAGAGCTGGCTGCCCGGCCAAACTGAGCAATCAGGGGAGTAGGGCCTTGGTCAGGGAGGTGACCAAGAACCCAATGGTCACTCTGACAGAGCTCTAGAGTTCCTCTGTGGAGATGGGAGAACCTTCCAGAAGGACAACCATCTCTGCAGCACTCCACCAATCAGGCCTTTATGGTAGAGTGGCCAGAAGGAAGCCACTCCTTAGTAAAAGGCACATGACAGCCCTCTTGGAGTTTGCCAAAAGGCACCTAAAGACTCTCAGACCATGAGAAAACATTCTCTGGTCTGATGAAACCAAGATTGAACTCTTTGGCCTGAATGCCAATCGTCACGTCTGGAGGAAACCTTGCACCATCCCTACGGTGAAGCATGGTGGTGGCAGCATCATGCTGTGGGGATGTTTTTCAGGCGGGAGGGACTGGGAGACTATTGAGTATCAAGGCTATGCAATTTGGAATGTCAGGCTAGCTTTAGAGGAGTCAGTCAATACAACGTGAAGCAGCAAAAACGCTACCATGGGGATACTAACAGGCTAAGAGTTTCATCTTTACGTCTGGAATACATTACATTCTGATACTAACAGGCTAAGAGTTTCATCTTTACGTCTGGAATACATTACATTCTGATACTAACAGGCTAAGAGTTTCATCTTTACGTCTGGAATACATTACATTCTGAACAATGCTTTGATGTTGTCACACATTGCAAACGGATCGTGAGAAGGTTGTCATGAGGTTAACCTTGTCAACCTAAAATTAATTTACCGGTTTGCTGTTCTGTACATTATATACTGTATAACTAAAACACAACACTCCATTATCTGAGGTGATTTTTGTTCTTCTTCTTATTCAGTGTATTAGAAGTCATAGCTTTATCCCTTGACTGCTAATCAACCAAACAACAATTAAAGGGGACGTTCACCCCAAAACCCTTCTGGGTCCTTCATAACACTTGACTGGCTGTTTGTCAGACAGTTTTTAGATCCATTGATGTACACTGCTCAAAAAAATTAAGGGAACACTTAAACAACACAATGTAACTCCAAGTCAATCACACTTCTGTGAAATTAAACTGTCCACTTAGGAAGCAACACTGATTGACAATAAATGTCACATGCTGTTGTGCAAATGGAATAGACAACAGGTGGAAATTATAGGCAATTAGCAAGACACCCCCAATAAAGATGTGGTTCTGCAGGTGGTGACCACAGACCACTTCTCAGTTCCTATGCTTCCTGGCTGATGTTTTGGTCACTTTTCAATGCTGGCGGTGCTTTCACTCTAGTGGTAGCATGAGACGGAGTCTACAACCCACACAAGTGGCTCAGGTAGTGCAGCTCATCCAGGATGGCACATCAATGCGAGCTGTGGCAAGAAGGTTTGCTGTGTCTGTCAGCGTAGTGTCCAGAGCATGGAGGCGCTACCAGGAGACAGGCCAGTACATCAGGAGACGAGGAGGAGGCCGTAGGAGGGCAACAACCCAGCAGCAGGACCTCTACCTCTGCCTTTGTGCAACGAGGAGTAGGAGGAGCACTGCCAGAGCCCTGCAAAATGACTTCCAGCAGGCCACAAATGTGCATGTGCTGCTCAAACGGTCAGAAACAGACTCCATGAGGGTGGTATGAGGGCCCGACGTCCACAGGTGGGGGTTGTGCTTACAGCCCAACACCGTGCAGGACGTTTGGCATTTGCCAGAGAACACCAAGATTGGCAAATTCGCCACTGGCGCCCTGTGCTCTTCACAGATGACAGCAGGTTCACACTGAGCACATGTGACAGATGTGACAGAGTCTGGAGACGCCGTGGAGAACGTTCTGCTGCCTGCAACATCCTCCAGCATGACCGGTTTGGCGGTAGGTCAGTCATGGTGTGGGGTGGCATTTCTTTGGGGGGGCCGCACAGCCCTCCATGTGCTCGCCAGAGGTAGCCTGACTGCCATTAGGTACCGAGATGAGATCCTCAGACCCCTTGTGAGACCATATGCTGGTGCGGTTGGCCCTGGGTTCCTCCTAATGGAAGACAATGCTAGAACTCATGTGGCTGGAGTGTGTCAGCAGTTCCTGCAAGAGGAAGGCATTGATGCTACGGACTGGCCCGCCCGTTCCCCAGACCTGAATCCAATTGAGCACATCTGGGACATCATGTCTCGCTCCATCCACCAACGCCACGTTGCACCACAGACTGTCCAGGAGTTGGCGGATGCTATAGTCCGCCACCTCATCAGGAGCATGCCCAGGTGTTGTAGGGAGGTCATACGGGCACGTGGAGGCCACACACACTACTGAGCCTCATTTTGACTTGTTTTAAGGACATTACATCAAAGTTGGATCAGCCTGTAGTGTGGTTTTCCACTTTAATTTTGAGGGTGACTCCAAATCCAGACCTCCATGGGTTGATACATTTGATTTCCATTGATAATTTATGTGTGATTTTGTTGTCAGCACATTCAACTATGTAAAGAAAAAAGTATTTAATAAGATTATTTCATTCATTCAGATCTAGGATGTGTTGTTTAAGTGTTCCCTTAATTTTTTGAGCAGTGTATTTACACTACCAGTCAAAAGTTTGGACACACCTACTCATTCAAGGGTTTTTCTTTATTTTTTACTATTTTCTACATTGTAGAATAATAGTGAAGAGATCAAAACTATGAAATAACACATATGGAATCATGTAGTAACCAAAAAAGTGTTAAACAAATCAAAATATATTTTATATTTCAGATTCTTCAAATTGCCACCCTTTGCCTTGATGACAGCTTTGCACACTCTTGGCATTCTCTCAACCAGCTTCACCTGGAATGCTTTTCCAACCGTCTTGAAGGAGTTCCCACATATGCTGAGCACTTGTTGGCTGCTTTTCCTTCACTCTGCCGTCCGACTCATCCCAAACCATCTCAATTGGGTTGAGGTTGGGGGATTGTGGAGGTCATCTGATGCAGCACTCCATCACTCTCCTTCTTGGTAAAATAGCCCTTATACAGCCTGGAGGTGTGTTGGGTCATTGTCTGTATTTTTTATTTATTTCAACTTTATTTAACCAGGTAAGCCAGTTGAGAACAAGTTCTCATTTACAACTGCGACCTGGCCAAGATAAAGCAAAGCACAGATAAAAACAACAACACAGAGTTACATATGGGGTAAACAAAAACATACAGTCAATAACACAATAGAAAAAATATATACAGTGTGTGCAAATGTAGCAAGTTATGGAGGTAAGGCAATAAATAGGCTATAGTGCAAAATAATAACAATTAGTATTAACACTGGAATGATAGATGTGCAAGAGATGATGTGCAAGTAGAGATACTGGGGTGCAAATGAGCAAAATAAATAACAATATGGGGATGAGGTAGTTGGGTGGGCTAATTTCAGGATGGCTGTGTACAGGTGCAGTGATCGGTAAGCTGCTCTGACAACTGATGCTTAAAGTTAGTGAGGGAGATAAGAGTCTCCAGCTTCAGAGATTTTTGCAATTCGTTCCAGTCATTGGCTGCAGAGAACTGGAAGGAATGGCGGCCAAAGGAGGTGTTGGCTTTGGGGATGACCAGTGAGATATACCTGCTGGAGCGCAGACTACGGGTGGTGTTGCTATGGTGACCAGTGAGCTAAGATAAGGCGGGGATTTGCCTAGCAGTGATTTATAGATGGCCTGGAGCCAGTGGGTTTGGCGACGAATATGTAGTGAGGACCAGCCAACAAGAGCGTACAGGTCACAGTGGTGGGTATTATATGGGGCTTTGGAGACAAAACGGATGGCACTGTGATAGACTACATCCAATTTGCTGAGTAGAGTGTTGGAGGCTATTTTGTAAATGACATCGCCGAAGTCAAGGATCGGTAGGATAGTCAGTTTTACTAGGGCATGTTTGGCAGCATGAGTGAAGGAGGCTTTGTTGCGAAATAGGAAGCCGATTCTAGATTTAACTTTGGATTGGAGATTCTTAATGTGAGTCTGGAAGGAGAGTTTACAGTCTAACCAGACACCTAGATATTTGTAGTTGTCCACATACTCTAGGTCAGACCCGTCGAGAGTAGTGATTCTAGTCGGGTGGGCGGGTGCCAGCAGCGTTCGATTGAAGAGCATGCATTTAGTTTTACTAGTGTTTAAGAGCAGTTGGAGGCTACTGAAGGAGTGTTGTATGGCATTGAAGCTCGTTTGGAGGTTTGTTAACACAGTGTCCAATGAAGGGCCAGATGTATACAAAATGATAGTCCCACTAAGCCCAAACCAGATGGGGTCCAATTTGTAAGTCGCTCTGGATAAGAGCGTCTGCTAAATGACGTAAATGTAAATGTAAATGGATGGCGTATTGCTTCAGAATGCTGTGGTAGCCATGCTGGTTAAGAGTGCCTTCAATTCTAAATCAATCACAGACAGTGTCACCTGCAAAGTACCCCCACACCAGAACACCTCCTCCTCCATGCCTTACGATGGGAACTAAACATGCGGAGATCATCCGTTCACCCACACTGCGTCTCACAAAGACACGGCGGTTGGAACCAAAAATCTCAAATTTGGACTCCAGACCAAAGGACACATATCCACCGGTCTAATGTCCATTGCTTGTGTTTCTTGGCCCAAGCAGGTCTCTTCTTCTTAGTGGTGTCCTTTAGTAGTGGTTTCTTTGCAGAAATTCGACCATGAAGGCCTGATTCACACAGTATCCTCTGAACAGTTGATGTTGAGATATGTCTGTGACTTGAACTCTGTGAAGCATTTATTTGGACTGCAATATCTGAGGGTGGTAACTCTAATGAACTTATCCTCTGCAGCAGAGGTAACTCTGGGTCTTCCATTCTTGTGGCGGTCCTCATGAGAGCCAGTTTCATCAGAGAGCTTGATGGTTTTTGCGACTGCAAAGAAAAAAGTGATTGAAATGTTCCTTATTAACTGGCCTTCATGTCTTAAAGTAATGATGGACTGTCATTTCTTTTTGATTATTTGAGCTGTTCTTGCCATTATACGGACTTGGTCTTTTACCAAATAGGGCTATCTTCTGTTTACCCCCCCCCACCTTGTCACAACACAACTGATTGGCTCAAACGCATTAAGGAAAGAAATTCCACAAACTTTTGACCGGTAGTGTATATGTAGGTAATAAGAAACCCCATGAAACAATAGTTAGACCAGGAATTTACAAACATGTTCCTGGAGAGCAACCATCTTGTAGGTTGCCACTCCAACAGGGTTGGGTTGGGTTAAAAACCTATAGCTCTCTAGAACCGTGGGGTTATTTTAAAACACAGAGAAGATCTCAACTACATAGTGTTTGTGTCCTCATCTCCTTCTCAAAACACATTTTCATGAGAAAGCCAGAGGAGACAAGGAGAGAGGACCAGAGGAGACAAGGAGAGAGGACCAGAGGAGACAAGGAGAGAGGACCAGAGGAGACAAGGAGAGAGGACCTCTGTCTTTCCTCATCCAATGTGTTTTGAGAAGGAGATGAGGAGGGAGGGCGTGAGGAGAATGCAACTGAGATCTTCCCACAGATTCCTACTCATTACTCCATGTGCTGGCTCACGCCTGGGAGGAAGGCAGCCCGGTTCCAAAACTTCACCCGGTGCAAAACATGACTACCCGGGTGCCCTGGCCAGATGAATCGAATCCCCTCATTGAGTAGAAAATGTGTTCCCATTCAAGACAATGGTGGCATAATGGGTGGACTGCCAGCCATTGCGAATGTACCCATAGGAGCAAAGTAGGAAGTAAAAGCAGGAAGGAAGGAAAAGCAGGAATTAAAAGCAGGAAGTGTACCCTTCAATCTGTGCTGTGATTTGTTGATTCAACGCAACTGACATTACAAAACATCCATTCCATTGCATGAGCCACATCAGTTAGCATCATTTGTATGAACACTCTACATTCCCATGGAAATGATTGCATCACACACACGGCAAACGGTACCAATTCGCCAAGTCTGGAACCAACAGGACCCTGAACAGCTTCTACCCCCAAGCCATAAGACTGTTAAATAGTTAACCAAATAGCTACCCGGACTATCTGCATTGACCCTTTTTGCACTAACTCTTTTGACTCATCCCATACGCTGCTGCTACTGTTTTTTATCTGTCACTATATTCCTAGTTATATTGTATGTACATATCTACCTCCATTACCTGGTACCCCTGGACATTGACTCAGTCCTGGTACTCCCTGTATATAGCGGGGTGATGTTGGGAGGTAGGTCTGGTGTCCATCTGGGTAATGTTGGGAGGTAGGTCTGGTGTCCACCAGGGTGATGTTGGGAGGTAGGTCTGCTGTCCACCAGGGTGATGTTGGGAGGTAGGTTTGGTGTCCACAGGGGTGATGTTGGGAGGTAGGTCTGGTGTCCACCGGGGTGATGTTGGGAGGTAGGTCTGGTGTCCACCAACGTGATGTTGGGAGGTAGGTCTGGTGTCCACCAGGGTGATGTTGGGAGGTAGGTCTGGTGTCCACCAGGGGTGATGTTGGGAGGTAGGTCTGGTATCCACCAGGGGTGATGTTGGGAGGTAGGTCTGGTGTCCATCTGGGTAATGTTGGGAGGTAGGTCTGGTGTCCACCAGGGTGATGTTGGGAGGTAGGTTTGGTGTCCACAGGGGTGATGTTGGGAGGTAGGTCTGGTGTCCACCGGGGTGATGTTGGGAGGTAGGTCTGGTGTCCACCAACGTGATGTTGGGAGGTAGGTCTGGTGTCCACCAGGGTGATGTTGGGAGGTAGGTCTGGTGTCCACCAGGGTGATGTTGGGAGGTAGGTCTGGTGTCCACCAGGGTGATGTTGGGAGGTAGGTCTGGTGTCCACCAGGGTGATGTTGGGAGGTAGGTCTGGTGTCCACCAGGGTGATGTTGGGAGGTAGGTCTGGTGTCCACCAGGGTGATGTTGGGAGGTAGGTCTGGTGTCCACCAGGGTGATGTTGGGAAGTAGGTCTGGTGGATCAACATTGAAGTCTGGGTCTTTGTATATGACCTGTTTATCTTCCCGCCTCTTGACAGCTTGTTGGACCAATCAGACACTCTTCTCTACCCAGTCCTTGGCCTGTTTGGAATACTCCACACAGCTTCTCGGATCTCCTGAAAGATGTGTAACAGAATAACAAAACCAAAAATAGAAATGGGTCCTAAATGGTATTTTCTTGCTTCCTCCTGCAAAATGAGTGGAGGAACATTGGGTCCCCTCTTTCATGGTAATGACTGGAGCGGTTTCAGTGGACTGGTATCAAATACATCAAACACATGGTTTCCATGGTTTCCAGGTGTTTGATGCCATTCCATTCGCTCCGTTTCAGCCATTATTATGAACCGTTCTCCCCTCAGCAGCCTCCACTGAGATAGAAGATGTGAGAAATGTAACAAAGATCAAATCCGAGACCGTATGGTTCATTGTCCTATCCTCATGTCTGTTCCACCACCCCTCTCCTTCCATTTCCTCCCAGGTAGAAACAGAAAGAGGGATCGGTGATGTTGGCTGGTAGAAAACAGAGTCAGTCACTACATGTCAATTCAGGGCATGAGCTGATATTCAAAATGTTTTATTTGAATTAATGTAAAGGTTGTTGTCATTACAACTCATGCACCTGCTAGGGTATACATTGTATTTATCTCTCTGGCTCTGGCTAGGGCTGTGTCCTACTCATGGACCCTAACTAGGGCAAGTCATTTTATGCAACCAATAGCACTACAGAACACTGTGATGCCTAGTAGAAAAGAATACACTATTTCTTATCAGTAACGTTATAATGAAAAAGGGAATTGCGTCACAAAGCTAAATAAAAAAACAGTCAGTAGGACAGGATAACGTTACGGTTACAGTAGTAGCTAAGCTAAAAACACCACAAAATAGTTCAGGGAATGGCAAGAAAATAACATTATAAATGACTTGGTGGTGACTAGCTACAGGTGTTAGCAACATACCTTGAATGGTTGGAGCGTTCCGGTCCATGGTGGAAAGACAGTGGGAACAGAACCCGGTTTTAACCGGTCCTCATTGTAGTCAGTGGCCACAAAGTGATCACTGGACACGGTCAACCGCAGCTGGTGAATGACTTCAGGCGTCGTATCGACACCATAAGCAGGATGTGGGACGGCCTGCAGCCATGCCTGACACAAAGCTCCATAGCGGTCAGGAAAAGAGTGGAAATGTGTAGTGTATTTGTATCGGAGCAGAAGATTAATGCACTTTATTTTGGCCAACGTCGCTCAGCTACTCTACGACTAACATTATTGACCTATAATATAGGTTGTATGTTGGGAGCTTTTGGGAAAGAGCACAGTTAGAAAGATATGGCATATAGAAGCAAACCGGATGGACATCATGAAAATGATCGGAGAGGTTGAGAGTAGAAGAAGTTCAGGAGCAAAAAAGAAATAAAATATATATATGTATATATATATATATATATATATATATATATATATATATATATATATATATATATATATATATATAATAGAATTATTGTAAAATTAACTCTGTCCATAAGGTGTAGATAGTAAGTATAGACCGGAAGTAGAGGCCTGGGCGTTGTTGTTCACTAATTTACTCCAAGTAGGGAAAGGATGGTGGGGTTGAAAAGTAATAAAGGGGAGTATATATATAAAAAACATGGGGGATTGGAAGTGATGCAGACAATTACATTGATAGAAGATACAATCTATCTGCAATATTAAGCTGATCCATGCCCCCCCAAAAAATTAATTTAAAAAAAGAAAAAAAATGAAAAATACAAAAAATAACATTATTGACCAAGCTTTACTTCAGAGACTACTAACCGCTAGCCTAGCTAGCTACCATCTTTGTTTACTTCAGAGATTACTAACCGCTAGCCTAGCTAGCTACCATCTTTGTTTACTTCAGAGATTACTAACCGCTAGCCTAGCTAGCTACCATCTTTGTTTACTTCAGAGATTACTAACCGCTAGCCTAGCTAGCTACCATCTTTGTTTACTTCAGAGATTACTAACCGCTAGCCTAGCTAGCTACCATCTTTGTTTACTTCAGAGATTACTAACCGCTAGCCTAGCTAGCTACCACCTTTGTTTACTTCCTTTCATTCTGATTTCCTTTCTTGAAGACCAATAGTAAGACGCTCCTTCATCTCGCCTCCTGTAATTATCAATTTTAGAACCATGAAGAAGAGTTTTTACCAGATTTATATGGAAGACATTTGCGCACGAAGTAGGTCTTTGTTTTTTATACTTTTTACACATAAACACATTTATTTGGTAATTCAATGCTGAGACACCAATCGTTATTTATGTAACAATAAATACACTGTTTTTAATGCATTTGAGGTAATTTCAGAAATTCAGCATTTTGATCAACACTCCCCACACAAGGTCTGGTAGGGCAATATTGATGTTACTCATATTGATGTTACACAGGAAACGGAAACCAGTTGGGACTTACTGTATGAATGTGTGGGTTGACAACATGCCTAGTAAAGTTTGCTTAACTATATATCTTTGTCTGTCGTGACTACAACGCAAAGCATATTGAAACATGGTGGCAGTGGTACTCAAAAGAACATGGATCTCATCGATGTAAAGGAAGAAAACCCAATTTGAAAAAGTGCCGCATTTACAGGCTAGTCATCGCGCCGAACGTTAACGTTAGCTAGCTATCGTATCCAATAGCTAGCTGGCTATTGGATACAAGCAGATTCGTGAGTAGCTAATGTTCCATTCTACGAATAAATCGCCATGGAAAATGCACTGAAACCTCCGGGGAAAATAGACTTTGATGATTGTAATTTAGCACTGACCTGGAAAAGATTGAAAGAGGAATTCAATTTGTACATGGCTCTTACAATGAGAGAAAAACCTGAGGATTACAAAGTGAAGCTACTGTATTATCTCATTGGGGAAAAAGGCATAGAGATTTGTGAGACTCTATGTGTGGGCAGTACAAAAGACAATCTCTCTGTTGAGGAAGTAATTGCAGCAATGGATGCATTTTGTGATCCCAAGAAAAATGAAACAATTGAGAGATATCATTTTTCATGCGAAGTCAGGGCCAAGATGAGAGTTTAGACAAATATCTCACTGAATTGAGGACTCTAGTGGCAACCTGCAACTTTGGAGTAATTACAGACTCTCTTATCAGGGACAGGATTGTGTGTGGCACATGTGACCCACACTTAAGAGAGCGCTTACTCAGAGAGACTGATCTCAGTTTAGAGAAATGCATACAGATTGGCAGAGCTGCAGAACTGTCCAGACAGAGAGCTAAAGTCCTAAATGTGCAGGGCCCTGTAGCAGTGCATGCAGTAACACAGAAAGATAGACCGAGAGGGACAGGAGACCCTACAGAGGGACAGGAGACCATACAGAGGGACAGGAGACCCTACAGAGGGACAGGAGACCCTACAGAGGGACAGGAGACCCTACAGAGGGACAGGAGACCCTACAGAGAAGGAGACCCTACAGAGGGACAGGAGACCCTACAGAGGGAGAGGAGACCCTACAGAGGGACAGGAGACCCTACAGAGGGACAGGAGACCCTACAGAGGGACAGGAGACGCTACAGAGGGACAGGAGACCCTACAGAAAAGGAGACCCTACAGAGGGACAGGAGACCCTACAGAGGGACAGGATACCCTACAGAGGGAGAGGAGACCCTACAGAGGGACAGGAGACCCTACAGAGGGACAGGAGACCCTACAGAGGGACAGGAGACCCTACAGAGGGAGAGGAGACCCTACAGAGGGACAGGAGACCCTACAGAGGGACAGGAGACACTACAGAGGGACAGGAGACCCTACAGAGGGAGAGGAGACCCTACAGAGGGACAGGAGACCCTACAGAGGGACAGGAGACACTACAGAGGGACAGGAGACCATACAGAGGGAGATGAGACCCTACAGAGGGACAGGAGACCCTACAGAGGGACAGGAGACCCTACAGAGGGAGAGGAGACCCTACAAAGGGACAGGAGACCCTACAAGAGGGACAGGAGATGCTAAAGAGGGACAGGAGACCCTACAGAGGGAGAGGAGACCCTACAGAGGGACAGGAGACCCTACAGAGGGACAGGAGACCCTACAGAGGGAGAGGAGACCCTACAGAGGGACAGGAGACCCTACAGAGGGACAGGAGACGCTACAGAGGGAGAGGAGACCCTACAGAGGGACAGGAGACCCTACAGAGAAGGAGACCCTACAGAGGGACAGGAGACCCTACAGAGGGACAGGAGACGCTACAGAGGGACAGGAGACCCTACAGAGAAGGAGACCCTACAGAGGGACAGGAGACCCTACAGAGGGAGAGGAGACCCTACAGAGGGACAGGAGACCCTACAGAGGGACAGGAGACCCTACAGAGGGACAGGAGACGCTACAGAGGGACAGGAGACCCTACAGAAAAGGAGACCCTACAGAGGGACAGGAGACCCTACAGAGGGACAGGATACCCTACAGAGGGAGAGGAGACCCTACAGAGGGACAGGAGACCCTACAGAGGGACAGGAGACCCTACAGAGGGAGAGGAGACCCTACAGAGGGACAGGAGACCCTACAGAGGGACAGGAGACACTACAGAGGGACAGGAGACCCTGCAGAGGGAGAGGAGACCCTACAGAGGGACAGGAGACCCTACAGAGGGACAGGAGACACTACAGAGGGACAGGAGACCATACAGAGGGAGAGGAGACCCTACAGAGGGACAGGAGACCCTACAGAGGGACAGGAGACCCTACAGAGGGAGAGGAGACCCTACAAAGGGACAGGAGACCCTACAAGAGGGACAGGAGATGCTAAAGAGGGACAGGAGACCCTACAGAGGGAGAGGAGACCCTACAGAGGGACAGGAGACCCTACAGAGGGACAGGAGACCCTACAGAGGGAGAGGAGACCCTACAGAGGGACAGGAGACCCTACAGAGGGACAGGAGACGCTACAGAGGGAGAGGAGACCCTACAGAGGGACAGGAGACCCTACAGAGAAGGAGACCCTACAGAGGGACAGGAGACCCTACAGAGGGACAGGAGACGCTACAGAGGGACAGGAGACCCTACAGAGAAGGAGACCCTACAGAGGGACAGGAGACCCTACAGAGGGAGAGGAGACCCTACAGAGGGACAGGAGACCCTACAGAGGGACAGGAGACCCTACAGAGGGACAGGAGACGCTACAGAGGGACAGGAGACCCTACAGAAAAGGAGACCCTACAGAGGGACAGGAGACCCTACAGAGGGACAGGATACCCTACAGAGGGAGAGGAGACCCTACAGAGGGACAGGAGACCCTACAGAGGGACAGGAGACCCTACAGAGGGACAGGAGACCCTACAGAGGGAGAGGAGACCCTACAGAGGGACAGGAGACCCTACAGAGGGAGAGGAGACCCTACAGAGGGACAGGAGACCCTACAGAGGGACAGGAGACCCTACAGAGGGACAGGAGACACTACAGAGGGACAGGAGACCCTACAGAGGGAGAGGAGACCCTACAGAGGGACAGGAGACCCTACAGAGGGACAGGAGACACTACAGAGGGACAGGAGACCATACAGAGGGAGATGAGACCCTACAGAGGGACAGGAGACCCTACAGAGGGACAGGAGACCCTACAGAGGGAGAGGAGACCCTACAAAGGGACAGGAGACCCTACAAGAGGGACAGGAGATGCTAAAGAGGGACAGGAGACCCTACAGAGGGAGAGGAGACCCTACAGAGGGACAGGAGACCCTACAGAGGGACAGGAGACCCTACAGAGGGAGAGGAGACCCTACAGAGGGACAGGAGACCCTACAGAGGGACAGGAGACGCTACAGAGGGAGAGGAGACCCTACAGAGGGACAGGAGACCCTACAGAGAAGGAGACCCTACAGAGGGACAGGAGACCCTACAGAGGGACAGGAGACGCTACAGAGGGACAGGAGACCCTACAGAGAAGGAGACCCTACAGAGGGACAGGAGACCCTACAGAGGGAGAGGAGACCCTACAGAGGGACAGGAGACCCTACAGAGGGACAGGAGACCCTACAGAGGGACAGGAGACGCTACAGAGGGACAGGAGACCCTACAGAAAAGGAGACCCTACAGAGGGACAGGAGACCCTACAGAGGGACAGGATACCCTACAGAGGGAGAGGAGACCCTACAGAGGGACAGGAGACCCTACAGAGGGACAGGAGACCCTACAGAGGGAGAGGAGACCCTACAGAGGGACAGGAGACCCTACAGAGGGACAGGAGACACTACAGAGGGACAGGAGACCCTGCAGAGGGAGAGGAGACCCTACAGAGGGACAGGAGACCCTACAGAGGGACAGGAGACACTACAGAGGGACAGGAGACCATACAGAGGGAGATGAGACCCTACAGAGGGACAGGAGACCCTACAGAGGGACAGGAGACCCTACAGAGGGAGAGGAGACCCTACAAAGGGACAGGAGACCCTACAAGAGGGACAGGAGATGCTAAAGAGGGACAGGAGACCCTACAGAGGGAGAGGAGACCCTACAGAGGGACAGGAGACCCTACAGAGGGACAGGAGACCCTACAGAGGGAGAGGAGACCCTACAGAGGGACAGGAGACCCTACAGAGGGACAGGAGACGCTACAGAGGGAGAGGAGACCCTACAGAGGGACAGGAGACCCTACAGAGAAGGAGACCCTACAGAGGGACAGGAGACCCTACAGAGGGACAGGAGACGCTACAGAGGGACAGGAGACCCTACAGAGAAGGAGACCCTACAGAGGGACAGGAGACCCTACAGAGGGAGAGGAGACCCTACAGAGGGACAGGAGACCCTGCAGAGGGACAGGAGACCCTACAGAGGGACAGGAGACGCTACAGAGGGACAGGAGACCCTACAGAAAAGGAGACCCTACAGAGGGACAGGAGACCCTACAGAGGGACAGGATACCCTACAGAGGGAGAGGAGACCCTACAGAGGGACAGGAGACCCTACAGAGGGACAGGAGACCCTACAGAGGGACAGGAGACCCTACAGAGGGAGAGGAGACCCTACAGAGGGACAGGAGACCCTACAGAGGGACAGGAGACACTACAGAGGGACAGGAGACCCTACAGAGGGAGAGGAGACCCTACAGAGGGACAGGAGACCCTACAGAGGGACAGGAGACACTACAGAGGGACAGGAGACCATACAGAGGGAGATGAGACCCTACAGAGGGACAGGAGACCCTACAGAGGGACAGGGGACCCTACAGAGGGAGAGGAGACCCTACAAAGGGACAGGAGACCCTACAAGAGGGACAGGAGATGCTAAAGAGGGACAGGAGACCCTACAGAGGGAGAGGAGACCCTACAGAGGGACAGGAGACCCTACAGAGGGACAGGAGACCCTACAGAGGGAGAGGAGACCCTACAGAGGGACAGGAGACCCTACAGAGGGACAGGAGACGCTACAGAGGGAGAGGAGACCCTACAGAGGGACAGGAGACCCTACAGAGGGACAGGAGACACTACAGAGGGACAGGAGACCCTACAGAGGGAGAGGAGACCCTACAGAGGGACAGGAGACCCTACAGAGGGACAGGAGACACTACAGAGGGACAGGAGACCCTACAGAGGGAGATGAGACCCTACAGAGGGACAGGAGACCCTACAGAGGGAGAGGAGACCCTACAGAGGGACAGGAGACCCTACAGAGGGAGAGGAGACCCTACAGAGGGACAGGAGACCCTACAGAGGGAGAGGAGACCCTACAGAGGGAGAGGAGACCCTACAGAGGGACAGGAGACCCTACAGAGGGAGAGGAGACCCTACAGAGGGACAGGAGACCCTACAGAGGGACAGGAGACCCTACAGAGGGACATGAGACCCTACAGAGGGACAGGAGACCCTACAGAGGGACAGGAGACCCTACAGAGGGAGAGGAGACCCTACAGAGGGACAGGAGACCCTACAGAGGGAGAGGAGACCCTACAGAGGGACAGGAGACCCTACAGAGGGACAGGAGACCCTACAGAGGGACATGAGACCCTACAGAGGGACAGGAGACCCTACAGAGGGACAGGAGACCCTACAGAGGGAGAGGAGACCCTACAGAGTGAGAGGAGACCCTACAGAGGGACAGGAGACCCTACAGAGGGACAGGAGACCCTACAGAGGGACAGAGCATTATACAATGCAGATTCTGTGGATGGACACATGAGAGAAAAAAGGAAAAATGCCCTGCATATGGACAAAAATGTAAATCCTGTGGGAAAAACAATCACTTCACTACGGTTTGCAAAAGTGCAGGGACCAGCAAGAGAAACAGAGTCCTGGCAATGGAAAATGCGTTAGCTGACTCAGAGAGCGGTGAGGATGTTCTCTGCATCACACTAGGGCCAAAGTCAGAGAGCATCAACGTGGTACAGGAGAAAACCACATACCCCACAATGCAGCTCTCTTTGCAACCATGCTGGTCAACAAAAAGTCAGTCAGATTTCAGCTAGATTGTGGTGCTAGTTGTAACGTTATCCCTGCAAGCCTCATAAAAGCCGGTCACCTAGAGCCCTGCAGTCAGGGTATTGGTGATGTATAACAAGAGTACTCTGACGCCACTGGGGAAGTGGTGCCACCTGCTTTATCTTGGCCAGGTCGCAGTTGTAAATGAGAACTTGATCTCAACTGGCTTCCCTGGTTAAATAAAGGTAGAATAAATAAAATAAATAAAAAAAGTGCACACTTAAAGTGATCAATCCATGCAATAAGACAACCTACCGAGTTGAGTTCATCGTAGTCAACAAGAACGTGCACAGGCCCATTGTAGGCAGTAAGGCTATCCAGGCAATGGAGTTGATTACTGTGCAGCACCACAACATCCTGGCCATCGAGAAAACAACAGGATCCTGGA
The DNA here is from genome assembly GCA_031479575.1 of Coregonus ussuriensis. Lineage (NCBI taxonomy): Eukaryota > Metazoa > Chordata > Actinopteri > Salmoniformes > Salmonidae > Coregonus > Coregonus ussuriensis. The sequence continues at coordinate 675,829 of CM062480.1, read as the reverse complement.
CTAAAGAGCAAATTAAACGAAGGTACTCTGATGTATTCCAGGGAGATGGATGCTTTCCCGGCAACCTGAAGCTGGAAGTGGATGAGCGAGTGGAGCCCGTCCAGCTGCCAAAGAGAAGAGGGCCAGTAGCACTATATAAACCACTCAGAGGGGAGCTCAGTGGTCTAGAGAATAGAAGGATGGTAAAAGCAGATGAAAAAGGCACAGATTAGATAGGCGGCCTGATCGTAGTGAAGAAAACTGGAAAACTAAGAGTGTGCATTGATCCGAAACCTCTCAACAAGGCGCTCAAGAGGAGCCATTACCCACTTCCCACTGTTAAAGACGTGCTGCCAGATATTAACATAACGCGTGTTCTCCACAACCCAACAGAGCAGCTTGTACTACAGTGTGATGCTTCAGAGAGTGGGTTAGGAGCAGCCTTGATGCAGGGAGGACAACCAATAGCATACGCCAGCAGAGCCCTGACGGAGACTGAAAAAGAGGGTGTGCACAGATAGAGAAGGAGCTGCTTGCAGTGTTGTTTGGCATGGAGAGGTTCCACCAATTCACATATGGATGAACTGTGGAAGTGCAGTCAGATCACAAGCCTCTAGAGAGCACCATGACAAAGCCTCTCCTCAGCGCACCAAAAAGACTACAACGCATGCTCATGAGACTCCAAAACTATGAGGTCAGTCTCCGATACGTTCCGGGAAAACATGTGGTTCTGGCCGACACCCTGAGCAGGGCGTACCTCACAGAACAAGACAACAGAGACCCTGTGGAGGTCGAAGTGGAATCAATCAATATGATACACTACCTCCCTGTGTCAAGCGAGAGACTAAAGTACATCCAGAGAGCCACTGAGCTGGACCGGGAGCTCCAGACACTGAGCTGGACCGGGAGCTCCAGACACTGAAAAATGTGATCCTGCAGGGGTGGCCTGAAGTGAAAGGACATTTACCCTTGGAAGTAGACATGTATTTTCACAACAGAGATGAGCTGAGTGTGCAAAATTGAGTTATCTTCAGAGGTGAGCGAGTCGTTGTGCCTGCTGCCCTCAGGTCAGAGATGATGCAGAGAATCCATTCCTCACACATAGGAACAGAGGGATGACTGAGAAGAGCTCGCGAGTGTGTCTACTGGCCGGGAATGCATGAACGCACAGCTGAGAACATACATGGCACTATGTAGCACCTGCACGGCATGGGGTATGAAGCAGCAGAAAGAAACGTTGAGGCCCCACGAAGCGCCAAAGTGTCCCTGGGGAAAAAATAGGGACTGACCTGTTTCCAGTTCAACGACAGAGACTACACGGTCACAGTTGATTATCTCTCCAACTTCTGGGAAGTGGACCATTTGGAGAACACACAGTCGAAAACGGTCATTTGAAAACTGAAGACACACTTTGCACGCTATGGGATACCTGACATATTTTACTCAGACAATGGTTCCCAGTACTCTTCAGACAAGTTCCGAAGTTTCAGCAAGGCTTGGGACTTTACACACAAAACATAGTCTCCAGGATACCCGCAAAGTAATGGGAAAGGGGAATCGGCAGTGAAAACAGCCAAAAGACTGATGGCAAAAGCAAAGAGAGCAGGTGCTGACCCATACTTGGCCATGCTGGATCACAGAAATACCCCGTTAAAAGGAACAGACAGCAGCCCCTGCAATGGTGGTCGTGGGAAGACGTACAAAGACACTACTTATAATGAGTGAAAATCTTCTGAGACCGGGGATGGCAAACTGTCAGCTGGAGAAGTTTCAACGAAAGACAGCAGAAACAGGCAAAGTACTACGACACCTCTGCTAAAGATCTCACAGAGCTGCAACGAGATGACAGGGTGAGAGTTCAGCCACTCACAGGACAGAAACAGTGGTGGCAGAGGGCCACAGTAGCCAGACTAGTGGAGCAAACATCCTACGAGGTGAAGACAGAACAGGGACAAGTCTTCAGGAGGAACAGGCGACACCTGAGGAAGAGCAGAGAAATAGAGGAGGATTTCCCCACTGTTGAGGAGCCTGGCACAGAGCCAGTAAACAGAGCACCAGCTGACACCCAGCAGGGTGCTGAACACAACCTAGAGGTGGACACTGCACCTCAACAACAAGATCCAAACATCTCAGGTCAAGCACCTCCTGATGTAATCAACACTCCCCACACAAGGTCTGGTAGGGCCATCCGAAGACCTATACACCTGAAAGACTTTGTGGGAAGGTCAAAATAATAAGATTGAATGGACTGTCAGAGACAGTAAACAAACATTCAGTTCACATTCCAGTTTATTGCAGACATGGACTACAAGCCAAAGTCAGGTGGAGTCTGCCTTTGTTGTAAAAAAAATAAAGAAAATAAATAATAATAATAATAATAAATAGAAAAATAAAAGAGAACATGTAGCAATATTGATGTTACTCATATTGATGTTACTCAGGAAACGGAAACCAGTTGGGACTTACTGTATGAATGTGTGGGTTGACAACATGCCTAGTAAAGTTTGCTTAACTCTATATCTTTGTCTGTCGTGACTACAATGCAAAGCATATTGAAACAGCTACCACCTTTGTTTACTTCAGAGACTACTAACTGCTAGCCTAGCTAGCTACCATCTTTGTTTACTTCAGAGATTACTAACCGCTAGCCTAGCTAGCTACCATCTTTGTTTACTTCAGAGACTACTAACCGCTAGCCTAGCTAGCTACCATCTTTGTTTACTTCAGAGACTACTAACCGCTAGCCTAGCTAGCTACCACCTTTGTTTACTTCAGAGATTACTAACCGCTAGCCTAGCTAGCTACCATCTTTGTTTACTTCAGAGATTACTAACCGCTAGCCTAGCTAGCTACCAACTTTGTTTACTTCAGAGACTACTAACCGCTAGCCTAGCTAGCTACCATCTTTGTTTACTTCAGAGATTACTAACCGCTAGCCTAGCTAGCTACCATCTTTGTTTACTTCAGAGACTACTAACCGCTAGCCTAGCTAGCTACCACCTTTGTTTACTTCAGAGATTACTAACCGCTAGCCTAGCTAGCTACCATCTTTGTTTACTTCAGAGATTACTAACCGCTAGCCTAGCTAGCTACCATCTTTGTTTACTTCAGAGACTACTAACTGCTAGCCTAGCTAGCTACCACCTTTGTTTACTTCCTTTCGTTCTGACTTCCTTTCTTGAAGACCAATAGTAAGACGCTCCTTCATCTCGCCTCCTGTAATTATCAATTTTAGAACCATGAAGAAGGGTTTTTACCAGATTTATATGGTTTTTTATACTTTTTACACATAAACACATTTATTTGGCAATTCAATGCTGAGACACCAGTCATTATTCATGTAAGAATAAATACACTGTTTTTAATGCATTTGAGGTAATTTCAGAAACTCAGCATTTTGATATAAAAATACAGAAATATAAATACTCAAACAATGGACCTAAAAACTGTCTGGGGTACTGAAACAGCCAGGCAAGAGTTAGAAAGGGCCCGGAAGTGTTTTTGGGTGAACTTCACATTTAAGTGCAGAATTTGGTTTGATTAATTTTCTCCTCCTGTTTATCCCAATCAGATATTTCTAAACAGTTTTCATGCAATGTCCCCCTAGAAAAGATTATCGGAATCATTAATTCTTAAAGTGTTATAATCAGAATAATTAATGAATATAATAATTAATTTAAAAAGTGTTGCACTGCTCCTTAATCAGCGTTGATAATTAGATATCACTGATTGGTTATTTTATTAAATCAGGTCTATTGTGCTGTCCCTTCATTAACCAGCCCTTAGCGAGTCCGCAGGAGATCGCCATCACTCCAGGTGTCAGTAACACTGTCTGTCTCTTGTGACATCTGTTTTTCTACTGTGTTGTTTCCTGTTGCCTTGGTAGGCTAACAGATCACACAGAGAACACTTGGTTTTCAGGGGGGTTATATAATGCTCTAGTGTTTTGATCATGTTGTGTTTCCTCCTGTTGTGTCCTATTCAGGGCCAGACAGACACAGATATATTTTCTCTAATAAGACATGGTCCAGGAGAACTGTACAGCCCAACACTGGGTCTAGAAACACCTTCTCTATAAGACATGGTCCAGGAGAACTGTACAGCCCAACACTGGGTCTAGAAACAGATTCTCTATAAGACATGGTCCAGGAGAACTGTACAGCCCAACACTGGGTCTAGAAACACCTTCTCTATAAGACATGGTCCAGGAGAACTGTACAGCCCAACACTGGGTCTAGAAACACCTTCTCTATAAGACATGGTCCAGGAGAACTGTACAGCCCAACACTGGGTCTAGAAACACCTTCTCTATAAGACATGGTCCAGGAGAACTGTACAGCCCAACACTGGGTCTAGAAACACCTTCTCTATAAGACATGGTCCAGGAGAACTGTACAGCCCAACACTGGGTCTAGAAACACCTTCTCTATAAGACATGGTCCAGGAGAACTGTACAGCCCAACACTGGGTCTAGAAACACCTTCTCTAATAAGACATGGTCCAGGAGAACTGTACAGCCCAACACTGGGTCTAGAAACACCTTCTCTATAAGACATGGTCCAGGAGAACTGTACAGCCCAACACTGGGTCTAGAAACACCTTCTCTATAAGACATGGTCCAGGAGAACTGTACAGCCCAACACTGGGTCTAGAAACACCTTCTCTATAAGACATGGTCCAGGAGAACTGTACAGCCCAACACTGGGTCTAGAAACACCTTCTCTAATAAGACATGGTCCAGGAGAACTGTACAGCCCAACACTGGGTCTAGAAACACCTTCTCTATAAGACATGGTCCAGGAGAACTGTACAGCCCAACACTGGGTCTAGAAACACCTTCTCTATAAGACATGGTCCAGGAGAACTGTACAGCCCACCCAACACTGGGTCTAGAAACACCTTCTCTATAAGACATGGTCCAGGAGAACTGTACAGCCCAACACTGGGTCTAGAAACATCTTCTCTAATAAGACATGGTCCAGGAGAACTGTACAGCCCAACACTGGGTCTAGAAACACCTTCTCTATAAGACATGGTCCAGGAGAACTGTACAGCCCAACACTGGGTCTAGAAACACCTTCTCTATAAGACATGGTCCAGGAGAACTGTACAGCCCAACACTGGGTCTAGAAAACCTTCTCTAATAAGACATGGTTCAGGAGAACTGTACAGCCCAACACTGGGTCTAGAAACACCTTCTCTATAAGACATGGTCCATAATAATTGATATTGTGTATTTTTCGTGTGTATTGTTGTTTAGCATTTTTCAATTTTTCAAATGTTTTGAATTACCCACTGCTCATAGCGAACTAGCTAACCTTAGGTCTCTCCGTCAATCAGAAGCAAGGATGGTTCTGTGCTATGTACCGGATTGTAACCAAAAATGCTGTTTTCCAACCTCTATAATCGAGAGGCGTCGCTGGAGCCGTGTTATAAGGTAAGCCCTGTTTGCTAGCTGCTAACAAGCTTTTTCACTCGAGGGGCCCCCTTCCAGCATTGGGGAACGTCCCGCCCCCCCTGCGCGCGAACTAGCCACGTCTATTTCTACGGGCACAATCACTGTTCATGACACAAACTGTTCCCATCACTCTTGTTGGTGGAGAGAATCTTGCAGGTTTAAAGCTTATATCCTGCAATTCTACACATTTTGTCATGTGGTGCAAAGAAAATGTTGCAGTTTTAAAGCTAATTTTCTTGCAAATCTATACATTTTACCATGTCTAATGTCTATTCGTGTGAAATTTTAGTGACAAAAAAATTACAACAATATCTACATTAGCTGACATGGGCTGACATGGGTTCGTTGATCTGGACATTTCTGACAAATAGCTCTCTGAGGTATGCAATGACTAACATGACAAGAGAAAATGATAATGCACGACCCAATTTCGAAATTCTACTAATACAACTTTCAAGAGTATGTTTAAAGCGAGACTGAGTTCCTAAAAAATATATATATATATATATATATATATATATATATATATATATATATATATATATATATACAGCTCGGAAAAAAATTAAGAGACCACTGCAAATGTTTCTTAAATCGGCATCTCTACATGTATGACAGCCATTCCATTCCAGTGTCTGTTGAATTCCAACACAGGCACACCTCATTCTACTGAATTAGGTACTGATTAGGTGATCACATGAACCAAATCTTATTTAACGGGGAAAAGTATAAAAACCACTGCTGTGGTCATCACTATCCTCTTGCAATAGGACCAGCTGGATGGCAAAAACAGTGCTAATAGTACCTCAAAAGTAATATTAATCAAAAAATAACTATTGACTATGCCAAAAGAGGAAAAGAAGGATTCAATTCAGGCTTTACTGGCAGAAGGATACAGTGAGCGTCAGGTTGCTTCCATCCTTAAAATTTTAATGACGGCGGTTCATAAGAACAAGGTCAAGCAGCAGACATTGGGGACAACAAAGCTACAGACCGGCAGAGGGCGAAAACGACTCTCTACTGACCGGGATGACCGCCAACTAATTTGAATGTCACTCAACAACCGTAGGATGACATCAAGTGACATACAAAAAGAATGGCAAACGGCAGCTGGGTGAAGTGCACGGCGAGGACGGTTCGAAACAGGCTCCTAGGGGCAGGGCTGAAGTCGTGCAAAGCTAGAAAAAAGGCCTTCATCAATGAGAAGCAAAGAAGAGCCAGGCTGAGGTTTGCAAAAGACCATAAGGATTGGACCGTAGAGGACTGGAGTAAGGTCATCTTCTCTGATGAGTCCAATTTTCAGCTTTGCCCAACACCTGGTCGTCTAATGGTTAGACAGAGACCTGGAGAGGCCTACAAGCCACAGTGTCTCGCACCCACTGTGAAATTTGGTGGAGGATCGGTGATGATCTGGGGGTGCTTCAGCAAGGCTGGAATCAGGCAGATGTGTCTTTGTGAAGGACATATGAATCAAGCCACGTACAAGGTTGTCCTGGAAGAAAACTTGCTTCCTTTAGCTCTGACATTGTTCCCCAACTCTGAGGATTGGTTTTTCCAGCAAGACAATGCGCCATGCCACACAGCCAGGTCAATCAAGGTGTGGATGGAGGACCACCAGATCAAGACCCTGTCATGGCCAGCCCAATCTCCAGACCTGAACCCCATTGAAAACTTCTGGAATGTGATCAAGAGGAAGATGGTAGAATAAGTAGAAGTAGTTTATAGAATAAAACAAAAATGTTATTTTTACCCAAACACATACCTATAAATAGTAAAACCAGAGAAACTGCTAATTTTGCAGTGGTCTCTTAATTTTTTTTTTCAGAGCTGTATATATAGATATATAGATATATATAAAGATTATTATGTATATAGTACAAGTCAAAAGTTTGGACACACCTACTCATGGTTTTTCTTTATTTTTACTATTTTCTACATTGTAGAATAAAAAACTATGAAATAACACATATGGAATCATGTAGTAACAAATCAATATATATTTGAGATTCTTCAAATAGCCACCCTTTGCCTTGATGACATCTTTGCACACTCTTGGCATTATCTCATCCAGCTTCATGAGGTAGTCATCTGGAATCCATTTCAATTAACAGGTGTGCCTTCTTAAAAGTTAATTTGTGTAATTTCTTTCCTTCTTAATGCGTTTGAGCCAATCAGCATTGTTTTGACAAGTCCATATTATGGCAAGAACAGCTCAAATAAGCAAAGAGAAACGACAGTCCGTCAGTACTTTAAGACATGAAGGTCAGTCAATACGGAACATTTCAAGAACTTTGAAAGTTTCTTCAAGTACAGTTGCAAAAACCATCAAGCACTATGATGAAACTGGCTCTCATGAGGACCGCCACAGGAATGGAAGACCCAGAGGATAAGTTCATTAGAGTTATCAGCCTCAGAAATTGCAGCCCAAACATTTTTAGAATTCAAGGCACACTTAACCAGCATGGCTACCACAGCATTCTGCAGCGATACGCCATCCCATTTGTTTGGGTTTAGTGGGACTTGTCACGGTTCAGACAGACGACCAGAGGACCACAATTGCGTCACACCAGAAAGTTTATTAAACTTAAGGGAAAAGGGAAGTAGGGAGTGAATGAAGGCTCCAGGGGTAACAGGGATCCCGTCCAATGCGCTGGGTCTGTGCCCCCCCCAGTGGCAGCGATGCGTCCTATGAAGCCGGTGGTGGGTGGTCCAGAAGTCCTGGGGGGGGGAGACACAGACACAACAGGGCGGAATGAAACCAGGCAGCAGTACAGTTCAAGGGAAATCCAAAATACGTAGTAGCAAGGCAGAAGGCTGGTCAGAGTTACCGGGATAGAAGAGTAGTCAGGAGTCGTAATGGCAGAAGCAGGTCTGGATCTCCTGAGGCAGAAGAGTGTATCCAAAAAACAGGCAGGTCCGGGGTCACAAAACCAGGGTGAGCCAGAAGCGCGAGCAAACAGGTTCCGGGTGTGAGCTTTGCAGACGATCTGACACCGGAGAGCTGAAAGACAGGGCCTTAAATACTGGGAGAGGTAGTGGGTAATGCAGCGCAGCTGGCAGAGTAATTAGAGCAGAGCAGAGCAGGGACAGGTGGAGCTAGTTAGGCTGAGTAGAGAGAGTGGTGAGCAGAGTGGAAGAAAATTAAGGTGGTAACCCGGTGGAGTGAGAGGCCCATGACAGAACCCCCCCCCCAAGGGACGGCCCCAGAAGTCCCAAGAGCAACACCACGCCGGGCGGGAGGAGGGGAGCCGGAGGAGGGCTAGAACTCCTCCGAACGGTCCGAGTGAACGTCCTCATCCTCGGAGGAAGCCGGAGGGCCGTGGTCGGGAGATGGGACAGGTCCCGAGACAGGATCAGGCACAGGACAGGAAGCCGAGCGGGCCGGACGGTACGGTTAGGGACCCCTCTGGGGCGGCCCCTACGGATTGCAGGTTGATCAGGATGCCGTTGGTGGAAAGCGGTGATGAGAGTCCTATCCACAATCCGACTAGCTGGCACCCAGGTCCTCTCCTCAGGTCCATAGCCCTCCCAGTCAATGAGGTACTGGAGACCCCTACCCCTCCGTCTGGACCGAAGCAGGCGGCGGACGGTGTAAACCAGACCACCATCGACGAGCCGTGGAGGAGGAGGACCAGGCGCAACAGGGACCAGCGGACTCTCATGGATGGGCTTAATCTTAGACACATGGAAAGTGGGGTGCACCCTCAGGGAATTTGGCAGTTGGAGCCGGACAGCAGTTGGGCTAATCACTCTTATGATAGGGAATGGGCCAATGAACCGAGGTGCCAGCTTCTGCGACTCCACCCTGAGTGGCAGGTTCTTCGATGACAACCACACCCTTTGACCAACATGGTAGGTGGGAGCAGGAATTCTCCGACGGTTGGCCCCGGCCCGGTAGTGTAGCTGGCAACGGATCTGAGGAGTGTGGCTCGGGCTTGTGACCAGGTGCGGCGACATCGACGGGCAAAAGCAAGTGCAGATGGGCAAGTAACCTCCTCTTCCTGGCTGGCAAATAGAGGAGGCTGGTATCCATAAACACATTGGAAAGGGGACATACCGATGGCAGAGCAGGTCAGAGAATTGTGTGCGTACTCCACCCATGTCAATTGCTGCGACCAGGAGTGGGGGTTGCGTGAAGTCATGCATCGCAGTGCCTTCTCGAGCTCCTGATTAGCCCGCTCTGACTGCCCATTGGATTGGGGATGGAATCCGGAAGTCAGACTGACTGTGGCTCCCAGCAGGTGACAGAACTCCTTCCAAAAAGCGGAGGAGAATTGTGGACCACGGTCAGAAACTACATCCCTTGGCAGTCCGTGGATCCGGAAGACGTGTTCCAGGACCACCTGGGCGGTCTCCTTGGCGGTTGGGAGCTTGGGGAGGGGAATGAAGTGTGTGCCATCTTGCTGAAACGGTCAACGATGGTGAGAATGACGGTCATGCCACTTGAAGGGGGCAGCCCCGTGACAAAGTCAAGGGCGATGTGAGACCAGGGACGTCTGGGCACAGGCAGGGGCTGCAGCAATCCGGCTGGGGGCTGGCAGGACGACTTGTGTTGGTTGCAGATGGGGCAGGCTTGGACGAATTCCCGTACATCCTTCCTCAGAGAGGGCCACCAGAACCTCTGGGCGAGCAGGTTGTAAGTGCGGGTGGAGCCAGGGTGACAAGCTAGGCGGGAGTCATGTCCCCACTGAACGACCTGGGACCTCAGGTCTTCGGGGACAAAAAGGCGGTCAGCTGGGCAAGTGCTGGGACCTGGCTGGTTACGGAGAGCCTCCAGCACCTGTTCCTCAACAGCCCAGGTCAGAGCTGCAACGATGCAGGGACTTGGCAGAATCGACACAGGGTCCTTGGAGGGGGTGTCATCCTTCTGGAATTGACGGGAGAGGGCGGGGCGTCTGGCTTGGTGTTGCGTGATCCAGGCCGGTATGACAGAGTGAAATTAAACCTGGTGAAGAACAGGGCCCAGCGGGACTGCCTGGAGTTCAACCGTTTGGCCGTGCGGATGTACTCCAAGTTCTTATGATCGGTCCAAACGAGAAATGGAATGGTGGACCCCTCCAGCCAGTGACGCCACTCCTCCAAGGCAAGCTTCACAGCCAGCAGCTCACGGTTCCCTATGTCGTAATTGCACTCAGAGGGGGACAACCGACGTGAGAAAAAGGCACAGGGATGGAGCTTCCTATCCTCCGCAGCCCACTGAGAAATCACAGCACCAACTCCCACATCCGAGGCGTCCACCTCCACAATGAATTGCCGGTCCACATCAGGCATCTGGAGGATGGGAGCGGAGGTGAACCTCACCTTGAGGGTACTGAAGGCTTTGTCGGCTGCTGGGGTCCAGGTGAAGGGTTGCTTGGTGCTGGTTAGAGCAGTGAGAGGGGCAGCAACGACGGTACTGTAGTTCCGGATAAACTTCCTATAGAAGTTAGCAAACCCCAGAAACTGTTGCAGCTTCTTTCTGTTCTCCGGAACAGGCCATGAAGTGACTGCTGATACTTTGGCAGGATCCATTTGGATACTTCCCTCTGCCACTATGTACCCCAGGAAGGCCACTGTCTTGACGTGAAACTCACATTTCTCTGCCTTGGCGTAGAGGGAATTCTCCAGAAGACGATGAAGGACTTGCTGGACATGGCGGGTGTGTTCAGACAGGTTTCTGGAGTAGATTAAGATGTCATCCAGGTAAACGAAGACAAACTTGTTTAACATGTCCCGCAGTACATCATTCACTAGAGCCTGGAACACAGCAGGAGCATTGGTGAGGCCAAAAGGCATAACCAGATACTCGTAGTGGCCTGTTGGAGTATTGAATGCGGTTTTCCATTCATCTCCCTCCCGGATCCGCACTAGGTGGTAAGCGTTTCTGAGATCCAACTTGGTAAAAACAGTTGGCTCCCTGGAGCAACTCAAAAGCAGAGGTGAGCAGAGGCAGAGGGTAACGGTTCTTCACTGTGATGTCGTTGAGTCCCCTGTAGTCGATGCAGGGGCGAAGAGATCCGTCCTTCTTCCCCACAAAGAAGAAGCCAGCACCAGCAGGAGATGAAGATGAACGGATTAATCCTGCGGACAGAGAGCCATTGATGTAGTCCTCCATGGACTTTCTTTCAGGAGCAGACAACGAATAAAGACGACCCTTTGGAGGAGCTGTTCCAGGGAGGAGGTCGATGGCACAGTCGTACGGTCGGTGAGGGGGCAGAGATGTGGCTCTTGCTTTGTTAAACACCTCTCTGAGACCATGGTAGCATTCTGGGACATTGGAGAGGTCAGGAGCGGAGTTAGTAGGTACTGGCCGAGGGGGTAGTGCGGCAGCAAGCAGGCAGGTTCGGTGGCAGTCCTCTCCCCACTCCCTGATCACCCCGGTCACCCAGTCGAGCTGAGGGTTGTGCCGGCGGAGCCATGGGTAACCCAGGATGAGGGGTTGGCCTGGAGAGGGGAGCAGGTGAAACTGGATAGTTTCTTGATGGTTTCCGGACAGACCCATCGAGACCGGGGCCGTGACATGAGTGACCGATCCGAGTAAGTGTCCGTCCAGTGCCCGGGCAGGAATAGGAGGTGTCAAACGGAGGTTCTCCAGTCCCAGTTGGCGTGCCAGCTTGATGTCCATTATGTTGGCCTCGGCGCCAGAATCCACCAGAGCAGCCAGGGTGTGAGTTGAGTCAGAGAGGCGGAGGTGAACTTGCAGCAGGGGTTTGCGGTCGGAGGACTGGATGGTCATTGAACTCAACCGGACTCCCCCTATGCCCGGTGAGCTTCGGCCCTTTAAAGGGCAGGTTACCACACGATGTCCCTCACCTCCACAATAGAGGCAGAGGTTTGAGGTGAAGCGGCGCTGGCGCTCTGCAGGCGTGAGGGAGGCTCGCCCAATCTCCATAGGCTCAGACTGATCAAGCTGACCTGGGTGAGTGGCAGTAGATGACAGGAGCCCAGTCGGATCTCTCCGAATGCCGGTAGTAGGTGGACCTTGGCGCCCCCTCTCACGACGACGGGTCTGTATCCTTCTGTCGATCCTGACAGTCAGTGCGATGGCTTCATCAAGAGTGGAAGGCAGTTCATGGGAGACCAACTCGTCCTTGATATAGTCAGCCAAACTATGGAAGAACGCGTCCACCAACGATGGTGTGTTCCAAGAACTTCGTCTAGCCAGGGTTCGGAAGTCGATGGAATGGTCTGCGACTGTACGTCTGCCTTGTCGAATACTGAACAGTTCACGAGACGCCTCTGCGGTGGGTGAATCCAGGTCAAACACCTTCAGCATCTCCTCAGCAAACAGGTCGAAGGTAGCACATGCGGGGGTTTGACGTTCGAACTCTGCTGTTCCCCAGAGTCGAGCTCGGCCCGTCAGGTGAGTGAAGACATACCCAACTTAAGCCCCCTCCGTGGCGAAGGTCCCCTTGGCTGCAAGGAGAACTGAAGCCCGCAGCTAGTCAGGAATGGCCGGACCTGGGTTGAATCGCCGTTGAACCGCTCGGGGTTTCCAATCTTGGGTTCCGGAGCAGCGGCTGCAATGACCGGGGCAGGTAACTCGGGGGCTGGGCTGGTGGGCAGACTGGCTGGGGTAAGGTTGGTGAGGAGTTGAATGATCATGGCGAGTTGTTGTTGCTGCTGCTGGAACTGCTGCTCATGCTCATCGGTTTCCATGCCGGGGAAAGTGTGCGCTGAGTCCATAATGGTCAGATCGTACTGTCACGGTTCAGACAGACGACCAGAGGACCACAATTGCGTCACACCAGAAAGTTTATTAAACTTAAGGGAAAAGGGAAGTAGGGAGTGAATGAAGGCTCCAGGGGTAACAGGGATCCCGTCCAATGCGCTGGGTCTGTGCCCCCCCCAGTGGCAGCGATGCGTCCTATGAAGCCGGTGGTGGGTGGTCCAGAAGTCCTGGGGGGGGGGGAGACACAGACACAACAGGGCGGAATGAAACCAGGCAGCAGTACAGTTCAAGGGAAATCCAAAATACGTAGTAGCAAGGCAGAAGGCTGGTCAGAGTTACCGGGATAGAAGAGTAGTCAGGAGTCGTAATGGCAGAAGCAGGTCTGGATCTCCTGAGGCAGAAGAGTATCCAAAAAACAGGCAGGTCCGGGGTCACAAAACCAGGGTGAGCCAGAAGCGCGAGCAAACAGGTTCCGGGTGTGAGCTTTGCAGACGATCTGACACCGGAGAGCTGAAAGACAGGGCCTTAAATACTGGGAGAGGTAGTGGGTAATGCAGCGCAGCTGGCAGAGTAATTAGAGCAGAGCAGAGCAGGGACAGGTGGAGCTAGTTAGGCTGAGTAGAGAGAGTGGTGAGCAGAGTGGAAGAAAATTAAGGTGGTAACCCGGTGGAGTGAGAGGCCCATGACAGGACTATCTTTAGTTTTTCAACAGGACAATGATCCAACACACCTCCAGGCTGTGTAAGGGCTATTTGACCAAGAAGGAGAGTGATGGAGTGCTGCATCAGATGACCTGGCCTCCACAATCCCCTGAACTCAACCCAATTGAGATGGTTTGGGATGAGTCGGACGGCAGAGTAAAGGAAAAGCAGCCAACAAGTGCTAAGCATATGTGGGAATTCCTTCAAGACTGTTGGAAAAGCATTCCAGGTGAAGCTGGTTGAGAGTGTGCAAAGCTGTCATCAAGGCAAAGGGTGGCTATTTGAAGAGTCTCAAACATAAAATATATTTTGATTTGTTTAACACTTTTTTGGGTACTACATGATTCCATGTGTGTTATTTTATAGTTTTGATGTCTTCACTATTATTCTTCAATGTAGAAAATAGTAAAAATAAAGAAAAACCCTTGAATGAGTAGACATGTCCAAACTTTTGACTGGTACTGTACATAGATACAGTACGACGGGTACGAAGCCCAAAACAAACACATACAGTGAGGTAAAAAAGTATTTGATCCCCTACTGATGTTGTACGTTTGCCAACTGACAAAGAAATGATCAGTCTATAATTTTAATGGTAGGTTTATTTGAACAGTGAGAGACAGAATAACAATAAAATATTCCAGAAAAACGCATTTCAAAAATGTTATACATTTATTTGCATTTTAATGAGGGAAATAAGTATTTGACCCCCTCTCAATCAGAAAGATTTCTGGCTCCCAGGTGTATTTTATACAGGTAACGAGCTGAGATTAGGAGCACACTCTTAAAGGGAATGCTCCTAATCTCATCTTGTTACCTTTATAAAAGACACCTTTCCACAGAAGCAATCAATCAATCAGATTCCAAACTCTCCACCATGGCCAAGACCAAAGAGCTCTCCAAGGATGTCAGGGACAAGATTGTAGACCTACACAAGGCTGGAATGGGCTATAAGACCATCGCCAAGCAGCTTGGTGAGAAGGTGACAACAGTTGGTGCAATTATTCGCAAATGGAAGAAACACAAAATAACTGTCAATCTCCCTCGGCCTGGGGCTCCATGCAAGATCTCACCTCGTGGAGTTGCAATGATCATGAGAACGGTGAGGAATCAGCCCAGAACTACATGGGAGGATCTTGTCAATGATCTCAAGGCAGCTGGGACCATAGTCACCAAGAAATCAATTGGTAACACACTACGCCGTGAAGGACTGAAATTCTGCAGCGCCCGCAAGGTCCCCCTGCTCAAGAAAGCACATATACAGGGCCATCTGAAGTTTGCCAATGAACATCTGAATGATTCAGAGGAGAACTGGGTGAAAGTGTTGTGGTCAGATGAGACCAAAATCATCGAGCTCTTTGGCATCAACTCAACTCGCCGTGTTTGGAGGAGGAGGAATGCTGCCTATGACCCCAAGAACACCATCCCCACCATCAAACATGGAGGTGGAAACATTATACTTTGGGGGTGTTTTTCTGCTAAGGGGACAGGACAACTTCACCGCATCAAAGGGACGATGGACGGGGCCATGTATCGTCAAATCTTGGGTGAGAACCTCCTTCCCTCAGCCAGGGCATTGAAAATGGGTCGTGGATGGGTAATCCAGCATGACAAAGACCCAAAACACACGGCCAAGGCAACAAAGGAGTGGCTCAAGAAGAAGCACATTAAGGTCCTTGAGTGGCCTAGCCAGTCTCCAGACCTTAATCCCATAGAACATTTGTGGAGGGAGCTGAAGGTTCGAGTTGCCAAACGTCAGCCTCGAAACCTTAATGACTTGGAGAAGATCTGCAAAGAGGAGTGGGACAAAATCCCTGCTGAGATGTGTGCAATCCTGGTGGCCAACTACAAGAAACGTCTGACCTCTGTGATTGCCAACAAGGCTTTTGCCACCAAGTACTAAGTCATGTTTTGTAGAGGGGTCAAATCCGTATTTCCCTCATTAAAATGCAAATCAATTTATAACATTTTTTACATGCGTTTTTCTTGATTTTTTATTCTGTCTCTCACTGTTCAAATAAACCTACCATTAAAATTATAGACTGATCATGTCTTTGTCAGTGGGCAAATGTACAAAATCAGCAGGGGATCAAATACTTGATATATATATATTTTATTTCA
This sequence comes from Coregonus ussuriensis, assembly GCA_031479575.1. Classification (NCBI taxonomy): domain Eukaryota; kingdom Metazoa; phylum Chordata; class Actinopteri; order Salmoniformes; family Salmonidae; genus Coregonus; species Coregonus ussuriensis. The sequence continues at coordinate 659,919 of CM062480.1, read as the reverse complement.
GCTTTTATTTCTTTCATTACATTCCCAGTGGGTCAGAAGTTTACATACACTCAATTAGTATTTGGTAGCATTGCCTTTAAATTGTTTAACTTGGGTCAAACGTTTCGGGTAGCCTTCCACAAGCTTCCCACAATAAGTTGGGCGAGTTTTGGCCCATTCCTCCTGACAGAGCTGGTGTAACTGAGTCAGGTTTGTAGGCCTCCTTGCTCGAACATGCTTTTTCAATTCTGCCCACAAATGTTCTATAGGATTGAGGTCAGGGCTTTATGATGGCCACTCCAATACCTTGACTTTGTTGTCCTTAAGCCATTTTGCCACAACTTTGGAAGTATGCTTGGGGTCATTGTCCGTTTGGAAGACCCATTTGCGACCAAGCTTTAACTTCCTGACTGATGTCTTGAGATGTTGCTTCAATATATCCACATAATTTTCCTTCCTCATGATGCCATCTATTTTGTGAAGTGCACCAGTCCCTCCTGCAGCAAAGCACCCCCACAGCATGATGCTGCCACCCCGTGCTTCACGGTTGGGATGGTATTCTTCGGCTTGCAAGCAGCACCCTTTTTCCTCCAAACATAACAATGGTCATTATGGCCAAACAGTTATATTTTTGTTTCATCAGACCAGAGGACATTTCTCCAAAAAGTACGATCTTTGTCCCCATGTGCAGTTGCAAACCTTAGTCTGGCTTTTTTATGGAGGTTTTGGAGCAGTGGCTTCTTCCTTGCTGAGCGGCCTTTAAGTTTATGTCAGTATAGGACTTGTTTTACTGTGGATATAGATACGTTTGTACCTGTTTCCTGCAGCATCTTCACAAGGTCCTTTTGCTGTTGTTCAGGGATTGATTTGCACTTTTCTTACCAAAGTACGTTCATCTCTAGGAGACAGAATGTGTCTCCTTCCTGAGCGGTATGACGGCTGCGTGGTCCCATGGTGTTTATACTTGCGTACTATTGTTTGTACAGATGAACGTGGTACCTTCAGGCTTTTGGAAATTGCTCCCAAGGATGAACCAGACTTGTGGAGGTCTACAATGTTTTTTTTGTTGTTTTTCTGAGGTCTTGGCTGATTTCTTTTGATTTTCCCATGATGTCAAGCCAAAGAGGCACGGAGTTTGAAGGTAGGCCTTGAAATACATCCCACAGGTACACCTCCAATTGACTCAAATGATGTAAATTACCCTATCAAAATCTTCTAAAGCCATGACATCATTTTCTGGAATTTTCCAATTGAAATAATCTGTCTGTGAACAATTGTTGGAAACGTTACTTGTGTCATGCACAAAGTAGATGTCCTAACCGATTTGCCAAAACTATAGTTTGTTAACAAGAAATGTGTGGAGTGGTTGAAAAATGAGTTTTAAATAACTCCAAGCTAAGTGTATGAGCCAAATGTTCTATAGGATTGAGGTCAGGGCTTTGTGATGGCCACTCCAATAACTTGATTTTGTTGTCCTTAAGCCCTTTTGCCACAACTTTGGAAGTATGCTTGGGGTCATTGTCCATTTGGAAGACCCATTTGTGACCAAGCTTTAACTTCCTGACTGATGTCTTGAGATGTTGCTTCAATATATCCACATAATTTTCCTTCCTCATGACAAAAAAAAAATGATGCCATCTATTCTGTGAAGTGCACCAGTCCCTCCTGCAGCAAAGCACCCCCACAGCATGATGCTGCCACCCCGTGCTTCACGGTTGGGATGGTGTTCTTCGGCTTGCAAGCAACCTCCTTTTTCCTCCAAACATAACGATGGTCATTATGGCCAAACAGTTATATTTTTGTTTCATCATACCAGAGGACAATTCTCCAAAAAGTAAGATCTTTGTCCCCATGTGCAGTTGCAAACCGTAGTCTGGCTTTTTTATGGCGGTTTTGGAGCAGTGGCTTCTTCCTTGCTGAGTGGCCTTTCAGGTTATGTCGATATAGGACTCGTTTTACTGTGGATACTTTTGTACCTGTTTCCTCCAGAATCTTCACAAGGTCCTTTGCTGTTGTTCTGGAATTGATTTGCACTTTTCGCACCAAAGCACGTTCATTTCTAGGAGACAGAACGCGTCTCCTTCCTGAGCGGTATGACGGCTGCGTGGTCCCATGGTGTTTATACTTGCATACTATTGTTTGTACAGATGAACGTGGTACCTTCAGGCATTTGGAAATTGCTCCCAAGGATGAACCAGACTTGTGGAGGTCTACAATTTTTTTTCGGTGGTCTTGGCTGATTTCTTTTGATTTTCCCATGATGTCAAGCAAAGAGGCACTGAGTTTGAAGGTAGGCAACAATTGTTGGAAAAATTACTTGTGTCATTCACAAAGTAGATGTCCTAACCGACTTGCCAAAACTATAGTTTGTTAACAAGACATTTGTGGAGTGGTTGAAAAATGAATTTTAATGACTCCAACCTAAGAGTATGTTAACTTCCGACTTCAACTGTATGAAAGTCATTTTATTTCTGTTTCAAACCATTTAAAAAAATTGAGAGTTGGAGGGAGAGAGAGAGGGAGTTGGGGGAGAGAGAGAGAGTTGGAGGGAGAGAGAGAGAGAGAGTTGGAGGGAGAGAGAGAGAGTTGGGGAAGAGAGAGCGAGTTGGAGGGAGTGAGAGAGAGAGTTGGAGGGAGAGAGAGGGTTAGAGTTAGATGGAGAGAGATAGAGGGAGCGAGAGAGAGAGAGGGTTAGAGTGAGAGAGAGTTAGAGAGAGTTGGAGAGAGAGTTGGATAGAGAGAGAGAGAGAGTTGGAGGAAGAGAGAGAGAGAGAGTTAGAGGGAGAGAGAGTTAGAGGGAAAGAGAGTAGAGAGTTGGAGGGAGAGAGTAGAGAGTTTTTACAAAAAGATAGATTCTTGGATTTTTTGGCAAGGACATACACATGATACTAACCTCCACAACAAATCAAAACTCCAAACCTACAACCTGATTTTGGACTAAATTACCTGGAATGATTCCTACTACCAGAGATCTAATCTACTCAACAAATGCTCTGCCAAACAAAAAACAGAAACCTGAAAACACCATCCAACCTGGAATTGAGTGAGCTACTCTTACAACCAAGAAGAAAAATACACTACAATTATATATATTACTTTATAAGGACTGAAGGCTAAGTTAAGGCTACTAGGACAGTAGATCTGACTGCAACTTCAATTAGCCCTGACGTGTGGAGAGAGAAGCCCTTGAGCCAATGGCAGGAGAGTTCCACAGCCCCACACAAACGCAGAGCCCTTTGAAGCCCTCACAGGTTATTAGCATACAGTACATAGATATAGAGGAGACATCAACCTGTATCAGAGCAGGTCTGATCTATAGAGGAGACATCAACCAAAGCCCTTGAGCCCAACAATGGCAGGAGAGTCGCACAGTCTACCCCAACCAAATAGAGAGGCCTTAGAAGCACCCTCCCGCTGCGCAGAGGTATTTAAAATACAGTACCCTCTGGATGTAAAAAATGACAAGGCACGAAAAGAGTACAAAAACAACCTCCTTATGGAAAATCAATAAACACTTTTTGCTGACTATTATAAAAATGGGAACATAAGCAACTTAATCTTCCACACAGACCATCCCCTGGCATAGCACAGTGCTATATTAACACACTGCCCCTCTGTTAAGAGGAGGGGTGTTAGCGATGGGTGGAAACTCAGGATACTAGACAATGAGGACTCTGAGTCTGCTAATATAAATCTCTATAAGTCTGGAACAGTATTGGTACAGAGCAACCCCAAACGGTTTCAGTTGGACTTTAACCTAATCAAAGAAATAGATCAGCAGGAGAAGATCTCCCTTGAGAAAGATACCCCCACCTCGAGCGGGTCAGACCAGACCTTTCATTAAATAACTCTACAGACGAGCAACCCCAAGAGGAAAGTCAACTTCCCAGCACAGAGCACTGCTCCCTCACTGAAGGATACATTCACCCAGCTGGAGGTAAGGCAGGTGGAGCTGGAACAGCAGGTGATTACACTCCAATTATAACAGACCCAGACAACAGTCCAGCACAACAACACCCCCTTAACTAGACTGGAGAGCTGGAATTGGAGAGAGACATGTCTGCACTCTGGACTGTGGTGAGACAACATCAACAGGAGAAAGAGCAGGAGAAGAACAGAGCACTAGAGGAGAGGATCAGAGTGCTGGAGGAGAAGGTGAGAATGATGATGGGTGACATAGAACAACCCATTAGAGAGCTGGCCAACCCTGCAGAGAAGCCAGCAGAACAGCCCACCTCAGACCCTGACCAAAGTCTCAACACCACAGCAGAACAGTACACCCTAGACCCTGACCATAGCCTCGACATCAGACGGACAAACAAATGAAGAACCCCAAGCCCAGGGGATCCCACCCCCTCTGAGTAGCCCCCCTGTCAGCCACCCTGATAGCCCTCCTGACGACCCCCCCACCCCATGCCCCCACCCCACTCCCGCAAAGAGGGCCTCAAGTCACACATACGCCCAGGCCGTGAGCAGGCAAACAGGCCCAACCCCCACTCTTACACTAGCCTAAGCCAATGGCATGTACCAGATGCTCAGCAGGATCTGCTCTCTGACTAACAACATTGGACACTTTATGGAGCACAAAGCCTTCACTATTGCATCCTGGAATATCCAAGGCCTGAGGTCATCTGCCTTTGGCCTAAAGAGCAGGAATCTGGACTTCACCAAAGAAATCAGAAATACAGACATTGTCATCCTACAAGAAACATGGTATAGAGAAGATGGACCCACTGGTTGCCCTCTAGGTTACAGAGAGCTGGTAGTCCCATCCACCAAACTACCAGGTGTGAAACAGGGAAGGGACTCAGGGGGTATGCTAATTTGGTATAGAGCAGACCTAACTCACTCTATTAAATTAATCAAAAACAATAACATTTTACATTTGGCTAGAAATTCAAAAGGAAATTCACATAGAACATAGAAAAATGTCCTCCTGTGTGCTACCTATATCCCCCCACTAGAAATCCCCATACTTTAATGAAGACAGCTTCTCCATCCTGGAGGGGGAAATCAATCATTTCCAGGCCCAGGGACATGTACTAGTCTGTGGCGACCTAAATGCCAGAACTGGACAAGAACCTGACACCCTCAGCACACAGGGGGACAAACACCTACCTTGAGGTGACAGCATTCCCTCCCCCATATGCCCCCCTAGGCACAACTATGACAACATAACCAACAAAAACGGGTCACAACTCCTGCAGCTCTGTCGCACGCTGGGTCTGTACATAGTGAATGGTAGGCATCGAGGAGACTCCTATGGTAGGTACACCTACAGCTCATCTCTTGGCAGTAGTACTGTAGACTACTTTATCACTGACCTCAACCCAGAGTCTCTCAGAGCGTTCACAGTCAGCCCACTGACACCCCTACGTTTCACTGTAATAGTGAAGGTGTAAACTTGGCAGTAGAAAAAACAGTATATTTTTGCCTCTCAGCTTCCCTATCAAATCTAGAAATTTCAAACAGAAAACCAAAGAAAAGTAACAACAATGACAAATGGTTTGATGAAGAATGCAAAAACCTAAGAACGAAATTGAGAAACCTATCTAACCAAAAACATAGAGACCCAGAAAACCTGAGCCTACGCCTTCACTATGGTGAATCACTAAAACAATACAGAAATACACTACGGAAAAAGAAGGAACAGCACGTCAGAAATCATCCATAGACTCTAACCACTTCTGGGAAAATTGGAAAACACTAAACAAACAACACAAAGAGTTATCTATCCGAAATGGTAAACCACTTCTCCTATCTTTTTGGCCCTATAACAAAGAACAAACAGCAAAAACATATACATGATCAAATACAAATCTTAGAATCAACTATTAAAGACTACCAGAACCCACTGGATTCTCCAATTACATTTAATGAACTACAGGACAAAATACAAACCCTCCAAAAAGGCCTCTGGTGTTGATGGTGTCCTCAATGAAATGATAAAATATACAGACCACAAATTCCAATTGGCTATACTTAAACTCTTTAACATCATCCTTAGCTCTGGCATCTTACCCAATATTTGGAACCAAGGACTGATCAACCCAATCCACAAAAGTGGAGACATATTTGACCCCAATAATGTGGGATATGCGTCAACAGCAACCTTGGGAAAATCCTCTGCATTATCATAAACAGCAGACTCGTACATTTCCTCAGTGAAAACAATGTCTGAGCAAATGTCAAATTGGCCTTTTGCCAAAAAACACACACATTTCTTTCCACAGGGCCGTGGAGTGAGAAAGGATGCAGCTTAAGCCCCACCCTCTTCAACATATATATCAACAAATTGGCGAGGGCACTAGAACAGTCTGCAGCACCCGGCCTCACCCTACTAGAATCTGAAGTCAAATGTCTACTGTTTGCTGATGATCTGGTGCTTCTGTCCCCAACCAAGGAGGGCCTACAGCAGCACCTAGATCTTCTGCACAGATTCTGTCAGGCCTGGGCCCTGACAGAAAATCTCACTAAGACAAAAATAATGGTGCTCCAAAAAAGGTCCAGTTGCCAGGACCACAAATACAAATTCCATCTAGACACCGTTGCCCTAGAGCATACAAAAAACTATACATACCTCGGCCTAAACATCAGTAACACAGGTAACTTCCACAAAGCTGTGAACGATCTGAGAGACAAGGCAAGAAGGGTCTTCTATGCCATCAAAAGCAACATAAAGTTTGACATACCAATTAGGATCTGGCTAAAAATACTTGAATCAGTTATAGAACCCATTGCCCTTTATG